>JAQFVV010006548.1:390048-836284 GCA_028023455.1 Epiperipatus broadwayi
AGATAGAGGAAGAATTGAAGGATGTAGAAGTAAAATTAAAATCATTAGAAGATAAAGTGTGAGGAGATAAAGGAATTATTGAGTAGGAATGATAAGAAAAGAAGTAGATAAGGAGGACCAGAAGACATGGTAGAAAATGTTCATAGATAGCAGTAGAAAAAGTAGATTATGAAACAGTATTGATAGAGGTTCACTAATTAGAGAATGTGGGGATATAATTGTAAGGGAAAATAGAAGTAGGTATGTAGAGTATGTTTGCCTGGAGCTAGAATTAAGGATGTGCAGATAAAGTTAAAAAGCAAGGTAGTAGAGATATATATGTTATGGTGGGGACTAGTAATTGATTAGAGTCATCAGAGAGAATAATGGATGATGTATATGGATGTTGATTAGGGAACTTGATTATCTGATTAAAGTCAAGAATAGAATAGCTGATTTATTAATAAGGTTTGATAAGAGTTCATTTGTTAGATAGGTTATCGGCTTTAAATGAGAGATTGAAAATTCAGTGAGAGAAATAATGTTATGTTTAGGGATGTGGGGTAATTGTTTATTGGGGAGAGATGTTATAGCAGATAGTGTTTCACTTGTGTTGGAAAGTCAGTTTTAGAGTTGGATTTATAAAGAACTTTTTCTGAAAATCATATGGGTTGGTTTTAACGTAAGATATGTTAAAAATGGATTTAATATATAAAGTAAGTAAGGAATTTTGATTTTGATATAATATAGATATGAGAAGGAATGGGTTTATAAAATTAATGGTAAGATGTAATGATAACGAAATGAGAAGAAAAGAATTTAAGAATTTACAAAAGAGTATAGTTAGGAAAAGAAGAAGTTATTAAAATTAGGTTTTGAGATATACAGGTGGTAGGAAACCAGAAAAGTGGATGGAATTAAATAAAACAATTAAATGAAGAGCAGGAGTATTAGCAGTAGTGAAACACATTTAAGGAAGAAGAAGAACCTATTTGGAACAGTTGGTATAACTGGGTATAAGTAGAAAAAGAAGAAGAAAAAAGAAGTGGTACAGTATGGGTGTTATATCAAAAAAATATTTAAATATTGTTAAATGTCAAGAACACTTGTGGTTTGAAATAAGGTTGGGTAGACAGAATGGATGGTGGCTATAGTTTATATAGCTACTGGAGATAGTCAAATTATATTGGAGTGGAATAGTAACATATCCGAATGTTTAGTTAAGGATATACAAAGTTTTAAAGAAAAGGGAAGAGAATAATGGTTATAGGGGATATGAATGGACATATTGAAGAAATTGATGATGTAGATAATAAAAATGGACAGCTTTTGAAGAATTTTTGTCAGAAAGTGAATTTGAGTATTGGAAATTTATTAAATATTTATGAGGGACAATACACATGGTCAGAAATAATATATTTCACACAATAGATTATGTATTGGTAGAGAAAGAGGGAATAAATAAAATACGGAAAATTAAGGTATTTGATAATGAAGAAAAAGTATGCACTAGTGATCATAATTTCATTGTAATTGAAATGGTTAGTAATGTGATGGAGAATAGAAATAAAAGTAGAAATAATAGTGAAAGATGTGGATGGAGAGTAAATGATAAGAATAAGTTGGAAGAGTATAAAATACAAGTTGAAGAAATAATGGAAGAGTGGGTTGGGGATGAGTATAAGGATTGGTGTAAGGAAGTAGAAAAAGTTGCAAATAGGGTTTTAGGTGAGAATATTGAAAAGAATAAAAGTAATAAAAAAATTAAAATTAGTAAAAGTGTAAAAGAAAGGAAAGAAGCATGTAGAGAATATAAGTGTGCTATTAAGAATAAGGAAAGTGAAAAAGATATTAATGCTAAATGGGAAAAGTACTTAGAAAAGAAGAAGTTGGCTAAAATAGATATTTATAGAGAGAGAATGAAATTGAATAGTAAATTGTTGGAGGATATTAATAAAAGTGGAAGAGATGGAAGTAAAAAATTTTGGAATTATATTAAAAGGAGAAATGTAGGGGAGAGAGAGTTAGTATTACTAGATGATGAGGAACTGAGTGTAGTTCCGATCTATTTAGAGAGAATCTTAAATAGTTATGTAATGAATATAGAAAAGATGTTAGATGTGAATGATAGAATATTAGAAAATATGAAAGAATATAGTAATGGGAATATTAGTTTTTCAGAAAATGAACTAAATGAGGTAGAGAAGAAATTGAAAAGTGGGAAGGCAAGAGGTTTAGATGGATGGGCAGCAGAGATGGTAATGAATTTAGGATATAGGGCAAAAGTAAAGTTATTATCCTGTTTTAATAAAATGGCACAGAATAGAGTTTTCCCAAGTAGTTGGAGTAATACAAGAGTAAGGTTATTATTTAAAGGAAAGGGTAAGGATCATAGAAAGTTGAATAATTATAGACCGATAGCGGTAACATCAGTTTTATATAAAGTTTTTCAGATCGGCTAGTAAAGTTGTAAAATGGATGGAAAGGAATAATGTAGTGGGTGAAATGCAAGGAGGTTTTAGATTAGATAGGCGTATAGGAGATAGTTTATTTGTAGTTACACAACTTATGGATATGAGTAGGAATGCAGATAAACAGTTATATATGAGTTTTATAGATATAGAGAAGGCATATGATAGAGTAAATAGAAATAGATTATGGATAAGTTTAGCAAATTTGGGAATGGATGAAGCTTTAATAGATATTATTAAGAAATTATATGAAAATAATTATTATATATATCAATTAGAGAATATAGAATCAATTAAAGTTAAAAATGGTGTGGGACTAAGGCAAGGATGCCCTATGTCACCTATTTTGTTTGTGTTGTATTTGAGTGAAATGGAAAGAGCAATAGAAAGATTAGGAAGAGGGATAGAGATACCGTTAATAGGTAGTAAGGAGTATATATTTTGTCAGGTCTTTTTTTGCAGATGATATATTTTTGTGTGCAGAAAAAAGAGAAGATATGGAAGTTATGTTGAGGACATGTGCAAGGGTGGGTAAAGAGATGGGGATTAAATTTAGTGAAGAAAAATCAAATATAATGATGGTTAATACTGAGGAAAGAGAAGATGTAGAATTTTTATTGGGAGATATTAAGTTAAGTGTGGTGAATAGATATAGTTATTTGGGAATTATTTTAAGTAATCAGAAAAATTATTTGGATGAATGGGAGAAAAAATTGATAAATGAAGCAAAGAAAAAGAAAGGGATTGATAAAGAAATTAACAGTATTTTCATATAATAAATATGATGTAGCTAGAATTATATGGAAAGGAGTTGCAGTAGCAGGGTTAACATATGGTAATGATGCATTATATGTTAGTAAAAAGATATTAGATTATTTAGAAAAAGCTCAAAGGGAAGTAGGAAGACATGCATTGGATGCAGAAGTATGGACAGCAAGGGAGGCAATTCAAGGAGAAATGGGATGGTCAAGTTTTCATATGAGAGATGCAAAAAGTAAAATGAAAATGTTTGGTAGATTGCAGTTTATGGATAATAAAAGAATAGCTAAAATAGTATTTAATTGGGTTATGAGTAAAGGGCAGGTAACAAGATGGGTGAGAAAGGTAATGCGCTATGCAAAAGATTTGGATAAAGAATTTATATCAGTATATTTGTACAAAAGATGGGATGATTGTGTTAAGAGGATTATTGAGTGTTATAGTAGTAAGGAATGGGATAAAAGAATAAATTTATTAATAAAGACTAGGGAGTTAGAGAGATGGAGAAATAGTATGGAGAGTAAAAAGAGTTTAAATATATATAGAAATAAACAGAATATTAGGTGTGAGTTAATATATGATAATAGTAAGGAAAGTAGTTTATTGTTTAAGGCTCGAACGGGATCTTTAGCTACAAAAGAATATACATGTAAATGGAAAAATATGGGTGATTTATTTTGTAAATTATGTAAGGAAGGAATTGAAAATATTAGGCATTTGTTAATTGAATGTAAATGTTTGAAAACAGAAAGGGTACATATAATGAAGTTGTGGAAAAATAAATATGAAAAGAGTGATTATACAGAAAGTGAATTATTGGTTTTTATGCTGGGTTTGGGAAAAGATAAGGGGGATTTAGATATAAAGGTTATAGAGTTGACAAAAATTATGTTGTGGAAATGGGATAGAGCAGATTATGGGTAAATTTAGAGTGGGGAATGTAAAAGAAAGTGGCTAACAGGTTTATCTGGGCTTAATTGCTGAGATATTCTTGACTTCGTTTAAGGAGAAGCCATAATACATCACATCACATCATCACATAAAAATGCCGTTTCCGCGGCCGATACCTTCGAACCTGCATTTTCTATAATACAACTTTTTTGTTGTGCTACAGATTGCAGGCCGCTATATAAAATCACCGTTAACATGTATGTTTTACATAGCAAATACATTTTGCGAATATCGCACAATTTATAAAATGATTACGAAGCTTGAGGAGAGGTTGTGTTTTTGAATTGGATGGAAATGTTATTTTTCATTGGATTTTTTTACTATTTTAAATATTGAAATGTTCAGATTTTGTATCATAATAATTATTTGACTTTTTACACCGTAGTGTCTTGAAGTTTTAAGTAGTAAATGTTGACAAAGAATATATGAATAAAGTTATTTGGAATTAGGTAACGAGTCAAATGTGTTGCTATTAACAACATTCAGACAGTTTTACCACATTTTATATATATATTTGTCGTTGTTTAAAAAAGTTTTAGTTCTTTCTTTTCTCAGACTACTGTTATTCTTTGTTGAATATAGTTTACGTTTATTGTTATCATTTATTTTATAGATGTTAGTAAAAAAAAATATTTACAAAAATACGATTTTGATATTTTTTATTTTAACCGTAAAGCTAATCCTAAAACTAACCCTAATCCTAACCGTAAACGTAACAAGTTTTACTTTTAGTTATCATTCTATTTGAAATAAAAACTAGCGGTAAACAAAATCTTCGACAGAAAAAATCTCCGATAGAAAATTGATTTTTTCTAATAAAAAGAAAACTAAAAAAGACGAATCAAACTGTAATTTGTTTATTTTATTTTACATTTATTATTATCATTTAATTTGTATACGTTAATAAAAAATAATATTTAAAAAAGACGATTTTCTTTTTGTTTTCGCATTACAAAAAACACATCAAAATGATTATAATTAACGGCCCGTGAATGATCATATTTTATAATTTTAGCGTGAAAAGTGCGCCATCGAGTGGGATTTAGCAGCTATTCTACGAACGATTGTTCCTAAGAATGAACATCAATTTTCTTATGAATATGATTGGAATATCTACTTTTTATATGAAACAGTTCATTTTAATCTTGGAACATTAAATTGTGATCTTTCCAACAGTTTATACTTATAAGTGTTTGCATAATGCAAACTTCTCATATTCTGATTCCTAACTATAATATAATTTATTAAATGCCATTGTTTTGAGTATGACTGCAATCATGTTCATTTATAGCAGTTTTTCTATGTAAACAAAGTGTTTTTGTTAATCAATCCATATGTTGTGCACAAATTCAACAGCACCAATACCACTATATATCATAACTTTTGGCTCAAGACTAATATTTGTACCAACACATGCATTACAGTCTCCAAGAATACTTTGATCTTTTAATGGTATTGCTGTAATAATGCTAGCCAACAAGGTAAAAAATTATCTTTTTTGAATTCTCTCAATTTAAGATTTGAGCTAATAGCACTAATAAAATGAGTATTAGTGCTATTATGCAAGAAGAGTTTTAAGATCAGTAGCCTTTCATTGATTCAATGAGGAATTCCAACAATAGAAGATAATTAGACTTTATGGCAAATCCAACACCATGTTCACTAACTGGCGTGCTTTTCCAAAATAACTTTTATCCATCCATCTGTTCTATTAAACTTCTTCTGGGAAATAAATTTCATTAACAGCAGCTACATTGATCTTAAATCTTGATAGTTCCTTAGCACTGCCCTCTGTTTGGACTTAAAGAGTACTTATCACCGCAATTAAAACCTTTTTAACAACAGCACACATCTTTTTTTCTTTCAAAATATATATGACTTATAAAATACACTTGTTCTTTCCCACTAAATCCAATCAAAAAATATATACACTCCTTTTTTCTTTCCAAAAGCTTTATTTTTTACCTCACTATATATATTTACTTGTTTACCAAATCTGTTCCAAACATCTTATTTGTAGTCATTTCCAAGAATCCACAAAATACATATTTACATCTTTATAATTATCAATACAATTAAAAATAAAACAAAAACATAAAAATGCATCTATCCCTATCATAAAAACAATAACATTTTCCCTTCATTTATTAATACATTTTTTTTTTTTTACATATATTACACTATATATGTAATACACTTATATGCTTTCTTTCTGCCCAAACTTTTTTAACCTATACATTCCTTTTTTAAACAAACCATAAACATTTTCCTTTCCTTTTTATACCTCTTAAGTAATCATTTTAAAACAATACATACACCTGGGTCTCGTTTTACACGAAAGATAGGTTCCTCAGAAAACACGCGCAAACAAAATCACGCAAAAATAGACGTAACTTACATTGAAAAAGGGGGGATGTGGTCTGTGATTTTTCAAAATTTGCGTAAAAGCAAAGCTCCAACGTAAAATTACTTTAAAATTCGCGCAAAAAAAAAATAAAATAAAATATGACTAATAAAAAATTTCAAATTTGAAAAAAATTGGTACAAGACAAACTTTTTAAACTATTTTTTAACTATAATATTTAATTTTATTCAAAACAATATGTATTTTTATGCACATTTTTTATACACGTTTTAATTATTATCGCTATTTAACGGTAAACAAGTTAGTTTGCAAACTGGTTTTTGATTCTTCACAAGAGGAAATACAACTAGCACCAACTTCACTCTCATGTTGTGTTGTTTTCTGGTGACAACGTAATTAATCTTTGAGATGATGATTTTATTAATTGTTTATGAACGCGATACCCAGTCATACAACCATTTAGCTCTCATTGGAATTTAAGAGCACGTTCGTGATTAGTGTCATTTATAAGAAAATAATTTGCCAACTGATTAGAAAGTTGAAGACCTTCTCGAATCATTTTTGCAGTGAAAGGAACAGGTTCCACTTCTGTTTCATTATCTTTTTCTATATTTTCTTCTGTATCTAAACTTTTATTTTTGTCTTTAATTTTCAATTCCGTTTAAAAATCAAATTTCGTTTCACTGCTATTACTCACCTTTTAAAAATAAACTTGCGGACACTAAATGATTAATAATTAATTGATTACGTTCTTTTTTAAAAAGCAAAAACAGAATGGGATTTAAAATGCAAAATTAACATGCACAATGTTTGAACAAATTTACATTATAATCTTGTAAAATTTAATGTGTATACATAAAATGTGGAAATCATAATTTTAATTTCATTATTGTATAAAATCTTACTATTATAAAGCACTGAAAATATTGAAATTACTAAGATGAAAATCGAATTCCAATAATGTGCCATTACTTTCAATAAACGTAAGTGCGCGAAATTTATTATTTAAAGTAATAGCGCATTATCGGAGTTCACTTCCGGTGAAACACGAATCGCGTAACTTCGAAATCGTGTTAAATAAGTCCACGCAAAAAGAGACCCAGGTATACTTACAAATTTATTCTTCACTTAAAATATATCATTTACATAATTTATTCTATTCAGAACAGGATTATTTCTTTTTATATATAAACTCCCTTTTATCACTCTCTCTCTATATAATCTTACCTTTTCCAACATTCTTATCTTAAAATCTATGTCCAATTTCCTTATTGTGTATATTAACATTTGAATTTTTATCACTTATTGTTTCAACCTTGTCCCTAATTTATTCTTTGTTATACATATATGGATCACATTCCTATTTCTTGTTTCCTTTATTACATTACCTAATTTACACTTCCTTTTATATACTGGTTTCAACAATAAATTGCATTCCTTTTCATATTTCCCATTTATATTCTTCATTATCTTTTTAATCTTTAAAAAGTATTTTTGATACCTTATAATTACTATATATAAATTCCTTTTTTTCTTTCTTTTTATCCAGTTTTATTTTTTCAATACTTTTCTTTCCACATAATTTATTTATAATTTTAATTGGATACTCATTTCTCACTGCCTCTTTTCTTATCTTACCCATTTCTTCATTAAATAACCTTTACTCTGAACATAAATTAATTCTCCTAATTATTTTATTATTAACAATATTTATCTTATGTATATATTCTATATCTGATTTCCAATTACTTAATAACCCATAAAAAGTACCCATCCTAAACATACTTATCTCAGTCTTTATCCTATAATTTTTTGACCTTTTAAATTTTAACATCCATATAATTAATTAAATTATTTTTTTTTCCATTGTAAATTTAATATTTTCATCAATTAAATTAATATACTTTAAAAAATATTCTGATTTCCTATCATTATCATTGAACACTAAATTTAGAATAATTATCAACATATCTCACATAAAATAAACGTTTGTATTTTGTTCCACTAAAAAATCTTAGTTCAAAATAATTCATATGTAATGATACCAGTAATCCACTTAAACAATTAGCCATACTCTAACTTTTACATTGCTTATAATATCTTTCATTGTATACAAATATAATATTCTTACAACATATATTCAAAATGTTATGCAATAGATTACATTCTATTTTAATACTTTTATTATCATCTTTAATATACATTTCCATAATTATTTTAAATGCTTTACTTCTCAATCTATATTTGTATACATGTTACACATATCCAATTTAACAAAATACTGTACATATTTTTGACATTATTATTTCCTTCTAAAAACATTCTTAACCTTTTAATAAACTCATTTGAATTACTAACATTTTTTTTTCTTTTCCCCGTATTTTTTCAAAATCTTATTAAATAACTATTTTGATATTTTCTCATAATATGTATAACATTATTAATAAATACTCCTCAGCATCTATTAAATAATTACCCAATTTTTAATGCACTATATATTGATTTAGAATAGTATCAAGAATAGTAATGTCATATCATTTTGTATCTGATTCATTCAGATCATAATTTAATTGTGAAATTAAATAAAAAAATTAGTATTGGAAATTTTAAATAAAGAAAAAAAAAAATAATGGCATATATAAAAGAGAATAGAAATTATTGGTTTAATTGATCTTGAAAAGATATTTAACAAAATAAATTGAATTATGTGACTGACATGTATGAAGAAATGGCAACAATTTAAATTTTTCTAACATTATTTTCTTATAGAATTAGATAAGACAGATATCCAACTCCTGTTTTGTTTCAGACTTATTCAGATTAAAATTGGGCTATTTTGATGAAAATGGGACTAGCACTGAAAGATCAAGAAATTTCATTTTGTCAATTTTGGTAGTATTTATACACTAAAAAAGCTGATTAAAATATTTAATCAGATTAATGATATTTGTAGAAAGTGGAAAAATTAATATACCTAAGTCTAAAGCAATGATTAAATGTGGTAAAGACCGAGTAATAATTTGTCAAAAAATATAAAGTAGTGCTTCTACATATTTAAATTAAATATTTCAAAAGCTAAACGGACTTTTATAAGAGTAATAGATTATTCCACGATTTATTATAAAGTTATTTAAAAAAGATGTTTGTTTTACAGTTCATTAAAAGATTTTAATGAATATGTTGATTAATCTAGATTCATTAAAGGATGCAGACCTTTTCCAGAGGTTCATTCAAGTTCTTTTAATTAATCCTTGAATTCTTTGCTTTATTGCATTAAATAATAATCAAATGGTTTTATTTCTTGAGAGTTCATAAGAAGTTTAAGAACCTGAAGTTCTGGCACTAGAATCAATCCAAGGAGCTTATGCTCCACAGTCTGACATTTTACCACTTAACTAATGTTATCCATCACAACCAACAGATTGGTGTATTGGTGCCGTGTTAAAAATATATATATTATAAATATTTAACTTATTTCTAAACTCATCTAACTAGCTCACCCTTTTTACAATATTTTATAAATGACTAAACATCACATGATCACCATTTCTTATGCTTGCTCAAGCTGTTAAAACAGGCAATTCTCCATACAGTAGTGCCACCCAGTGCAATCCAGGGTAATCAATGGATGGCTCTATCTAGTGCCTACTTAACCAATATACCCAGACTAGTTTCTAGCTTGTATCAAAGTGTATGGGTACTGAAATGAGTTCCCAGCTGTATGACTATATAAGCTAATGAGCTTGGATTGAAAATATTGTTTTCAATTTTAGACTCATAGTTTTGTAGTTAAGTAGAGACAAAAGATGTCTGCTAGAGAGTTGCATTAGAGATGCAGTGCTCTTAGATCAAGCCACAAGCTAGAAACTAGTCAGGGGATATTAGATGAATAAGCACTAGATAGGGATTTTATGCACAAACCTTCTTACATCCATTGATTACTCTGGCTTGTACCGAGTGACACTACTGTATGGGAAGTTTTGCTTATTTTATAAATGGTTAGCAGAGCATCCTGATAAGAGAAATGATAGGTCTGTTGTATATAGGTGCTAACTCTTTAGTAAACCATAAGCTCTTTTTGATATTGTCATTTTTTTCCTCATTCAGCATTAAAACAAAATAGTAGAAAGATGAATTATGTGTAGATTTCAATATGACAAAAATAATCAACAGATGCAAAATATTATAGTTATCCTACTATGGCACCTCAGATTTTAGCATCTATATATAGAGAGAATTAGTTTTTTTTTTTTTTGTGAAGACTTTCTAGTAGAAAAACAAAGATTGGTTTGCTTACTACACATCATTTCAATGAATTTGAAACATGTCAAGAAATACTAAGAAAAATTAGAAATCCTATGAGTATAAACAAATACACAAGCAAAAATAGTATAATTTTATACATTTTTTTATTTTACTGTCTTAAAAATTATTAAATTTTATTAAGCAAACTGCCATATTTTTAATACAAAATAAAACAATTTTATTTTACAATGTATTATATACATTTATAAGAGAGAAAAAACTATTTACATTTAATAATTTATTATTATTATAATTTATCATATCAATTCTAGGAATTTGTAAATTAAGAAATTATAAATTTTATCTTTCTGTCATTTTGAAAATATTATTTTCCATTTGCCTTACTACAATCTTATATATATATATATGTTCACTCACGCACATTTACATAAATATAACATTATAAATTTTGTTATATATTATATATTTACCTTATATATTGTATACTGTATATTTACCCATATGTAGTACATTTTATAATGCTAAAATTATAAAAAAAATATACGGTAACCAAATATACTATGATAATTCAGTATTATTTAATAAGCCATAACTAGCTTTCAATCAAATTTTCAAAGCAGTTAGTTCTCTTCAGTAAAATAATATGCAAATAATTTTTACATATAGGAATTCCCCAAACTTTATGAATCTTTGAAATCCAAATTATCAATTAATTTTATGGATATTCCTAAAAATTGTCTTTTAAAGTTTTCTCTTATAAAATTATGATATTATCAAAAATAAAGAATTAAAACATATATATAAAAGATAGAATACTGCAGTTTAATGAAAATTCGATACACATTTTTCAGAAGGTAGCATTTCTATTTCCCTAAACGAATCGCATACCTATAGTTTTTTGTATAAATGATTTAGTACTCAATGTTGCTTTTATAAGTTATCTAAAACAGAATAGTTATTAATCAATCTATTTAAATAAGGAGGCACAATATATGCCAGTTTGAAGTAATTAGAAATTAAAGCTGTAATCCTTTTTCTAAGTAAAATTAAATTCCATCATCTGTTTTCAAATGCCTGTTGATTTTACTTATCATTATTGGTGACTTTGATAATATCTCTTTCCTTAAATCTGACATTAATCATTGCATGAACATCTGAATTTAAAAAGTTTGTTTCATCTAGAATTTACATAATTTATTATTATAATGAGAAATGTTTTTAAACTGTGAATCCTGTAAAGCATGCGATATCTACATATCAATATCCACTCTATAATCCAATATATGAATCTTGTCATGATATTAAGTTCAAAAACCATACTATACTATTTGGCATCTTTTGTTTCTCCATAAAAAGGGTCACTAACATCTATAGCTTTTTCTCATACAAAAATATCATTGATGTGTCGAGTTCAAACTAACTCTAATTATCTTTTTTTTTTCCATACAATATAAAACTGTAAATATGGGAGTAGCAAGAAGTTAAGTCATATAACTATTCCTGAACTGAGTAACTCAACAGCATCAAACACATTTCATTGCTATTAATCAATAAATGTTTAATATGATTAAAAAACTTAAAAATAATAATATTCTAGAATTTCTTATATTTCTATTGAAAATATAACTGGAAATGGCTAAAAACTAGTCATAGCTTATACTTGTTTATCATATATTTTTATAATCTTAACAGTAATTGTATATTCGCATTACTTTCAAACAAACACATATGTCAATACATGTAAATATATTAAAAAAATAATCATATGGTTTATTATTGGAGTTCATAAGAAATTCAAGCACATGAGGTGATCATGATCAATAGATCTTGGGATCCAGAATCCCCTCTATCATTGCATTAAACCATGCATATGTTTTAGGAAAGAGATAAAATGATAATAGAAATAGAAAAAAAAACTGCAATTGTTATGCAATCTTTTAATAGTAACATGATATTTAGAGTAAGTTTTTATATATAATAAAATGACCAATATTTATGAAGAGGATAGAAAAATGAAAAGAGACATATTAATATGAGGTATGAAGAAAAGGTGCATAATTAAATTTTTTAATTGTTTTGTATAGAAAGTAATTTATTGATGAGATTTCTTGATTTGAAAGAATCATCTAACAATGGATATTGGTCATAAACATGCTATGAGAAATATTTTGTAGTTAGTAGTAGTTTGATATGCTTTTTACAGAATACTTAAAATTAAAAAAAAACAAAACACAAATATCACACACACAAAAAAAAACTATTTAGATTGCACAAGCTTTAACAAAAAAAAATTTCTTTAGGGAGATATTGTCAAGACTTATAAGAAGTGAAAAAGAAAAACAATCGTTTTTAAAAAAAGTGTTGCATTTTAAGAAATTGACACAAACTAAATATAGAACATATTCTGATGTATAGTTAGGCATAAAATAACAACAATTCAATATAAATAATTTGAAAGCAATGTTATAGAAAGGAAAAAAAAAATTATAATAAATTTGGACATTCAATGTATTACAAAAAAAAAGAAAACATGACAAATGTTTGAATTTCAAAATATCAATTTCATTAATTATACAGATGGAAACTACCGTAACACAGGTAAAAATATTTCAGGAAAATAATTTATTGTAATTATGTGAAAGTTATTGAATCAATATGTTTTCAAGCTGATATTATGATCCCTATACATATTTATAAATATACATGTGGTATACTTTGTTATACTAGCACTATCACACAATATAGCTATAGTTTGGGGCAGTAAAAATTTAGTAATCAAAATAATGTAAATAACATTTCTTCAAATATCTTGATAAAATATGAATTATTCTTGAAATAGATCTTTATATCTTTTAAAAAGCATAGAGAGTACACAAACCTATATATATATATTTTTCCCCTTCTAATAAGTCAGTATAAGTAGACAATATTATTTTATTAAAAATTTCATTTAAATTTCTTGAAATTAAAAAAACTATGTATATATAGTCAAATAGTTTATGGCGCATGAGAAAAAATAGTTGAAACTATGATCCATAGATCATGAGTTCATCACTCTATCATTGCATTAAACATAAATAAAGACTAGAAAGCTTATTAAAGTTTTATTAATTCTCAAATTAACATTTAGGGATTTGAATCCAGACTTGCAAGTTCCTTTCAATTATCCAATCTGAGCACTTTATATATATATGTGGCAGATGATCTGAACCAACTAAATACATATATTGCAGATTTTTTTTTTTCATGTTGAGTGGTCATGTGTCGGTTGTATGAGATAGATTGGATAGCTGAAGGGAGCTTGAAAGTCTGGGTTCAAATTCCATATAATTACATCTAAATTCCAGGGATATAAAGTATATCTGTATTTGAATAATATAAATAATTTATTGATATCACCAATCCTATTTTTAGACTCCAATCGATTTCTGAACATTTTATAAAAACAATTTAAAATAATAAAAGCTATTCAATAAATTTATTATTTTCACATATAATGAATATTCTAAAACTGATATTATTTATTTTAACTTCAGACTTTATATCTCATAAATTTTGTTTTCCCAGAACTTAATCAATTATTTACCAAGGTTAAAAAAAGAAGATAAAATTAATATATTTACATTTTAATAAAATTCATGAGTTTTCTTTTTACTTTTGTTTTTATAAAAATAATATAGTGTAAATATTAAAGTTCATGACTTTTTTCATGTATCTTAATTTTTTTTTTGCATGATGTAAAATTGCATGTTGTACAACAATAAGATGTATGATTATTGTGAGCTTTTTCATGCTTAACTAAATCTCGTTTGCGAATAGTTTTATAATCGCATGTTGTACAGTGAAAAGGCTTATCACCAGTGTGACTTCTTTCATGCACATTTAAAACATTACTATGAGCTGTTTTAAATTCACAGAACTTACAATGAAATGGTTTTTCACCTGTGTGAATTCTTTCATGTTTAGTTAAATCTCCTTTGCGTGGAGTTTTGTAATGGCATGAACTACAACAAAATTGTTGAGTGACTTTATGTTTTTTTGCATGAATCTTTAATAAATGCTTATGAGCTGTTTTATAATCACAAATACTACATAATATTTTATTTTCTTCATGGGTTAATTCATGGGCATTAAATTTTTGTTTTTCTTCTGTTATGAAACCACACACTGTACAACAGAAGGGTTTTTTATCCATATGACATTGTTCATGTTTAGATAAAGTTGCTTTATGAGCTGTTTTAAATTCACACAAAGCACAGTGAAAAGGTTTTTCACCTGTGTGAACTCTTTCATGCTTATTTAAATCACCTTTTCGCACAGTTTTAAATTCACACATAGTACAATGAAATGGTTTATCACCTGTATGGATCATTTGATGCTTGTTTAAATCACCTTTACGAGCAGTTCTATAATTACATAAATTACAACAAAATGGTTTTTCTCCAGTGTGAATTCTTTCATGAATTTTTAGTACATTTTGCTGTGCAGTTTTGTAATCACAAAAGTTACATTTAAATATTTTACTATCCCCATGAACTTTTTTCTTATGAGCATTAATTTTCTTTTTACTAGTTGTTACAAAACCACATAAGGAGCAAATATATGGTTTTTTATCTACATGTATTTTTTCATGTTTAGCCAAATCACATTTGCGAATAGCTTTATATTCACATAATGTACAATGAAAAGGCCTTTCACTTGAATGAATTTTTTCATGAATCTTCAAAAATTTTTTTCTTGAGGTTTTATAATTACATAAAGTACAATTATACCCATGCATTTTTTCATGAGTTATAAATTTTTTTTTTTCACATGTTATGAAACCACAAAGTTCACAGAAAAAAGGCTTTTGATCTATGTGATTTCTTTCATGCTTAGATAGGTCAATTTTGCGATTGGTTTTATAATCACATGAAGGACAGTGAAATGATTTTTCACCTGTGTGAGTTTTTTCATGATATTTCAGGCTAGCTTTATGACGAGTTTTAAAAGAACATAAATTACACTGAAATGGTTTTTCACCTGTATGAGTTCTTTCATGAGATTTCAAATAGGCTTTATGGCAAGTCTTATATGAACAAACATTACATTGAAATGGTTTTTCACCTGTATGAATTATTTCATGCATTTTTAATAAATTTTTCTGAGAAGTTTTATAACAGCATAAACTACAGTTAAGTATTATCTTATTTCCATGTGTTTTTTCATGAGCTTTAATTTTTTTTTCTCCAAATGTAATAAATCCACATAAAGTACACAGAATAGGCTTTTTATCCAAATGAATTTTTTCATGCTTTGTTAAATCACCTTTACGAACAGCTTTATATGAGCATGAGATACAGTGAAAGGGTTTTTCACCTGTATGAGTTCTTTCATGATATTTCAAATAAGCTTTATGACAAGTTTTATATGAGCACAAATGACAGTGAAATGGCTTTTCACCTGTATGAGTTCGTTCATGGGATTTTAGGTAAGCTTTATGACAAGTTTTAAATGAGCATAAAGTACAATGAAATGGCTTTACACCTGTGTGGATTACTTCATGCATTTTTAAAAGATTAGTCCGAGTTGTATTATAATCACAATAAATACACTTAAGTATTTTATTATTCAGATGCATTTTTTCATGTGCTTTAAATTTTATTTTTCCATAAGTTATAAAACCACATAGTGTACAACGGAGGGGCTTTTTATCAATATGTATTTTTTCATGTTTGTTCAAATCACCTTTACATATAGCTTTATAATCACATAATGAACAATGGAAAGGTTTTTCACCTGTATGAATTTTTTCATGATTGCACAGGACACCTTTGTGAGCAGTTTTAAATTCGCATGATGTACACTGATATGGTTTTTCCCCAGTATGAATCCTTACATGATTATTTAATGTTGTTCTATAGGCAGTTTTAAAATCACATAAAGTGCAATGAAATGGTTTTTCACCAGTGTGAACTCTTTCATGTTTAATCAAGTCACTTTTGCGTACAGCTTTATAATCACATACAGAACAATGGAATGGTTTTTCACCTGTATGAAGTCTTTCATGATTATTTAATACACTTTTATGAGCGGTTTTAAAACCACACAAAGAACAATGAAATGGTTTTTCACCTGTGTGAATTCTTTCATGTATTTTTAATAAATTTTTTTGAGACGTTTTATAATCACATAAACTGCATTTTAGTAATTCATTAATTAAATGCGTTTTCTCATGAGATTTAAACTTTATTTTTCCGAATGTTATAAAACCACAAATAACACAACGAAAAGGTTTTCTGTCTATATGAAGTTTTTCATGCTTGTTGAAATCAGCTTTGCGAAAAGTTTCATAATTGCACAACTTACAATGGAATGGTTTTTCACCTGTATGAATTTTTTCATGACTACTCAAAACACCTTTGTGTGCTGTTTTAAATTCACATGATGCACACTGAAATGGCTTTTCCCCAGTATGAATTCTTTCATGATTAATCAATGTAGATTTATATGCAGTTTTAAATTCACACAAAGAACAATGAAAAGGTTTTTCACCTGTATGAATTCTTTCATGTTTATGTAAATCAACTTTACGAATAGCTTTATAATTACATTTAGTACACTGAAATGGTTTTTCTCCTGTATGTATTTTAATATGACCACTTAAAACACTTTTATGGGCAGTTTTAAATTCACAAAAAGTACAATGAAATGGTTTTTCACCTGTATGAATCCTTTCATGCACTTTTAACAAGTTTGTCTGATAAGTTTTATAATTACATAAACTACAGTTGAATATTTTGTTCTCACCATGTGTTTTTGCATGAGATCTAAAATTTTTCTTACCAAAAGTTATGAAACCACATATAGTACATAAAACGGGTTTTTCATCTATATGAATTCTTTCATGCTTTGTTAAATCACCTTTGCGAACAGTTTTATAATCACAAAATTTGCAATGAAATGGCTTTTCTCCCGAATGAATTATTTCATGATGCTTCAAATAAGCTTTATTATATGTTTTATAGGAACACAAATTACAATGAAAAGGTTTTTCACCAGAATGAATTCGTTGATGCATTTTTAGTAGGCATTTTCTAAATGTTTTATAATCACATAAATTACACTTAAATTTTTTAATTCCATGAGTTTTTTCATGAGCTTTAAACTGTCTTCTTCCAAATGATATGAAACTACATAAAGAACATTGGAAAGATTTTTTATCATTATGATTTTTTATATGTTTATTTAAGTCAGCCTTGCGTACTGCTTTATAATCACAGAAAGTACAATGAAATGGTTTTTCACCAGTATGGTTCTTTTCATGATATTTTAAATAAGCCTTGTGACAAGTTTTATAAGAGCACAAATTACACTGAAATGGTTTTTCACCTGTATGAATAATTTTATGAGATTTTAAGTAAGATTTATAAAAGGTTTTATAAGAACATAAATTACAATGATAAGATTTTTCATTTTCATGAATTTTTTTATGCATAGTTAAACGTTTCTTCCAAAGTGTTTTATAGTCACACAGATCACATAAAAATGATTTTTCTGCTGTTGCAAATAATTCACTTTTTATAGAATCATCCAAATTTTTTTCAATATGAAATGTATTATGTGCCTCTAAATCTTCTGGAGATGTAGATTTATACCCACAAATTAAACAATAGTAATATTTTATATCCTGATGTTTTTTCTCATGGGCAATAAATCTTTTTTCATATATAGTTGAGAAGTCACATAAATTGCACTGGTAAGTCCTTCTGTTAGTGTGAATTTTTTCATGTTTAGTTAAATCACCTTTGCAAATAGATTTATAACTGCACAATTGACAATGATATGGTTTTTCACCAGTATGAATTCTCTCATGATATTTTAAGTAATTTTTATGACGAGTTTTATAGGAGCATAAACTACACTGAAATGGCTTTTCATCAGTATGAATCCTTTCATGAGATTTTAATGAAGCTCTATGAAAAGTTTTATATGAACATGAATTACACTGAAGTGGCTTTTCATTGGTATGACTTTTTTCATGATATTTTAAAGAAGCACGGTGACATGTTTGAAAAGAACACACACTACAATGAAAACGTTTTTCATTAGATAGAGTACTCACATTGTTATTTAAATCACTTATGGCTCTATTATAATAAAACAAACCATAATCAAAAAAAGCTGGTATTGGGATAAACTCCATTAAATTCATTTTTATATAATTTCTTGTTTGAAATAATCTAAAACAAAAATATTATCTTTAGATAACTTTTACAAAGTCATTTACAGAAACAAATGTGACAATTAAAATTATTTTAAGAATCAATATGCATTTTCATAAAAGTTTAACTTAATTGACTCTTTAATATTGAAATTTTTTAAAAAGAATCCTGAAACAAGAAAATATGTAGATGCAAAATTTCAGATTGTAGATAAATTTTGGAAAATTTAACAATAAGTTTCACAACAAATTATTCTATATGCTTTATTTATTGAATATTAAAGCAGCTTGTAAAATAACCATAAGATGAATATTTGTCAGTATTACATATTTAAATTCTTTTATATTTCTTCTTTTATGCAGGTTTAATTTTAACATGCATGTTTTTAAATACAGAAATTGTTAAAGATGACCAATTAATAAGAAAATTAATATTCTTTTCCATTTGCAGAGAATATTAAAATATAATGATTCCAGAATAGTCAATGATTTTACTTTAAAAAAACAATCTTTTGCTTCAGATGATTAATCATCTATGATAAAAGATGGGCAGCAGACATTTCTTGATAAAATAATCAATCTAAATAAAATAGAAAGTATACAAATTAATTAAAAATTTGCAAATATAATGTACAACAATTCAATTTTCAACACTTTTTCTTTCTAGATAAAAGTAAATTGCAATATTAGTATTTAAATGTGCTAAAGTAATATAAAAAGCTTTGATGAAATGGTGTCTATATTACTCAATAGTTTTATTTACCTGACTAAAATCACTAAATCTCCCTTTGGGCAGAAAACGTACCATACATATTCAGTACTAAGTTTATACATACATTAATCTACTATACGATGAAAGCCTCTCCAAATTTAATTCAGTTTTTCTGATCTATAACTTCTCTACAGTACTCCAGTTCTTTATCTCATCCACCTATTGGTATGGCCACTTTCTAGATCTCATTATCCAATGGAATCCAGTTTAAGACTTCAGTTGTTCATTTATCGTTATCTCTTTTAATAACATGTTTAACCCAATACAGTTTCTTAATTCTTTCAATACAATACTTGTTTGTTTTCTCACATATTTATATTACTTTTGATTCCTTATTGTTAATTCCAAAATACATTGCTTCCATTAAACATCAAAGTCTCAGATTCACATATAAGCATTGCTATGCACATTAATAAAAATTTAGTTTTTCAAATACATGACCTTTTATATCAATTAAATACATTTTCCAAGTTTAATTTTATGATTAATTTAATCCATTATGCTTATATATATATCAATAATTTTATCACGATAAAAAGTTAATATTTTCTAATTCATTACTATCAATCTTTTTTTGTTTTGTTTTTTAAAAAAAAAAATCAGTATAAATTACCTTAGTCCTTTTAGCATTTATATTTATTCTACTTTCTTATTTGCATATAATATTTCTTGTAATATTTCCTGAAACATTATCTAATTCAATAACAAAGATTTTTTTTTTTCCTCTATCTTTTCTGGGTAATTGTAAACTATACAGTATATTTTAAATCATCTCCATTTATTTTATTCTTTAGTTTCCTATTTTAATCTACAAAATAGTTCTTTTGAAACTGCTAAAAAAGTTTTGAAGATAAATCACACTACTGGACACTTTTATCAATAACTCATCTTAATAACAAAATGTAAATAAATTACTGCTATTGTATTTTGATAAATATTCTTTAAAACTTGACAATATACTAAGACTATGTCTTGGAATTTAAAATTTGATCTTGTTCAAATGTTTACAGCATTAAATGCCTTTTCATAAACTATAAATGCAAGACAAAATAGCAACCCATATTCATTAGCTCTGAGCTGTAAACACTTTTAGATCTCGGTTATTCTTTTAAGTCCAAAGTTCTTTTTACATAAGTTGTAATGATCTTGTAAATTTGACTTTCAGATGTAATTTCTAATATATTTTTTTCATTTTTATTATATCAATATTACTATCGAATTCTTCCAATCATCTGGTACATTTTTATCATTTAGACATTTGATATATATCTTTACCAACAATTTCTCTCTTCACCAGCTTCTTTTAAGATATTAATAATTATTTTCCAAACTCCAAAGGTTCGATTTCATTTTTCATCTCTTAACTTAAAATATTAAATAGACTGTAAATTTTTGAACATATTTTTTTTTTTCAGATACAACAATAAATTTGGCTGGATTTGATCTTCCTAAACATTCTTGGGTTTCTTCAAGAGATCCAGGACTACCCAGATAAATGTGCTCATCTGTCGAATAAATGGTAGGTTCACAAGTATGAACCATAAATATAGTTAATGACTTCCAAATCTATGAGTACATCAATATAGTCACTATTGAATCTATTTTCGATTAAAATCTCTGTTGATTTCTTTACAATTGTAATAATTATCTCAGAAACCAAATCCATATGCTAAATAAATAAACAAATAATACTTTTGATATTTCAAAATATATGTTTATAGGAGCTATTTTTATTTTCTCATTCTCTATTACTATATAGCTCTTGAAAGAATCTTTCCACACACTTGATGATATTGTCTTTTTTTAGAAATACGCTATCTTTTCTTTTTAGTGTTGAAACATCTTTCCAATACTAAGATGCTCTGTTATATTTATGAGACTTCTACTTTATAGTTTTTCTTTCCAATTTCTAGTTATATTTCCTTATATAAACATTTGTACCAATTTACATAATGGATCATGTTTAAATGTCTTCTATTTCTTTCTTTTTCTCATACATTGCCTTAATTAAATTGAAAATTTATTATTGAATTGCTGTTTTGTACTGGCTATATATTTAGCTGTTCTTAGTAGAGTAAGTTATCTTAATGAACTCATTCAAATCTAAAAATCAAGGTCTTCATATTTTAAAATAATTTGCAAATTTTATCTAAAGTTTCACTGAAATATTTCTGATAGTAACTATTACTAACATCTTTTTTAATAACTTTTCTAGCTTTGTGCTTGCAGATATTTTACAATATCTAATCAATAATCTTTCCTATGTTGAATCTATTAAATATATTACAGATTCAAAATACATATTTACTGTTAGTCAAAATATAATTCAATTCTGCTTTTTATATAAATGTTTCCATATTCATCTCCCTAAATTTCATAAGCTGATTTCCTCTTTTATTTCTATCTCCATATCCAAATTTACCTACAACATTTTTACATTTTAATTGTAGAATTAATGGTGGTAGTTGGTCAAAAGTATTCATTACATCATAGAAAAATCCTTT
The DNA here is from genome assembly GCA_028023455.1 of Epiperipatus broadwayi. Lineage (NCBI taxonomy): Eukaryota > Metazoa > Onychophora > Udeonychophora > Euonychophora > Peripatidae > Epiperipatus > Epiperipatus broadwayi. The sequence continues at coordinate 412,319 of JAQFVV010006548.1, forward strand.
ATTTCTTCATCATAATAGAAATGTGTTGGAACATAAACCTGAATTATTTAGTATCTTATATTAACGCAATCTTGTCTCTACATATGTTAAACCATCAAGCTCTAGAATGTTGTTCTTCATTTTTTTTATTTATTTGTAACAAATCTTAATCTTTATCCTTCTGATACTTATGATTTTATAATACAGAACATGTCCTTTTCAAATCAAATGTCTCTTCACCATTTTCTTTTAACTTTACAAAATCTGATTGTTCTTCCAATTCATACTATCTCTGTTAAGTGATATACAGTTGTAGGTAGCTAATGGTCAAAGTCATTACCAGATGATTCTAGATCCCGTGCCTTCCATACAATTTTATCACTTCTAAAATACAGGGTCATATTTTTTTTGTCTAAAGCTAAAATAGAAAGAAGAATGAGCTTTCACATATGCATTTCTTCAGTTGTCTTCAAGAAAAAATTGATATGTCAATTAAAAACTTGTCTTATGGATGAAATTCAATAAACTCAGCATTATCTGCTCATGCTATTAAATGAGAGCTGTCCACATTTATCATATAAAATCACATAGTATACAAACATGAAATGGACATAAAAACTTGTTCTACTTGATTTCTTTAAGATCTTAAAAAGAAAGTAAAGAGTTTCATTTCAATTAAAACACACATACATATAAGTATATTCCCCCAAAAAATAAAGTCAAATGTCACACGACCTAATTTAACAAACTTGTATTTACAAATGTTATATATAGAGTTCGCAAAATAAGCTCTTAACAAGCTTTGAGGATATCCCCTGATATTCTCAAAACTTGTTAAGAGCTTATTTTGCGAGCTCTATATATAATATATGTATATAAACATTTCAACTTAAATTTCAGGGCTTGTTCTCAGACTTTATTATTTTTGTTCTCTTTCATTTTTTTGCTTGACTGTAGTTCAGAATATACTTTTCTCATTCTTGCTGCTAATTATTCTGTCATTGTTTTTGGATAGTGGTCTTTTGCCATTTTAAGTAAATATTTATATACCATTCATCAGAATTTTAAAATCCTCATTTCTAATTAGAATATGTGATTAACTTTCTCCAGAAATTTTTTACTATGACATTAGTTAAAGACTGATGAATATTGAAGATCCACATCACATATGACAATTATCACTATAATAAAGTGCTTTAATTTCAATAAAAATGTTTTTACTCCAAAGTAGACTATTAAGCACCTTTACAGCAACTTTTGCTATCTATAGATGTTTTACTAAGATTCCAAATATGTGAGATATAAATGTGATATTTGATTCTGATACAACCAATTTGTATGTCTTCTACTTTATTCTCAATAACCAGATATTCAATCTTTTCATAATTTATTTTTAATTCAATATGAAATATTCAAGAAATTTTCTGATTATTGCGTTATGTCCTTCTTTGTATGTCCACAAAATAATGCACACATTTGGTTAATCTGAAGTACTAATAGTTAAGATGTAATCGTTAACTATCTCTTGCTTTATACTGAAATCTAAACATCTAAACACAATTTCAATTTTACTCATCTTAAAAATTTTTTGTAAAGTCTTTTTTAAGCTTTATTATCTTCTACATTGCCTTGCTTTTTTCTATTTATTTATTTTCTTAATATCCTAAAAGGAGAAAAGTGATAGGTAATCATGGCTGCATTAACAGCAAAACATTATTTCAAGTGTAAACAAACAATCATAATTTTATGAAAAAGCAAAATATATCTATAAGCACTGACATCAACTTAAAAACTTTCAATAATAATATTTATCAATGATCTCAAAAAAGATGTTTATCTTTTAAAAGAATATCTATTCTTAATTATTTTTGATTCCAGGTGGACAAAATCTTTTTGTAAGTATAATTTACAAAAGATTGACAATAATTCATACCCGTGTATTAGCCTTTTATAGTTTCAAATTTGTTCAACTGCTTACTGCCAATTTTCAATTAAATTTTTGTATATTTTCTAAATTAGCTCAATTGATTAAATTGGATATTTATATTTGCTAAAATCCTGACGAAGTAATATTAAATATATATTTTCTTTAATCAATAAATGTATATTTGACATATGCCAAAATATGATCAATATATGATAGCCAGCTACGCTAGTATTTTCTTGATTACTTTACAAAAGAGATGACTCACAATCAACAATATTTCAATGCATTTTTAAATGTAATATTAAGTCTAAAAAAATAACTTTTTAAAAATAAAATAAAAAATGAAGATTTAGTCTATGACTAAGAACAAATATATATTTTTGAAAACAAGAATTTTAAAATACTACGAGAATTTATAAATCATTCTTGCTACTATTACGATCTGGCACATATATTTCAATTAAAAATTCTGCCAAGATTGTGCAAATGTTTAAGGCACATTCAAGATAAGCATTTATCTAAATTAGACTTTGGAAACATTTGCTTTTTGTTAGAAGATATTAACTCATCTAATAAGCAGCCAGTATTAAACAAATCTCTTTAAAACTATAAAAATATCATGTAGCCAGTATTTACAATAGACAATCAATACATTACAGAAGTATAAAATAATAATTCAGAGGGTTTTTTTTAGTAATACTTTAAATAGGTTTATATTTATTTGGGCATACACAAAGACTGGTAGAAATAAAAAAAAAAAAAGAATTTCTAAAAAAGTGAGAAATTATGTAAGAAAAATTGTAATAAAAAATATAATAAATTACTGTTTAGTTAGTAATGCAAGGTTTCAAGCCCAGAAAACTACACACGTGTGTATGCATCAATGTTAGCTCAGCAAAAATTCCAACAAAAATAATTTTTTTGCCCTTTCTCTTTGCACATTTTCTTTTATCTTGCTGTCTTCAATCATTTAGATAAAGGGCATAAGTATCACTAGCCTCTCATACTATCAATCACCTTTGCATTAGTGTGTTTATGTAGTCACATCTCTATTCTTTAATTGAGCAGCAATTCTGACTAATTTTTTCTACCTTTGTTTTCTGTAAGCAAAAACAAATATATCTTTTATTCTTCATTTTTTCTTTTCTGGAGTTATATTAGCTATGCTCATTTACAAGTAGCATACTACTGATGATAATGATCTAACAGCATATTTTGCCCAAATCAATTATAAATAGTCTTAAGCCTTGGTAGATAGTAATTATTCAAGATGGTAGATTCTATTAATGTTTAATTTATATGTTACCATTTTTCTTGTAAAAAAATTTAGCAAGATTTTTATAATTCCTTCAGTATAATAGGTTGACATTTACTTTTAAGTGCTGTTATTTTTCATCTACATTTTCTTTTGAAATATTCATATGTACCTTTTAATTCTAGAGATAAGATTCCTTATACTTGATTATTACATTAAATGTACTTTACATCTTGGAGCATTTACAATTTCCATAATTTCCTTATCATTTTATTTATCAATATGCTTGTCATGCCTACAACTTGGGTTCAAATCCTAATGAACATTTTCTCAGATTTCAAGCAAGTTTAGGATTTTTCTTTTAGATAGCTAGCATTGGGCAATAAATGGGTATCTAATAAGTCTTAACTAGTAGTAAAGCAAAGAAAATTCAAACCCTCATCTCTTAAAAATGAAGAATCAGTTGACTTCCTCATAGCTTTTTAAAGTATATCTCACCATTGATTTCTTTCTCCAAGAACTATATCTCACTCTTTAGCATGGATTGAATGCATTTAAATTAATCTATTGATTATTTTTGTATGCTCACTAAATCTCTACTTATAATGGCTGGTTTCTATTATTCCAAAGATGAATATGCCTTTGAACAGTACTAAAAATGAGATATACATCATACTGACGAAATATTTATTAAATTGCCAAAAGTTGATGATAGGTGCAATATTTATAATCCAATACCTATCATAACTAAAACTGCAATGCAAACATTACAGAATAATTAATGCTCATTGCAAAATACTGTCACTAAAAGCAAACTTATATATCTGCTGGATCTATAGTAATTCAAAAGTATGAAATAAATACTATTTCATAACATTGTATTTTTATTATAATGGAGTCAAAAAAAAAATTTTTTTTTTGCTTCAGCCCAGATTTTTTAAACATAGTCCCTGCATGTTTGCATATCAAACTGACTAATTATATTATCAAATTTATTATAAGAATAGATTATAAAGAATATATATACATTGCACTTATGCATATGATTTGCTGAGAATCCTATCAAAAAAAAAAAAAGTCAATATTCAAATTTCATATTCGTAATAAGAAATCTGTAGCTGTAGCATTGTAAGATGTTTGTCTGAAAGTTTGTGATGATGGCATTTTATTAATGTTGGATCATTTCTATCATCTATAATTAATTGTTAAATAACTTTAGAAAAATTCAAACTTTTCTAATATATAAGTTAGAATATAATACGTTTCAAATGGTATTCTTTTTTTTTCATGTTATTGGCCTAGTTAGTTAGTATTATCTTAAATTCAGTATTCATGAACATAAAGATTCTAGATTCAAATCTCATGCTAGAATTAGTCAGAGCAGCAACACTGAAAAGGAGAGGAAAATACCACTCAAAACATGTTACATACTATCTTGTATGTTATTACTAACAGTCGAATGTATTTAAAAAGTTTAAATAAAATTTGTGTTTTTGTAAAGATATTTAACAAATAATTCTAGATGATGGAAATAATCTGATATATAACTACAAGCATTATATGATATATATATTTTGGTATAAACTTTAACATATTTCTAGATGAACTTTTTTTTTTTATGTGAGATAGCTGATTTGCTTTACAGTACTTTAAATGAATTCAATTCTCACCATGAGATTTATATAATGGCAAACCATCACACAGGTGCAAGAAGTAGTTGGGGTCTTCAATTGCCAAAGACTTCTGAAAATTAACAGCTACAAAGACAAATACATTTTGTGAACCTCATGGATAAACAATATTTTAAACTATTTGTCATTCATTGAATGATAAAGAGTGTATTACTTCATAACTGACTGATAAAATTTCCTTTTTGACTTTGAGAAAATAATATTTAATTCTTTTATATATTTATATACTTACTATTCAGTCAAATAAGCAAAGTTGATCTTCACACGCAAACTGTGTAAATGGGTGCATTTGTATTAGATATAGTTGATGTTTTAATATTGCTTTCTGTAAAAAAAATGTTATGTCATCAAGTATTCAGTAAAATGCAGTACATTTTAGTTGATTGTAATAATTATTCCATTGAATATTAAAATCAATTTAAGGTAAAGTTCAATTAATTTTAATTTATTATTTTTATTTACTTAGCACTTTTTATTTTATTTAGCCATGAAGAGATTTAAAAGTAGCGCTAAAAAATGCAAAAGGTTAAAATAAAAATGTGCACTGCAACAAACATTTCTCACTAAATTTTTAACTAAACAAATTGAAAAATAAATCAAAATACATGAAGAAAGATCAATAGCTTGCATATTACCAATGGTACAAACAACTCTTAAGAGAAATTGGAAAAAATTGATAAGCAAATTGAAAAGAAAGAGATCAAAAATAATTTAAAGGATTAAAAACCTTGTGCTAACAGTGAAGAGCAATTGGAACAACAAATTTTGCAAAGCTTCAGTAAACTATAGTAAAAGTGAAAATGATTGTTATTTTCTCAGTGATATTGCATTGTGCCCAATGAATTTATATGATAAAATGATAGAACATTATTTAATCAATAAACCACGTAATACTACAGATATTACAACTGTTAAAGTACAATATGCTTACTAAAGAAATATAAATCTAATTTTTATTGTGTGAAAACAAATGATGCTGAAGAATTTTGTCAATGGTTATTACGCAAACTGTTTTCTGAATTACAAACAAAATTTTCAACAAAGTTCCAAAACTACAAAATTTAATCCGAAGCTTGGAAAAACTGAAATCTTCCTGATGTTATTTCAAATCAATATTAACTCTCCAAAAACAATTATCAATTACTGAGATCATCATTATGTACTTGGAAAAACAAATTGATTCAGAACAAAAGTATTTGCAAGCCATTTTAAATGCTTGTTATTGTGAAATTATTGGATAATTTAAGATTAACATTTCATGACTATGAATAAGGTTCAGTTTCCAATACAGAAATTTCATAAGTTGTAACAAATATTTTGTAAAATTTGACTTTTTGAAAAGTCATTTATAAAAATTCAGTAACAAAATGAAATATTTACTCAACATTGTACGTGCTGAATTTGTAAATTGAATGGGCAGTGAAATTCAGAAATATTTACTCCGTTATTTTAGATTCTACTGCCGACATAACTTATGTAGACCAATTAGTTTTTATTTTGAGATTTGTTGATAAAATGTAAATAAGCAACAATATTTTTGGGGATTTCTCAAAATTGAAATTCACAGTTCTGAATATTTCAAATAGATCATTAAATTTTTTTTTTAGTTATCTGCAGATGTTAAAAAATCTAGGGATCAAATGTACAATAATCTGTCAAATATGGTGAAAAATAAATTGACTGCAAGTTAGAATAAAACATCAAATTGATTCAGCAATCTATGTATCTTGTGCTAAACATATCTTATATTTATTAAGATAGGAACTTCCTCAAAATATGTATTTATTGTAAGGGTACATTAATCTGACCACAAAAGATTATCACACATGCCAATATTAAAGACTAAACCTACCAACATAATCTTTAAAATATTATTAATTATATATTAATCAATTTTTGTGTAAAATTGTCAGTCTTGACAATACTGACTTATATATATACCAAACCTATAAACACAAGCAAGTAAAAATCTCAGAAAACAAAAGAAAGTCATTAATGTTAAATTTTTTTAATTATTTATTAATCCAGCATAAAATTCTATAAATGTCGAAATGACATCAACAATAAAAATAAAGCATGATCTTGAAACTCACATACCAATCAGTGAAAGATAACACAATATAGAACAACTTCGTTCTTTTTAGAAAGAAAGGAAAAGAAATGAGAATAAATTATGTCTTTTAAAAATTTACTTATTAAATTTCTAACATTAAGTTAGTTATCATCTTAGCTATCTTCAATAGTAGAGCTCAATTACAACTTGAAAAAGTCAATTACATTTTAATCCAAGTTATAAGCTAGAAAAGAACAAATCACGCATGGCTAGGAAGTGATAAAACATAGTGGGGATGGAGCTGCTTGTCATGCAAACATGATTTCAGATATGATTATCATTTTAAATTAACATCATGACGACCATGATAGAAGAAAGATCTACAATCAAGCAAAGAAATTCTCTCAGCATGGGATAATTATAAGTCTGAATCACCAACACGAAGATCCAGATGTCGACTGAAGATTATCCGATGAACTACCATCCAGTTCATGTAAAGGAACTTTCCTAAAGGCCAAGATACTCAGACATTTCACAATGTGAACTACAAGACTTTGAACTATGGCTAGACTATGCTGGATTAACATCTCAAATTATATTTTTATAATTTTTTTTTTATAATTCTTATTTTGCTTGTCAAATTGGTTTCTTTTGAAAAAGAGAATCTATCCATCCAACCATCAATTATTCTAGAGGTATGGGAGTTATCAATTCTATTTTTTTTATTTTTCATTTAATAATAAAATTTAGGTGCAGACTCCTGAACTTGCTTGCCAATTGATACATTAATCTACTGACTTGAAAGGCGAGACTTTATTCTTATCAATATTAAGTGCTCATACTTTGACAGTTACAATATTTTTATGTTCAATGTTTGTGTTCAATTAACTTATTTTTTATTTGGAATGACTAACTAAACAACTTGGATGATTGGTCTGTTCTATCATAGATTTATATGACACCAGAATAGGAGGGGTGTTCAAAAGATAAAAGCAACCTTCAACAAATTATAAAATATAGATGATAGATTGATCGGAAGTTAATGAGCAACTGATGTTAGAAATTTGAGTTAGCAGAATTAATCATTAACATATAGGTTTCTTTTTTATATTGTATTCGATGTAAAGTTGAAATTTTTAAATTAGAATGGTGAATGATCATCCTTTGTAGGCATCAAAGGTATAAGTTAATAAATAGTTAACGAAGGATGATCATGCCTACACAATTATTAAATTAATCAAAACATGTTATTTTATTATAAAACAATCATGAATGGAAACCATTATCAAAATTAATTTGTTAAATATTAAATTAAATTAATTGATTATCGTTTGGTTTTTCTATTTTCCAATGATTCACACTATATACATATTCAATGCACACATCAGACACGAAATAAATATACCTTGAAATAGAATACATGTATATTCTTCCTGAGTTTGAACTCTGTGGCATAACAAGGATGAAGAGGTATCTAGTGATCGTTTAAATGCAAGCTTAAAAGCAAGTTATGAAATTTATGACTTGTTTATTAATTATTATGAAGAGGTAAAGTAAGGGAAGTGGTGTGTGAATTCCATCCCACTCAGTCAGTAATCATCATAGAACCACTACATAAAACCCAGGTAAACCATCAGATAACTGATTTGCCCTATCAGGTTTAATGCCATACATTGAATACCCAAAGGGCGACCACAGTTAGCTATACCTCTCCTAGAGAAAAAGATCATCCCATTATGTATGCTGCCCAAGTCTGCGGGGGCTTTTATATAAGAGCGTGATAGTATATTCTCATCTACTTGATAATGGAATACATACATAAATAGTATGATACACATTCAATCTCAATATATAAAAACAATAACTGACCTTAGATGAGCATCAAGAGTACAGTTTCAGCATTAAAATCTGATTATCAAAATATTAAAGAATATCTAATTCAAATTAGTATGTTGGACAATAAAAAATCAATGAGTAAACTGGAGATGAAGAAATTATCAGTATATTTTAATGGATATGAAATCACTTTACTATAATAGTTTAATAAGTTATCATTATAAAACGTGCAGTATAATTTATTGTTAAGAATAAGTCTTTTAAAATCATTTATAAATTTATGGATGTCAGAAATGAATTCAATGAACTTGAGAATAGTGACAATTTATTAACAGAAAAAAAAATTGTAAAACAAGATTTCAACATAAATGTGCATAATATTACATACACATTTCTGATCTAGAACTTAACAGTTACACTGATGTTCTAAAGGATGAAGAATTCAATGAATGAGTGGACAGAATAACTGTAAAATACCATAAAAATATTAATATTTAATATTTTAAAGATCTGGGTTGGATTGGATTTCAGGATATGGATCCCATACCACCCAAAGCTTCCCAGAAGTTTAGTTGCAAATAAGCAAAGTACTATATATAATAAGCAGTCACTCATAATGGGACAACATTCACTATCAGGAAGTAGTGAAGGAGACAGTGGTGTGTTTATTTTTATAAAATGCCACAATTCCTATGGCAGTGGAGGTATAATGGTGAGTACTGACTGCCATTAAATAAGTCAACACTCCGCTGGGTCAGTAACAGCATTTCTTCCAAGTCAGCGAAAGATCACTATAGATGACAATGGTGAGAAGGAAGCAGTAGACAGATATTCATTTGATGAGATTCAACTAGTGCATTAAGCCTGTAATAGAGGTTATTGCTGGTAAAAGAAGGCAATGAGAAACCATTTTGCCTTATAACTCGTTTTATTATGAATATGTTTACAGGAATAAGAATAGCATTGGCAAAGGAAACATTTATTAAGAAAAAGAAAATATTTTGTGGACCTTTGAAGAGAGAATTAAGAAAAAAATTAATTAAATGCTATGTGTGGAGTATACTATTGTATTGTTGTGAAACATGAACAGTGAGCAATAAAATTAGGAACACATTGGAAGTCATTGAGATGTGGATAGAGAAAAATGGAAAAACTCGAATGAATAAAATAACAAATAAAGTTTTGAAAAATCTATATAAAAAAAGATTGATTAAGAAAATTAGAAAGAGAAACTGGATTGGACATATATTAAGAAGAATGTATAGTTTAATGAAAGATGTTTTGGAGGGAGTGGTGAATGGAAGCAAGAAGAAAGGATGAAAAAGATTGACAATGTTGGATGATATAAGATATGGGAAGAGTTATGTGGAATTGAAGAGCTAGGTAATGAAGACAATGAAATGGAAAAATGAATGAACTGATGATGTGACTATTGGCCCCGTTCTTGGGATAGAATATTATTGATGATGACTTTAAAGATAAAATTTTACTGTATTCATAAAAGGAAAAAATAAAACCAATCCTGTTGATATTTAAAATTATTAACTAAGAGTTTGCAGTCTACATTTTCACATATAGAAACAATTCTAAAAAAATTTTTTGACAATATCTATTTGTGACATTTGTGGTGAATGTTGATTTTAAAATGTAAGAAAAATTATTTACAAAATTCATTAACTTGGTTGCATTTAATTAATTTGTCAATAATGCAGTTTAATAATTAGATTTTATTTATTTATTTAGCGTCATGAATTTTTATTTTACGGCAGCTCAACTATTAATAAAGTATCATAAAGGAATCTCCAGAGATTCCAATCAGGAAACAGATTTACCAATGGCTTTATTAAGTTCTTCAATTCTGCCATTGTAGTCAATGATTTTGCAGTCATTATCTATGTGATTTACACTTCATGTTTGGCTTGTTTACATAGACCAGTGGCTATAAATTCTATTCATGAAGCTGATATTGCCCTGAATTTACTGATGATAAGATTCCAGTTGCAATTAAAAAGATAAAATCCACTGGCTTTATTGTTGGACCTGGGAAAGAAATTTGTTTGGACATCATAAAACTTCAATTTTTTATGCCATAATTTTTTCCATCGTTGATTTTTGTTTGAACATCTATAAAGGGGATCTTGATTTGAGCTGAATATTAGATAGTGAAACTATATCTTGAATTATTGACAAGTTTGATCTGTTTAACAGCTTTGTATACATTTTCTGAGAAGTAACTTTTCTTCTGATATCTGGTAGAAGAATAATGAAAGAACAGGAAGTCACTGTAAAGAAGGATATTTAAGTTTACCAGAAATATTTCTCATATTTAATTGGGAATCCATAAGTTTGCTGTATGAACTTTTTTTTCTAACAGGAATTCAATATTAACTAGCAGAATATGCTAATGCCAAGGAAGCTGTTCATAAAATATTTGCATCACAACACAAAATACTGCCAGCTAGCTTTCCAAGGAAATTATTACTAGAAATTAATTTTGACTTAATCTTAGTTAAATAAGTAAAACAAGACTAAGCTTATTCCTAAGTAGAAAAGGGTAGGATAGTATTTCAGTCTATTATCATAAAAAGTTATATTCAGATGAGATAATTCTCTGGTATTTAGATAAAAACATGAGCAAACTGTCTTCATTGGATTAAGAATAAGATTCCAGTTTTTAAAAAAGATTTCCAATCTTTAAAGAAAAGATCTCTTTTGATAAGTCAAAATAATATCAGCATAACTGAATTTGCTCCATTCTGTTTCAGTAGGATCATTAATGACTATACTAAATAGACGATGAAAAAAACCCTGTAGAAGTTCTGTAAAATTTTGCATCTACTACAATTATCATTTAGTTTCATTTGAATTTTCTATTGCAGAACATTTTATCAAATAAATTAATAGTTTTTCTGCCTTTAAAACTTTTAGAAACTTTTAAAAGACCATTTTTCCAAACAGAACCACAATCTAAGGTTAGATCAATAAAGATTGCACCAATTTTTAATTTATTTTGAAAGCCTTTTTTAATACGAGCTATTAAAAATAAAAACTTAAATACAACAGTTTCTTCCTGCCTTAAACTCATCCTTCTTAACAGATAGATGACTCACAATACAGATAAAATTCCTGTTAATGATTGTTTTAAAAAACTTGTAGGAAACTAATAATAATGATATTGAGTGCTAATTTTTTGGATCATTGCTTGGTCTTAAGTCCTTTTTTTTAAAGAAACTTGGTAAATATGCTGTCTGCTATCAAGTTCTTTCGTGGTTTAAGACAATAAAGGACAAACTCAAATTCACAACATCAGGCTGACATTCGTGGAAAACTGTGAAAGAGAAGTTTGTAATTCTGCTCTGATAATACTTTTTTCATTGTTCTATCAATCATTATTTTAAAAGACTGGCAAAGAAGATTGGAAACTTCATTAGCAGTAAAATAATAGATCTTTTAAAAGCAGTTTTACAACCACCAAGCTTTTGTATCAGAAAATCAAGCATTATGATTAGATCTTGTACATTTTTTCTACTCCATGATCTCTATCTACTTTTCTCTTTTGTCAATATTCAGTGACTTTACAAGTTTGTCAGCATTTCTGGATTACTGATAGACAAAAGTTGGCTATAAAAATCATTGTTGGCTTTGTTCCAATCTAGAATGAATTGATTTCAATATCCTCGAGGAATAGATTCTCTGGAAGCTATTATTACGAGTTTGCTAAACCAATCATGCAACAGGGAATTGGATTCTATTAATATTATTTTAAAGATATTCAGTATTTAAGTCAAGTTGGCTTTCCTTAAATTCCATCTTAGAACAGATAACTTTTAATTATAGGAATGTGAATTGGTTTATCCTGATTATGGGGGAAATGATCCACTAATAGTAGTTTAATAAGTAATGAAAAACCATTTTTGATAGAAATAAAACAAAAATTTGAAGTTGTTTCTGTATTCCATCTGCCTAAATGGCATGTATCTTCTTGCTTGGCATTATAAAGTGAATTCATATCATTTTTATTATTTTTTAAGTTAAATTCATCCATTCTAAAAAATGACAATCTGCTTGATCTTTATTTACATATTACCAAAGATTACTGTGAGAATTGAAATCTATAAATACAGAAGTTGTACAAAGATCTGAACGAGAAGGGTAGGACCAATTTGTGTTAAGTTTGTAAACATAGCATACATAAAAATTATCTGATTTACAATTGCAACATCATATAAACTATCAATGGAAACTGCTTGCCTTACAAGATGATTTGAAACGAAAGTGGCCATATTAAGTTTACAATACATTCTATCAACAATCCATATAAATTCAGAAATTTAAAAAGACAAATACTATATAAATCCTGAAGTACCATTACATCAATATTGTGCTGAAAAATAAATTTATAGCTTTATTTTTGACAAGTCATTATTAAAGTGAGTAATTTTATTGTACTTCCTGGGTGAAGAGAATATCATTCTGTAGAGAATATTAAAAAATTCGCTAAACATAAAGCGAGAAAAGTTCCAATTTAGTTTTTTATCTTTATAATTCAGATGTATGTACAAACTTGTTCAGTCTAATGTCCCGCCAGTGTTTAATAATTTTTAACAAATTTTCTGCAATAAATATTACACAAAGTAATTTTTTTTAATATTAATATTATAATTTACATTTTAAATGTCGCCATAACTAGTAATGAGTTATGATTATCAAATCTGTGGACTGCATGACTAAAAATGGATATTTATTTTTCAGAAAATGATTGATCACTATTTTTTTAAAGTAATAAATACTTAATATTTATAACAAGGGGCTCAAAACAAGGTTGCGCTTGGTTTCTTTAAGAAGTTTGATTATCACTTTGTATATATTTTAGCCAGTTTTATTTTTTTCCAGACACGCAGTACCCCCTCCCCCCATCCATATTTTGGTTGTTTACATTTATTATCAAGACCGTATAAACAATGTTTATATTGATTTTCAAAACAAGCAAAAAAAAAAAATGGCCTCAATTCTTTGCACGTTTTGAAAAACTTTTATAAATACATATCGATTTCCTGGAAATATGATTAGTTTTTTTTTCTCACTGCATATATACTACAATAATATATAAAAAAAATGGCGGGAGTAGTCAAATAAAATAGATAAGTATCAATTTAAAAGATTAAACAGAGAATGAAGTTTTAAAAATACACCATAATGATTTCTTTAGACTTGCATCAATTTTTATACAAAAATAAACTTGATACAAAATTTATTTTTAATATTAACTGGAAAAAAAGTCTCAAAGTTCTTTAACACTATTTTCAATAAAAATTATAGTTTATAACATATTATCAAAGGATAATAGAACAAAAATAATTAATAATAGGCCTAATTTACTTAAGTTACTATTGGAGGAAAAATAGATGAGATCACGAAATAACAACAAAAAAAACTTCATTAGGTAATAATCTTTTCAATTCTCAAATAACGATGAAATATAAAGATAACAATTAATTGTATATATTTGATACCAATGAGATCGTTTACTTACATCACTTAACTAGAAGAAATATTTTTAACAGCAAATACACATGCTTAATAGGTCCTAAATTCAGCTAATTTTCGAAGATTCCATTTATAGACGGAAGGTAAAGTCAGAAACTGCAACAGTCTTTAATCTCGACTTTAAAAAATCACATGGTAATATCACGCGAGACTTGATAGCTTATTAAATAGGCCGAAGTTCATATAGTAGAAAAATATGAAAAGTTAGTCAATTTAAATAATATGTATGTTAAAAACAATTTCATTCTTATAGTAAAAGACAGTTTGTTATTTGAATTTTTGTTAAAAAAATAATGTTTATATCTGCTATGTCTACTCGGCTAATCCATTATTGGTTGGAATTTCTAAGTTTTCTCTAGCTACCTCTCCATTTTCGTAAACTTAATTTATACTGTTTGCAGGTTTATTTTTCTTAATATAAGAGAAATACATTTTTGTTAGGGACATATGAATCCCTTTCGTTTCGTTATCTCTCGTTCCATTGTCTGTAATTTTTTCTTTGCAGCGAAACTGGCTTATCTTAAAAAATAATTAAAATACATTTATTGTCATCACATGACGACCGCCTCTTATGCTTGTGTATAACTGATCCCAATGGCAAACATTTATAATATGCACTGTAAATTTGTTTATCTACTTATTTGGGGTTTGATTAATCGCTTTTATTATATATTCCCAAATATTTGTTTACTTATATCGTGAATAGGTAGCATTACATATTTTGGATATGGTTAAACAGTTAACATATTTAGTATATACATTTTATATGTAACCATAAGGGACTTGAACTCATACTGTAAGTTCCCTTCAGTGTTCAAGTCCTTATGGTTACATCTAAATTCCAAGAATATAAATTATATTTGTATTCAATCAAATATATACATTTTAATATCGTAATTGTGAGATTTCTGTGTCCAATAAACGTTTTTGTTTTATATTTTATGATTAATTAAATTATTGTATTTCTTGATTTAACTTATCAGTCTCCCAATATTATTATATTATACTTTTCAAAGTCTATGATTATTTTCATAAATTTTAACTTCGTAGCTTCTTTTTTTGAAAAAATAACTCTTTCAAACCTAATTAGGTATAATGTTAACTCAGTAATGAGGCAATACATATCCGGATAATCATTATATATAATATAGAATTTAGTTTATCAATATGTTAAAAAATAATAAATTAAAAGAAACTTTTAACTGAAATTAAAAACTATCCTATTTGTTTTTGGATTATAGAGTTCAAATTGAGATGTCTATTTATTAGTTTATATATCTTAACCATTTAACAAGCTTCATACTGCTATATTCCCAAGGGTATTATTATAATACACCAGGTTAATCAATAGAAGATCACTGTGCAGCTTGTGCAGAGCACAAAGGCACATCACTACTGGGGCACAGAGACTCCAAGATAATAAAATTTATATGTAACTAAAATTGCTTACATTTTTGAGTCATTTCATCATTAGAAATACATTCTGAGTGTAAATATTTTTTATTTAAATATAAGAGGAATACTTCTTTACTTAAACTTGTAACAATTAACTGAACTCAAAATATACCACATATGTACTCTTATCATTACGTTAAACCACCGAACAGACTCACACCATTTTGTCTGATAATTAATAAAACTTATATGTAAATGTTTAGATTTTCAAATCATTTTATTCCTAGAAATATATTTCATATATATACACTATCATTGCATAAAACTGAACAGGCTGATTCCTTTTTGTCAATTCCTAGAAATATATTTCATATATATACACTATCATTGCATAAAACTGAACAGGCTGATTCCTTTTTGTCACTATAATTATTAAAATTTATATATCAAAATATTTAGATGTCCCAATCAATTTTATTTAAATATTCTATTTTATATAAAAAGTAGCATATTATTATTAATAATTTATTTAAAAATAAAAGTTATTTAAAAAATATTGCCTCATAATGACAGTAAGTCTGCATATGATGAAATTGTCTTTATCAGTAATCTTTCAGAAGTTTTAAGTGTGTTGTTTACTTGGAAGTACTGGCAGAGTGTTTGACCCACAAATGTTAGGTCTGGATTTTATGTTATATTGTGACAACATTTTGTTTTAAAATAGTGTTATCTTTTTAAGGCAAATCCTCAAAATTCCTAGATACCTGACTATATCATGTGATTAAGTTTTTAAGCAGAAATAGCTAGCATATATAAAAAAATTCTATTAATGAGATTTCAAATGACAAATAAAAATTGATCTAAATAAAATTGATTGTTATTTATCACACCATAGCCACCAAAGTCAGGAGAGTTAATATGAAAATAAAAATGTAAATAATGATAATTTTTTAATATTCTATTGTGTCTTTGGTTAAGTAAAATTATATAGAATTCATTGTTTTAATTAACTAATTTTATTTCATGAGGGGAGAAGTCTTTTTCACACAATAAAAACATTTTGATATATAAAAAAATAAACAACTTTACTTGTAAATATAGATATATTAAAATTGTACAAATTAGTATTTCTTATATAGAAATAATTGCTTATTTATTATAAATATGATTTTGTGCACTTTTATTGAATCAATATTTGAGAAAACAAAATACAATACATATAATGCAGATAAAAAATCTTTTATGTTTTATTGCAAATCCATTAATAATATCATCCTTATTTTACTCTTACCCTCCTTTCATTATTCAGTTGTTTTATCTGTCTTATAATTAAATCTCGCCAGAAGGGAATTTAATGTTTAATTGAAATCATAAGTTATAATATGTAAGACACTTTGGGGTGTGTGGGAGAAAGCCATTTAGTCCATCTTAGTTTTAAAATATTGCCATATATTTTTGATCATTATTAGTTAATGGGTTTGGGGGAATTGTGTTGAGCATTCCATTACGCTGGAGAGCAGATTGTTTAAATCAGGTACTAATTCATTTATTATGATCATTAGTGACTGATTTATTTATACCTAGGCGTTATTAGTGTATAGTTGCCATCGTTTATTTAATAATTTTCTTGCTCTGACATATCTCCGGGATCTTTGGAAAGGAACAATCCCACTCCTCATTATTCCCCACAAAGTAGATGCTTTTCATACTAGGGATTTGATTTCAAGCACTTCTAATAACTCAGTGTATGGGAACAAATGGATGAATTGTACTAACATGCTATCCGGTGCTGCTATTCTTCAAAGATATGTTTTGGTTGTCGGGCCAGCGTATCTTTTCTTTATGCAAACATGACAAAAACGACCCAGAGTATCTTAAGTGATCTCATTTCTTACATGCAATGGGAAACTATAACATTTTTGCAATATACTTATTGAATTCCAATATAATTAATTTAAATTAAAAGATTTCTTTATGACAATGACCAATGCAAGCAAATTGCATATTTCTTAGATTTATTATCATTAAATGAATTAAAACCAATTTACTTAGATTAACCATTATCTTTTGATCTTTACAAAATTTTATATTGAAAGATGAGAAAAAATAATTACAAAGTTAATTTCTTCCATATTTAACATTGCATTAACTAAATCTTTCATTATCCAAAATTAAATAGTTTCCAATTAGTACGTATGCATGATATATGTTATACCACCACTATTAATTACAATTAAATAATAAGAGAAATATAAAGTAATTAAAATTTTAGCATTAACCAACATCAAAAATAATAATTTTGAGACGTGATCAAGCATCTCTATACATATGCATTCACACTGTGTTAGAACTTTTAAACTCTCTCACTCTAGAAAATTATCTGTTTACTATAAAATGTAATTTTGCAGCTTTTGGGGCACTTGATTTTGTTTTGCATGTCTAGGTGGAGCATCTCGAGTTCTTTTTCTCTTCTTATTGAGATTGTTTTAAAGACTGGATTTACTGCTGGTATACATATTGAAACAGGGCTGAGTTCGATCCCTGTTTCAAAAGTAAAATTTCTATATATGTGTCAATATAGCCCAAAATTAAATTTATTTCTTTTTCATATTTATATTTCTTTTGTTGTATATAGATTTATAATTTTAAATAGGGATTTTAAAAAGGTTAAAATAAACAGAAGGGGGGGGGATGTGTGCTCATTTGTTTTTTTGAAAACGCATGTATATATTTTGCTAGATAGAATAATATATAAAAAAGTATAAATGCAGTTATGGAAATATACTTTATTTTTCAAGATGGAAACTTTTCTATTTCATTTTGTAAAAGTTAAATGGAAAAAAGATATCAAAAATAACTTGATCAATATCTAAGGAATTTAATTAGTAAGATTTAAGTTTAGATCCAAAGGAATTTCGATGAAAACAAAAGAAAAACAAAATTAGATTCGGAGGTGCGAAAAGTTTTTGTTCAAAAAGAATCTGGATTTTTGAGTGGCAGAACTTGCTAAAAAGAATTCAGTCTATTGTGGATTTTTGTAGAGAGTGCTGCGAGAGAGATTTGTGGAGAGAAATGGAGGGTAAAATGGTGGGCAAGCTGGCTTAAGAAAGCGTAAGCGTCCCAGGCAATGCAAGCCTGCCCCATGAAGATCCGAAGGTGGCTGCAGGAAAAGTAACCAACGAAGATAGAAACTAATTGATCTGAAGTCTAAATAAAGAAACAAAGGAATGGAATCAACAAGCAAGAATATAGGACAGCCGGAATAAATAATCAAATTTAATCGCCATTACATAAGTGCTATAAAAAGGACTCAAAACGAATGAAATTTTTCACTTCTAATAATCCATCGTTTTCCCCGGAGAAGAAAAGAAATGCAGGTACTTACCCATTCAACAATATGTAATTAGTGTTCCAGATAGTGTCTGTTTCTTATAATTTTTCACAAACTTTCTTTACAAACTTCATTATCATGAACAATATGCATAAACATTTAAAAAAAGAAAGAATCAAAGAAAAAGAAATGATTTTTCTTACTAGTATGAACTGATATATGTTTTATTCATGTGATTTTATAAATATCTAAGCTGTGTGTGTATGCATGCGTTTTTCTTAAAAATAAAGAGCACAAAATATTTAATCATGGTAAAATAAAAATGTACAAAATTTAAAAATGAAATGTATGTTTATTGGTATTGTTTATTTAGGTCTAGTTCTTATAAAAGTAGAAAGAATTTAGAATAGTATATCAAGCATATTAAAGTATAGTAATCTCCTTCCTCGTAGATTTCCGTCGATTTTTCAATCACCCGCCCTGAGTAGAGCTAGCCCAGGGCATTTCCATATTGGTATTCCAGTTCTCTCCCAGCATAATTCTTATAGAAATGTAGGATTGGTGCTTGAGGTCATAAATTGATGCTCATAAATATGCTGGGCGATAAAATGGAATAAGTTTCAAATTTTTCTTTTAAACAATTACGCATATATGTGTATCATTATATATACATACATGCAATCTTACAAGATTACATATATGCGTAAGATATATATGGAAAATGGTAAATCCCGTTACAATGGTGCCTAACATGGGGCTTTCGAAGAGTGGAAAGTATGGGGGACGGAGTGTAGGGATAAGCATAAAAAGAAAAGTAAATACATGGATAAATATTGAAATTTAAAAAAAAAAAATGGAAAAAGTGGTCAAACGTTAAAATTTAGTTTATTGAATTTTAAAATAAGAGAAATCGGAAAATAGACAGCGGAGTGGATTGGTTAGTTAGGAAAGTTAAGTATGCAGCATGGTGCTTCGGGGGAGGGAAAGTAGGCCTGGAAGTTTTTTTTTTAATTAAATTTTTTATTTTTTTAGGTTGTGGGTTCAATATTTATCTTGGTTATTATAGGGGCATTTATATATATTGACGTATATAAAGTAATGGTTTATACATGTGTTTGCTGGTTTGTAAGTATAGAGAATACATAAGTTGTGGCTGTGAAGCTTTGGGAGGAAAGTGGTCTAAGTCTGACGGGGGAATATGGGGTTGCCTTCTGGATCGGGTATGTGGTGTGTTGCGTTCTATGTATAGCTGCTTTTTATTCCCGACATGGTTGGAAAATTTCCGAATAAGAATCTGGGACTGTCGTAGTTACCCACACCCATAAGACTCGGAAGCAGCAATGTGGTTAGGAGGTGCCAGCATTTGTCCTAGTTACCCACACCCATAAGACTGAAGCAGCAGAGTGTGGCTAGGAGATGCCGGCATTTATCCTAGTTACCCACACCCATAAGACTCGGAAGCAGCCGAGTGTGGTTAGGGAATGGCTTCTCGTTTAGTCGTTTAACCAAGTAAGTCGAGGTAGTTGGCTGTGTTCATTCGTAGCACGGTAAATGCTCGTGAGTTGTAGTCAGACCCAGTGTATATCATTAGTTAAATGATCGCTTACTCTTATATTTTGTAACCACCGAGTGAAACTCGAATAAAATTGATTTTAGGACATACGTATAGTTTTATTTGTTGAGAAATAAGCCATTCAAATACGTAGACGGTATTTAAAGGCTTCCGGGAGAGGGGTATTGAAACAGGGCTGAGTTCGATCCCTATTTCAAAAAGTAAAATTTCTATATATGCGTCAATATAGCCCGAAATTTAATTTATTTCTTTTTCATATTTATATTTCCGTTGTTGTATATAGATTTTTAATTCTAAATAGGGATTTTAAAAAGGTTAAAATAAACAGAAGGGGGAGGGGTATGTGTGTTCGTTTGTTTTTTTGAAAACGCATGTATATATTTTGCTAGATAGAATAATATAAAAAAAGTATAAATGCGGTTATGGAAATATACTTTATTTTTCAAGATGGAAACTTTTCAATTTCATTTTGTAAAAGTTAAATGGAAAAAAGATATCAAAAATAAATTGATCAATATCTAAGGAATTTCATTAGTGAGATTTAAGTTTAGATCCAAAAGAATTTCGATGAAAACAAAAGAAAAACAAAATTAGATTCGGAGGTGCGAAAAGTTTTTGTTCAAAAAGAATCCTGATTTTTGAGCGGCAGAACTTGCTAAAAAGAATTCAGTCTATTGCGGATTTTTGTAGAGAGTGCTGTGAGAGAGATTTGTGGAGAGAAATGGAGGCTAAAATGGTGGGCAAGCTGGCTGAAGAAAGCGTAAGCGTCCCAGACTGCAATCCTGCCCCATGAAGGTCCAAAGGTGGCTGCAGGAAAAGTAACCGACGAAGATAGAAACTAATTGATCCGTAGTCTAAATAAAGAAACAAAGGAATGGAATCAACAAGCAAGAATATAGGACAGCCGGAATAAATAAATTTAATCGCCATTACATAAGTGCTATAAAAAGGACTCTAAACGAATGAAATTTTTCACTTCTAATAATCCATCGTTTTCCCCAGAGAAGAAAAGAAATGCAGGTACTTACCCATTCAACAATATGTCATTAGTGTTCCAGATAGTGTCTGTTTCTTATAATTTTTCACAAACTTTCTTTACAAACTTCATTATCATGAACAATATGCATAAACATTTAAAAAAAGAAAGAATCAAAGAAAAAGAAATGATTTTTCTTACTAGTATGAACTGATATATGTTTTATTCATGTGATTTTATAAATATCTAAGCTGTGTGTGTATGCATGCGTTTTTTTTTAAAAATAAAGAGCACAAAATATTTAATCATGGTAAAATAAAAATATACAAAATTTAAAAACGAAATGTATGTTTATTGATATTGTTTATTTAGGTCTGGTTCTTATAAAAGTAGAAAGAATTTAGAATAGTATATCAAGCATATTAAAGTATATTAACCTCCTTCCTCATAGATTTCTGTTGATTTGTTAATCACCCGCCCTGAGTAGAGCTAGCCCAGGGCATTTCCATATTGGTATTCCAGTTCTTTCCCAGCATAATTCTTATAGAACTTGAGGTCATAAATTGATGCTCATAAATATGCTGGGCGATAAAATGGAATAAGTTTCGAATTTTTCTTTTAAACAATTACGTTTATACGTGTATCGTTATATATACATACATGCAATCTTACAAGATTACATATATGCGTAAGATATATATGGAAAACGGTAAATCCCATTACAATATTGACTTATCAGACTGATTATTTATTTCAGATCGATTTATTTTATTTGTCTGCTTATTATTTGGTGACTCTAATGATGTATCTGTGCATTCATTTTCTTTCAACAATACTCATTCTGTCAAACAGATTTTTTCCCCAACACTTACTGATTGAAATGACTCGCTCTGATGATCTGTCAAATGATTAATATGTCTCCTCATTTGGTATCCATTACTCAACTCATTTAATTTTAATTGTTTTGATGTATTAATATCACTCCAGGAAACCACGTTTTTTTTTTTCAGAATATTTCATATCCATAGTCTCACAACTTAAAATTTTTCACTGTCAAAATGATTGTTTTTTGTCACATTCTTATTAAGCACTAATCCTGAAATATGTGTAGGAAACTTTCAAGGCATTTGTGTTTCAGCCAGCATTCTTGTACAAGAAGTGAAATGCTGAAAAAACATAGCATCTATCAAAGCTTTGCTGATATCTTTATAGGATTTTCTTTAGCATAGTCTCTGATTATTGTATTGCCTTTTTGTTATAAGAGTGGCATGATTGTGTTTTCAAAGTGTAGCAGTGGGTGGAGAAAGTAATAGTGTAATGGAGATGATTAGTCAAAGAATAAATAAGATAGAGGAAGAAGTGAAGGATGTAGAAAATTAAAATCATTAGAGATAAAGTGTGAGGAGATAAAGGAATTATTGAATAGGAATGATAAGGAAGAAATAAATAAGGAGGATCAGAAGGTATTAAAAAATGTTATGGATGGAGTAGAAAAAGTAGATTATGAAACAGTATTGATAGGAGATTCACTAATTAGAGAATGTGGGGATATAATTGCAAGGGAAAATAGAAGTAGGTATGCAAGAGTATGTTTGCCTGGAGCTACAATTAGGGATGTAGCAGATAAAGTAAAAAAGCAAGGTGGTAGAGATATGTATGTTATGGTAGGGACTAATAATTTATCAGAATCATCAGAGAGAATAATGGATGAGTATGTAGATTTAATTAGGAACTTGACTATGATTAAAGGAAGAGTAGGAGTAGTTATATTATTATCAAGATTTGACAAGAGATATTTGTTAGATAGGGCATGTTCTATAAATGAGAGATTGAAAAAATTGTGTGAGAAAAATAATGTTATGTTTGTGGATGTGTGGCATTATTTTATTGGAAAGAGGGAGTTATATAGTAAAGATGGGTTGCATTTAGGAAAACAAGGAAATGAAGTTTTAGGGAGTTTGATTTATAAAGAATTTTTTTGGGGAAACTTATAAAGGGGGGTGGTTTTTAAATTGTAATATTATTAAAATGAAAAAGAATGGATGGAATATAAGAAATAAGCAAAAGGAATTTGATTTAAATATAGATATGGAGAAGGAATGGGTTTGTAAAATTAATAGTAAAAAAGTAATTTATAAATGTAATGGAGAAGAAAGAATTAAAAGAATTTATAAAAGAGTAGTTAAGAAAGAAGAAATTGTTAAAATAGGCTTTTTGAATATGCAAGGTGGTAAGAGACCAGAAAAGTGTATGGAATTAAATAAAACAATTGAAAATGAAGAGCTTGAGGTATTAGCAGTAGTGGAAACACATCTAAGAGAAGAAGAAGAACCTATTTTGAAATAGTTGATATGGCATGGTATAAATAGAAAAGAAAAAAGGGGTGGTGGTATAGGTGTTATATCAAAAAAATATTTAAATATTGTTAAATGTCAAGAACATTTGTGGTTTGAAATAAGATTGGGTAGTCAAGAATGGATGGTAGCTATAGTTTATATAGTCACTGGAGATAGTCAAATTATAATGGAATGGAATAGTAACATTTATGAATGTCTAGTTAAAGATGTACGAAGTTTTAAAGAAAAGAAGAGAATAGGGGATATGAATGGACATATTGAAGAAATTGATGATGTAGATAATAAAAATGGACAGTTTTTGAAGGAATTTTGTCAGAAAGTGAATTTGAGTATTGGAAATTTATTAAAAATTTATGAGGGACAATACACATAGTCTAGAAATAATATATTTCATACAATAGATTATGTATTGGTAGAGAAAGAGGGAATAAATAAAATATGGAAAAATTAAAGTGTTTGATAATGAAGAAAAAGTATGCACTAATGATCATAACTTCATTGTAATTGAAATAGTTAGTAATGTGATGGAGAATAGAAATAAAAGTAGAAATAATAATGAAAGATGTGGATGGAGAGTGAATGATAAGAATAAGTTGGAAGAGTATAAAATACAAGTTGAAGAAATCATGGAAG
This sequence comes from Epiperipatus broadwayi, assembly GCA_028023455.1. Classification (NCBI taxonomy): domain Eukaryota; kingdom Metazoa; phylum Onychophora; class Udeonychophora; order Euonychophora; family Peripatidae; genus Epiperipatus; species Epiperipatus broadwayi. The sequence goes on from JAQFVV010006548.1 coordinate 436,872, forward strand.
AGTGGGTTGGGGATGAGTATAAGGACTGGTGTAAAGAAGTAGAAAAAGTGGCAAATATGGTTTTAGCTAAGAATATTCAGAAGAATAAAAGTAATAAAAAAATGAGAATTAGTAAAAGTGTAAAAGAGAGGAAAGAAGCATGTAGAGAATATAAGTGTGCTATTAAGAATAAGGAAAGTGAAAAAGATATTAATGCTAAATGGGAAAGTACTTAGAAAGAAGAAGTTAACTAAAATAGATAATTATAGAGAGAATGAAATCGAATAGTAAATTGTTGGAAGATATTAATAAAAGTGGAAAAGATGGGAGTAAAAAATTTTGGAATTACATTAAAAGGAGGAATGTAGGGGAGAGAGATAGTATTACTAGATGATGAGGGAATAGAGTAGATCTAGAGAAGATTTAGAAATAATCTTAAATAGATATGTAATGAATATAGAAAAGATGTTAGATGTGAATGATAGAGTGATAGAAAACATGAAAGCATTTAGTAATGTGATTATTAGGTTTTCACAAAATGAATTGAATGAGGTAGAGAAGAAATTGAAAAGTGGAAAGGTAAGAAGTTTAGATGGATGGGCAACAGAGATGGTAATGAATTTAGGATATAGGGCAAAAGTAAATTTATCCAGTTTTAATAAAATGGCATAGAATAGAGTTTTCCCAAGTAGTTGGAGTAATACAAGAGTAAGATTATTATTTAAAGGAAAGGGTAAGGATCATAGACAGTTGAATAATTATAGACCAATAGTGGTAACATCAGTTTTATATAAAGTTTTCTCGTATATGGTGGCTAGAAGAGTTGTAAAATGGATGGAAGGGAATAATGTAGTGGAGGAAATGCAAGGAGGTTTTAGATTAGATAGGCGTATAGGAGATAGTTTATTTGTAGTTACACAACTTATGGATATGAGTAGGAATTCAGGTAAACAGTTATATATGAGTTTTATAGATATAGAGAAGGCATATGATAGAGTAGATAGAAATAGATTATGGATAAGTTTAGCAAATTTGGGATTGGATGAAGCTTTAATAGACATTATTAAGAAATTATATGAAAATAATTAATATATATCAATTAGGGGAAAATGAGGTGGAACTAAGGCAAGGATGCCCTATGTCACCTATTTTGTTTGTGTTGTATTTGAGTGAAATGGAAAGAGCAATAGAAAGATTAGGAAGAGGGATAGAGATACTAGTAATAGGTAGTAAGGGAGTATATATTTTGTCAGGTCTTTTTTTTGCGGGTGATATATTTTTGTGTGCAGAAAGAAGAGAAGATATGGAAGTTATGCTGAGGACATGTGCAAGGGTGGGTAAAGAGATGGGGATTAAATTTAGTGAAGAAAAATCAAATATAATGATGGTTAATACTGGGGAAAGAGAAGATGTAGAATTTTTATTGGGAGATATTAAGTGTAGTGAATAGATATAGTTATTTGGGAATTATTTTAAGTAATCAGAAAAATTATTTGGATGAATGGGAGAAAAAATTGATAAATGAAGCAAAGAAAAAAAAGGGATTGATAAAGAAATTAACAGTGTTTTCATGTAATAAATATGATGTAGTTAGAATTATATGGAAAGGAGTTGCAGTAGCAGGGTTAACATATGGTAATGATGCATTATATGTTAGTAAAGTGGTATGAAATTATTTAGAAAAAGTTCAAAGGAAGTAGGAAGACATGCATTGGATGCAGATGTATGGACAGCAAGGGAGGCAATTCAAGGAGAAATGGGATGTTCAAGTTTGCATATGAGAGCTGCAAAAAGTAAAATGAAATTGTTTGGTAGATTGCAGTTTAAGGATAATAAAAGAATAGCCAAAATAGTATTTAATTGGGTTATGAGTAAAGGGCAGGTAACAAGATGGATGAGAAACCGTAATGCGGTATGCAAAAGATTTGGATAAAGAATTTATATCAGTATATTTGTACAAAAGATGGGATGATTGTGTTAGGAGGATTGTTGAATGTTATAGTGGTAAGGAAGGGGATAAAAGAATAGATTTATTAATAAAGAATAGGGAGTTAGAGAGATGGAGAACTAGTATGGAGAGTAAAAAGAGTTTAAATATATATAGAAATAAACAGAATATTAGGTGTGAGATTAATATATGATAATAGTACAGAAAGTAGTTTATTATTTAAGGCTTGAACAGGATCTTTAGCTACAAGAGAATATACATGTAAATGGGGAAAAAATGGGTGATTTTTTAGTAAATTATGTAAGGAAGGAATAGAAAATACTAGGCATTTGTTAATTGAATGTAAATGCTTGAAAACAGAAAGGGTACATATAATGAAGTTATGGAAGAATAAATATGAAAAAAGTGATTATACAAGAAGTGAATTATTGGTTTTTATGTTGGGTTTGGGAAAAGATAAAGGGGATTTAGATATAAAGGTTATAGAGTTGACAAAGTTTATGTTGTGGAAATGGGATGGAGCAGAATATGGGAAAATTTAGAGGGGGGAATGGAAAATAAAGTGGTTAACAGGTTTATCTGGGCATAATTGCTGAGATATTCTTGACTTCGTTTAAGGAAAAGCCACAATACATCACATCCCTTTGCTAGCCAAAAAGTTTTTAAATTGCCATGACATGAAACTTATTTGACATTATAATTTCAGAGTATATTTCACTTAAAACTTTAAAATATAATCCATACTTGTAGCTGTAGACAATTTTGTGTTCTGTCCATTCAGAAATCAATTACTATAAGAAAAATATAACCATTCAATAACCCTACATGGTCCAAGTATGGTCTTTGCCATGGTTCTAGTCTTTTCGATAGCAACATAATGGCGGATTGGCAGTTTCTTGTAACGGGCACACATGCCGTTACATTATTTAAAAAAAAAGTATAAATGTTTGCAAATAAAAATTATTAAATAAAATTTAGAATTAAAAATTGAAAACTAAAAGTTTGCAAAAACATATATATATAAATCGCACAGATGGAAAATTATTAAAAGAAAACTTTATTTTAAAAAAAAGTATTTTTAAACTAAATTTAAGCAAAAACTTTAAAGATTTACAGATAAAATATATATATCTTTAAGAATATCAACAAATTAAAAATCCTTTTTCTTTTCAAAAACTTTATTTTCTAATATCAATACTGAACATATATTTATATAATACAAAACTCCGTTTCAACTGTTTTTATCTTCATACAGTCATTTTCAAGGATCTGCAACAATATGAAATACATATTTATAAATAAAACTCAATTACATAAATACCTTCATCGTACATTAACATAAACAGTAACAAACATATTAAACATACATCATTATATTTTACTTAAATCTCTCTCCCACTGCTATTTTTTATTACTCTTTTACATTATTTAATTACCAAATCTGTCTGCTGTGTTATAATATATGATCTTTAAGAATGTACAATAATTAAATTACTTTCTATTGTGTTAAAACTCAAAATGGAAATGATTGTTGTTTTTAATTAATCTAAAGTAAATGAGCCCTTGGAGTAAATTTATAATTAAATGTCAGATAAGAGATAAAATTAAAAAAAACATATTGCATTACCCATTTGTGGAAGATCAACCAACGCTTGGACCCTGATGAAGACCACCGGAACAGGAAATCATGGTCGATGAATCCAGAGGATTAATATAAAAAGAAAAAATTCAAATTAAGAATACTTCCAGCTTGGGTTTTTGAGGAGGGGGAAGACACTTTTCACCCTCTTACTATTTTCAAGGGAAGAGACTTGAAATATCAATGGTGCTATTGTAGATCCTGAATCATAGGTCCCGAATTGAATCAGTTTAGCCGGCCTTGGGATTGATAACTATCGGCATGAACAGACTGGTCTTCCCTGAAATTATGAATAATAAAAGACTTCATGGGAATTGGCACAAGAAACCATGGAGCTCCTTTAATGTAATGTATAAATGATAAATTATGAACTCTAATTATTATAAACCTTTACTAAATAAACTTTAAATCATTTCTTAAACGGTTAAGGCCTAACCAAAGTTTAAATCATGAACGCTTATCTGATCAACATAGAATGTTAAATCAATTATTAATAATTTTTTTCTATATGTTTGCTAATCATTTCCATTTTTCTTTTCTTTTTATCTGTTAACTAAATTTTTAAAATGTATTAAATTTAAAGTTGGGTGTAGATGGCTGCATAAATTCATTAAGTTTGGAGTTAGGTCATTGGGGTTAATTGCAGACTATTTATCTTGTAGTTGAGTCGATGCTAGTAGAGATATATTAGTGTTTATATCAATGTAATGTGAAGTGTGTTAGCATACCGGGCAATGTGTCCAACTGAATGCATGACCCTAAAGATGTAGTCATTGTGTTGCAATGGACGCAGACATATTTCCTGCGATATTGACCTCTTTAGCTCTATGGCTAGGGGAATGTAAGTCAGCAAAGTATCACTCTTCCATCCATATGTAGCATTTTTCTTTAATATTTTATATACATGATTCCTTCACCAGACAGATGCACATTCCTGTACTGGATGAGGATCATTTCGTTCAAATAATATCATGCTGCAGATGCACATTCCTGTTAATGTGATTGTATGTTAACATTTTCATATTGCATTGGTTGTGTCTGTATATCAGGAAGTGAACATTGGTTTAACTACGAACTTTTAGCCTGAGGTTGAATATTTTGAAAAGTTTTAATTGTGTAAGCTATATAGCCTATCTATACTCAACATTCCAAAGTAAAAATATTATTAAAATGTCCATCTGTGCGGACTTGTTAAAATAATAATTTAAGTTTAAAATTAATAATAAAATGTAAATTTATTTCTCAAATTTATATATGTGTGTTAATAAATGTTTTTTGTATGATAATTATTGGCAGTAGCTTATTTTAATGTTGAAAATGTATTTTAAGAATTTAAATCCCGTTCTTTATTAGAATGTTTAAGAATTTATTATAAATCTCTGCTCCTCCTTGAGCTAGTGGCATGGGCTAACGGTTTAATAAAAATGGGATCTTTAACTAGAAATATCTGCCTACATTAAATTTTCTAGGTTCCAATAGCCTAATGGCACCTTGTACAATCCCCAACCATTATACTCTACAATGTTTAACTGTCTGCTTAATTTCTCAGCTCATATTTGGCTATCACATATATGACTGTGCTAATTCCTTCATTCTAACTACTACCCAGTATCTATTATGAAATAAAGCTGGTACTTGTTTTCAGCCTTCAGTTGTATAAGAACATGATCCATCATTAGGATAGAATTACACCTGGGTCTCTTTTCACGTGGACTTATTTAACACGATTTTGAAGTTACGCTATTTAGTTTCACCGGAAGTCGAACTCCGATAATGCGCTATTACTTTAAATAATAAATTTTGCGCACTTACGTTATATTGAAAGTCATAGCACATTATTGGAATTCGACTTTCATCTTAGTAATTTCAATATTTTCAGTGCTTTATAATAATAAGATTTTATGCAATAATGAAATTAAAATCATGATTTCCACATTTTATGTATACACACATTAAATTTTACAAGGTTATAATGTAAATTTGTTCAAACATTGTGCGTGTTAATTTTGTATTTTAAATCACATTCTGTTTTTGCTTTTTAAAAAAAGAATGTAATCAATTATTAATCATTTAGTGTCCGCAAGTTTATTTTTAAAAGATGAGTAATAGCAGTGAAACAAAATTTGATTTTTAAACGGAATTGAAAATTAAAGACAAAAATAAGAATTTAATTTTTAGTTGTTAGTTTTAATTAAATTTTTCCCAGCAGTGGTGAATAAATGTCTTTTTATTATCATAAGTCTAAGTTCATAAACAATTAATAAAATCATCGTCTCAAAGATTAATTACTAATTACATTGTCAACAGAAAACCATTAACACAACATGAGAGTGAACTTGGTGCTAGTTGCATTTCCTCTTGTGAGAATCTGATTTTTTACCAGGTTGCAAACGAACGTGTATTGTGGCAAATAGCGATAATAATTAAAACGTGTATAAAAAAATGTAAATTACTGCACTGTAAATTATGCATAAAAATATATTATTTTGAATAAAATTAAATATTATAGTTAAAAAAAGTTTGTCTTGTATCAATTTTTTTCAAATTTGAAATTTTTTATTAGTCATATTTTATTTTCTTATTTTTTTTTTGCGCGAATTTTAAAGTAATTTTACATTGGTGCTTTGCTTTTATGCGAATTTTGAAAAATCACAGACCGCATCCCCCCTTTTTCAATGTAAGTTACGTCTATTTTTGCACGATTTTGTTTGCGTGTGTTTTCTGAGGAACCTATCTATCACGTAAAACGAGACCCAGATGTATTTTATGTTGACAAGCTTTTGTGTACATTCCATTTGAATGTTCTGTACATAATTAAGTTGACTTTTAGGCCATCCATATTTAAATCTATCTTTCTGTTTGGTGGCCAATGTCTCTTTTAGTCCATTTGTCTGCTATGGCATTATTCAGCACATTTTCAATGTAATTTATCTTTATAATCTTATTCACAAATTTGTATGTATCTAATAATCTTGGCAATGTGCCTCCATTGCCAATTTCTTTACCTGTTTTATAAATAAGGTCATAATCATATGCTGCCAATATGTTAATCAAATAGATCATTCTTTGTTTAGCATGTTCAGAGTCTTCTTTAAATTTCCTAGAATACCCAACAATGGATGCTGGTCTACTTAAATTTTAAACTTATGTCATTGCCAAGCTTCTTTATCAAGTTGACTAGTTCTTTCTGGCAACTGTCAGTGGGATAAGCATATAAGCTCTCAGAAGTTCACCTTCATAACAAAATGTGATATTACAGTCCCTATTCCATACTCTATCAGTTGTAACAATGATTTCTTGATCATTAACGTAGTGGACAAATAATTAATTAGAAATTAACAGCTCCTTAGCTGTCTTGAAAGTGTTTGAATTCCACTTCCATCACTGTCCTTTTCTTAACAATTGATACAATGGTGTAATAACATGCCATTTTCCTTTTACAAAATTCTCAACAAAATTAAATAGGCCTAAAAACACCTGTAAATCTTTGACTTTCCTTGGTTTTGTGACATGTTAAAAATAGTTGTCCGAGAAACTTATTTTAGTGTTAGTCAAGATGCATTCAGAGACATTTAATGTCACATCAGTTTTATCTAATTTAGTACAAACTTTAAATATGTATGCTATTAATTCACTTTCGGTTTCTGCAGTAAGATATAGTAACATCTCCCACTTTTTGGAACAAGTTATCTATTTTTGCTTGAAACAATTTTGGTGTTATTATTATCCCATAACATATTTTATTGCACTTAAATATAAGTGGATGTGTATAGTTAGCAATTCAGCTACTTTAGTCATGATGGGAATTTGATGGAATGCAGACTTTAACTTAATTTTAGTGAAAATTTTTGCTTTCTGTAATGATGCTAGTATTTCACACATACTGGGAACAGGATAAACTCCCTTATTAATATATTTGTTCAGTGTTGTGTGGTAATTTTGGCATAGATGAATGGTCTCATTTGACTTCAGTAACCACAATTGCAGTGGCCCAGGACAACTCTTTCATTAGTGTTAAAATGCTTCACTTGTCCAGCTCACAAATTATTCTTAAACTTTTAATGCAAATGGACCTTACATGGTCTACATGCAATTGATTGTACATTTTTTACAAGATCTACATCAACTGACCAGGCTTTTAGTTTTTCTGGTCCTGACTTAAATAACTGTGTTTAACTCAAATTTCTAATTTTAACTGCCTCTTTTAATTACAATAATCCAAATTCCCAATACTTTAAAACAATTTCTTCTTAAAAAATGACTGAGATCACACTTTACAATATAAAGAGATAGAAAACTTACTCTAGAATTCACCTTAATAGGTAGTTACTTTGCCACATCTTTTTTTGTTGTTGTTGCCATTCACATTGATCATTGTCACATCAATTTTCTCAAGTATAACATTCTTTTTTGCATATCTTAATTATATTTATCTAATCATTCTGTGATATTAATGATAATCCTGCATCACTATCCATTTCCATATTTTTTTGCTCATATATATATAAATCCAGCAAAATATATCTGTTATCCATGTCATTTATGTTTTTAATACTAGTCTTTTTTGACACTTCCTCTTCAGGATTTAGAGTCCAAACATAACTCAGTTTTATTGCTTTTGTTTTTATTTTGACAATGCTACATGACATTTTTCATTTTTAAACCTGCAGTTTTTCTTTAGATGGCCTTTCTCTCCACAACAATAACATATATGGGTCCTATTTGGACTTCTTCAGTTGAAGTTACAGTTTCCATTTTTTACTACTATTGGATATTTCAACATTACTGTTTTGAAATTCTGCAGCATTTCCCATAAATTCATGGGATATGTATTTCTCAACTACATGTTTGTGGGTCAACTCTGGATTACTTAGTAGAACTTGTCTGAGATTATTGTCAGTCATTTCCCATAACAGTTGACAGAGAAGCATGTCATCAAGATCAGTATTAAAGTTACATTCTTAAGCTAATGTTTTTAATGCCATGTCATAATCTTGTTTTCATTTACAGAAAATGGCAAGGAAAAAAGTTGTAATGCTTGATACAAATTATAAACAAGCCGATCACATAAAAATTCAAGTTTGTGAGTGGTTTAATGAAAATGTTAAATTTACCACATACCTAAAAAGTGTTGCAAGTAAAGTCTGAAGTTAAAACAACACTGATTTTTTTTTTAATGCATACAGCATTTTTCTCTCAAATTTAGTTCATAATGGTCGGGCATTTTATCTGCAAGTTCTGAAACATTTATGTGATGCAGTAAAATATAAACATTCCATTTTATGATAAAGAAAACAATGCAAGCTCCATCTCAACAAAGTGTCATCTCTCAAAGTCTTGAGTGTGAAACACTTTTTAATTAAATTCAGCCGTATTCGCTTGATTTCATTTTGTGTGATTTTTTTTTAATCTCTTGAATGAAAAAATGTCTCTTTTTTTTGTGGACTTAGAATTGAGGTATGGAATGATGGAGGCATTAAAATGCATCACTTTGCAAATGTTTCCGGACTACTTCAAAAAATGACAAACAGATTTAGACCAGTGCATTACATTAAATAGACTATATATTTTAAAGTGATTCAATTTGTAACACCTAAAAATAAATATATAATTTTTTATTGCAAAATTCTGGTTATTTTTGGGTTCCTCTGTGTATATAAAAATTGCTACAAAATATTTTAATTTTTTTTTACAAATACACACAAACAAGTTACTTTATAAAAATGAAAAAAAAAAAACAAGTAAACATAAAATCATAAAAAAATCTTTAATGGATTAACAATATGAATTTTTTTTATCTTGAATATCAATAATATCTTATAATCTAGATTAAGTCTATATTGTAATGATTATTATGTGCCTATATGCACAGATAAGATTTGGGTTGTTCCAAGTTATGTCATGAACAACAGTTACATGTTCTGAGGTATATAAATATTGCCAAAAGTATGTCTGTGGCTAAGTAATTAGGTCAGTAGTGATGATGATGATGGAAGGTATGAAAGGAAGAAAAATAAATTTTATTGCATTCAGACCACATTCAACCTAATTAATCATTTAACACATCTCCACAATGTTCAAGTTCAATCCAAAACAGTGATGCTTGAACTCAAATAGAGCATACACACACACAAGCAATTTTAATTTGAAATATAAATTCAAAAATAAAAATAAAATCAATAATGATGTTAATTCTTCTGATAATAAAATTTGGATATCAATACCATATATTTCGAATCAACAGGCAAGTTTCATAAGGAAAATTTATAAAGATATATATGACATTGCATTTTATGCACCACCTACATTAAATAAATTAATAAATAACTGTAAAGATAAAACCTTATTTACAAATAAAAATTGTACCATTTATAAATGGATGTGTAGGTGTGGTAGTGGATATATAGGTGAGTCGAGATGCACATTGGAGAAAAAAACAAAAGAGCACTTATTAAAGAGTTCAAAATATGAAACAAAATTCTAAAGATAATGATAATTTATCAGCTTCTGTTTTTTATGATCATAATAAATCGTGTATATATGGTTTTGATTTCAATTATAATAACATAAAAATATTGCGAACTGAAAGAAATAATAATAAAAGAAAAATCAAGGAAGCTATGTTAATATATAAATATAAGCAAGATTTAATGAATAGGCAGGCAGCAAACATTAAGATCACAGAATTATGGGAAAGTTGACCTTTCAAAGTATTAGTTGATAATGACTACAAGGATAGTTGAACGCACTCCTAAGTGATGTTTATATTTTTTGTTCTTTTTAACAAATTTTAATTACTGCATTTTCTAATATTTATTTATAAGTTTACATATAAATATATAAATTCAACATTCCTTTTCTTTTTAAAACTTGTTTTATTCCAAACTATAATTTTCTTTCTCCTTCCATACAACGTTTCAACTACATTCTGTAGTCATTATCAAGTTTCCTTAAAAAATAATAATAATAATAAAAATAAAAAACAAAAATAATAACACAAATAAATAAAATATTAATACATTCCAAATATATAATATTCAATTAAACCCATATTACTATAATCTACAAATACAATTATTTACCTCCTTCCCTATCTTTAATTATTTCTTTTAAATTACCTTTATAAATTAATACTCTTCTTATATAAATTTATTATCTATTCTCTAAATCTTTACTCATTAACATTCTTTTTATAACTCTCCCCCCTTTTTTTATTTTTATATATTATTCCTATATTATCGTATTTTTTATCTCTATTTATTAACATTTTATTTAATACTGGTTTATACTGATCTATATATACTTCCTCTTTTTTTATTCTCTCTTTAAAATTTGTAACACATTCCAATGGCCTTATATCAAAATTTTCAAGCTTAAATTCCTTTTTATGAATATATATAGCAGATTTTTTATCATATAAATGCTGTCTTAATCTAGTTTTTAATTTATTCTTACTTGTTCCTATATATGTCATATTTACATTACTTTTATCACAATCCATACATTTAATTATATATACTGAATTTATACATTCTAAAATATCAATTTTATCATAATCATTTATTAACTCACCCAAACATTGTTTCCTTTTATAAACAGGGCAAATTAATGTATTATATCTCCTATTAAAATACCTAAAAAATTTCTTAATTTTAAAAAATAAATATCTTGATACCCTAAATCCTATATAAATTACTTTATTTTCTCCATTTTTATTCAATTTAATCTTTCTTTTTATATTTTCAATATTATAATTAGATATCAATTTTTTTACAATATATTCAGAATAATCATTTTTAATACATTCCCCCCTAATATTATTTATTTCATTCTTAAAAAACATTTCATTTGAACATACCTTAACAGCCCTAATAATCTTATTATTAACAATATTAAGCTTGCAATGTTTTTCAATATCAGAGTAGCAATTATTAGCTAATCCAAAATATGTATTCTTTCTAAATACTGTGGTATCTATATAAATTATTCCATCCATTCCAAATTTTTTAAAAATTCTTATATCCATATAATCAATTACATTGTTATTTTCTTTTTCCATTGTAAACTTTATTTTATCATTTTTTGTATTCCCATTAAAAATCAAAAAATAATCATCTACATATCTATTATAAAAAATTGGTTTATTTTTTCCATTATTAAAAAATTCTTTTTCAAAATTATACATATATAAATTTGCTAAAAAGCCACTCAAACTATTTCCCATACTTAATCCATGTTTCTGTTTATAAAATTTATCTCCATATTTAAAAACAAGATCTTTACAACAAATAACCAATAATTCATACAAAATCTCTCTCTCTATCTATCTCCCTCTATCTCTCTATCTATCTATCTCCATCTCTATCTATCTCTCTCTCTATCTATCTATCTCTCTATCTCCCTCTCTCTATCTATCTCCATCTCTCTATCTATCTATCTCTCTCTCTATCTATTTCCATCTCTCTCTCTCTATCTCTCTCTCTCTCTATCTATCTATCTATCTATCTATCTCTCTCTCTATCTATCTATCTCTCTATCTATCTATCTATCTATCTATCTATCTATCTATCTATATATATATATATTAATGTTATATGAGGCTTTAATATTAATGATCATTTGACCATATTCCCAATACCGTGTTACTTGGTAATTGTATTATGTCTACATTTTTTTCTTAGCTTTTTCTGAATTATTTCATCCAGCCAGTTCCTGAATACTGGATATATCAGTTGCCTGGAATAGTGAATCCTGTTAAAGAGGCAGTGAAAAGAAATGTACTTTAAGTTAGCCAAAGGCACTTCATTTCTGAACCCTGGTCACATTTAGGCGATGGAGTTCCTTTTTCTAATAATCAGAGGCAAAATAGCTATCCATTAATCAAATTGGCTTCATAACGATTTTACTATATTTTAGAGACACGTATTTAAATATGTACTTAATCAGAGTACCACACAAAATCTTATCCTTTTATTTTATAATTATGCCTGTTGATATATTACCTGTGTGTTGCTATGCAAATCTATTGTTAAAAGATTCCTTGGAGTTTTACATGTACATTTTAGTATAAATGAGACTATGTTTAAGTCAGTCTAGCTAATTTAAACATGTTGACTTTACCATGTTCTTGCACCATAGATTAATTTTCGCACCACCTCTCTACCTAGTCAATTTCATTTGTATATTAAATCATGATACCAAATGTTTGTTCTTTTATTTCAAAATCTGCAAGTCACTATTGAATCTTATGTACAGACACTGGTACTTTCTTGTTCTTTGCAAATACATTCCATTAAATGAAATTTAGAAAATCTTATACTAATAATAATAAACTATAATTTATAATAATAACAAAGTTGTAGCTGTTCATTATTTTATATGTGTAAACCTGATCATAATGTACTAGGATTCCTAAGAGTCTTGTCTCTACCAGACCACTGGGCTGCATTAAGAAAATTAACTCTTATGAGGTTAAGGGAGTCGCTTAGTTATGATCTAGAGGGATGGGTGAGGTTTGAACCCCTAAAGCAACTATACTTTCTGGACCATTACAATATCAAGCCCTTAAGTCAATGCTAGAATCCTCAATCTATAACTAGCAAAGAAAACACAACCAAAGAAACTCCTGTAGCATAAAACTGCATTCTCCCCTCAAAATATTAAACTTATTTCTCCTAAAATCTCTAATTATTTTTCCTGAGTCTTCATTGAAAGTTGATTTTCCTAATCATTCACACAGGGTTCAAGCCTTCCCTCTCTCTCCAGATAATTCATTATTAGTCTAAATATCCTTGTTTGAAATGATGAAAATTTGCTGATTTATAATTTTAAAAAATATGTTATCTTAAATAATAAATGCCACCAACATGAGCATGTATCCTTCTATAACATTAGAGTATAAGTATAATGTATATACTGCTTTAGATGTAATTAGAGGGGATTTGAACAGACTTTCAAGCTCCCTTCAGCTATCCACTCCAATTTATATAACTGATACACATGTACAACATATATGTGAAAAAGATAAATGATCCCCAATAAACGTATTTTGTGCTGAACCACCACTCATCAGTTGGTCCAGATCATGATCACCCACACATATATAATCAGCGCTGTTTATATTAAGATAGCAAAGTTTCAAACTTTAATGGGCAGGCTTTAATCTTCCCCATCTTCCAATTCTTCAGCCATTCATATTATTCAAAATCTGATAAATGGAATGCTCAAAGTCTTCTAGTCTTTAATTGTTCTAGAGGCGATTCACCAATTAGGGCAAGATTCCCACTCTGGTGAACTTCATTATAAATCTCAATATTGGGTTTAAAGATTCATTTCCTATTGGTTTTATTATTTCTAGCTTTTCTTCAATATAATCCACAGAACTGACATTTTCTTGTAGCCTTTCAGCATTGCTTCTATTTTCTCTAATTGGTGGATTATGGCTGTTTTAAATCTTTCATTTTCTGTACAATAACTTTTTACAGCGTCCTCATCACTATATTTTTTTTCTTTCACAATTATTTTTATATCATTCACTCTTATTGTTACCTCAGCTATATTTCTCTGATATCTGTTATATTTTTGCTACTTTCCCTATTATTGTTTCTTACTTGGAATTCTATCTTTCCCATCCTTTCTTGCTTCTTTTTCAACTTATTCAAATCCTCTTTCCAAACTCTACATATAGTCTATCGTTTGATGCTCTACTTTTATTTCCACTCTCATATCATTCAACACTGTCATCACCTATTTATTTTGTTCTTCAATTGCATTCATCATTTCTTTTAATTCTATCACATATTTCTTTTGGCTTTCCTGCAAGACTTTTCTGCATATTATCTCATTTCATTGATTTTCCCATATATCTTGTAAGCCATTCAAGATCAAATTATATAGCATTTTTCAAACTATTGGCAATGCTATAGGTTGGCCTCCTGTTTTCAGCTCTTAACTCTGTTGGTTGTTCCAGCTCTTGCATGGCCGGTTTCTCAGTCTTTAAATGCTTTTAATTTCTTTAATTTTTATTTCATAATCATTGAATTATAGAGAACTATATTTATTTAATTCTATTTATTATTATTTAAACTTCTATTGATCACCTAAAATTAGTACAAAATATTTTCTTTATTTACTTTTATTATTCATATAAAATTAGATACAAAACTATATTTTATTTAACTTTATCACATAAAATCAATACACTAGTCTGTACTCTTACTATGTAGCACTCTCCATCTCCAATTTAGTGTCTCTGCCTTCACTACTATCTTAATTAATCTGTTATCTACCCTTTTGCCTACCTATCATGTCCATTTCTTTTATTTTCTTAACATTCAACAATATTTTATTTCATTTACCAGTGTCAAACTGCTCATTCCATTAACTAATACCCTAATTATTACTTTTCTATTATATATATATGGCACACACAATGTTTTGGTACCAAATGAATATACATCAGTTCAATTTAAGTTATCTCTCATGTCTACCATACATGAAGTTGCTTATCACAATCATCTAATTTTTATCAAAGCTAATTTATCGAGCCTCACGTTTAAGGATGCCACCTGAATAAAAGTTATCTCAAGTAAAGAGTTTTATTAATACCACACTTGGGTCACCAAATAAATAAAGATTATTTCAGGTGATTTATCCAAGCCATACTTGGGTCATCTAATGA
Source organism: Epiperipatus broadwayi (assembly GCA_028023455.1). Lineage (NCBI taxonomy): Eukaryota > Metazoa > Onychophora > Udeonychophora > Euonychophora > Peripatidae > Epiperipatus > Epiperipatus broadwayi. Next base: position 452,118 of record JAQFVV010006548.1, read on the forward strand.
ATAAATCAGTCTAGAGAGCATCAAATGAATAGTTTATCTCAGGTAAATGGTTTCATTCATGCAATTATTGGGTCACTAAATGAAACGATTATCTTAAATAAATGGTTTTATTCATGACCCATGTTCGCACCAAATAAAACATGCCTTCATTTTTATTCCCCTTTTAGATTTATACAACTCTACATAAGAATGTAGGAGGATTTCAAACACTGAGTTAATGGGTGTTAGGAATAATATTGTCTATGTAGACAAAGTATCCCAATTAAAAATGAGCAGAGAAGATATCCAGCCATGTTTTCTGACCATCATTTTTTATCAAACATGCGTAATTACAGTTTATTCCTTGCCACTATAATTTTTTTTTTTTTTAAAACATATCTGCCCTGCTACAGATTAGTGTTTCATTCTCAAAATGAAAAACATCTATAGGTTGGTTTCAAATCTCTCCCTAGCATTTCTTAGCTATTGGCCTGTCCATTTATCCAGTAAAGAAAAACATGGCAATGTGTTACATGCTATGTTGAACAAAGTTTGAAATGAGAAAGAAATAGACAACTAGACTTATAATAAATATATAAAAAACATTTATTTATAGTATTTAAGCTCTTTCTGATACTTGGGGAAGAATCTAATACATAAAAAATAAAATATATTTTAGGCAAGTATGTATTTATATTAGAGAAAATTCATTTAATTAGATTGAATTTAACTTATAAGCCCTGATATACTTGCATCCATTATTATACAATAATATAATTATTAATTATGGCTTTAATAATACAAAGATTGGCAAAATATAAATCAATTGATAACAGATATACAAGTCGTAATGAATAAAGATCACTGCATTACGACTTATAGATAACACTGGGCATGCAATTAAGGAAATGTTGCAGTGCTGACTGCAATGATAGCGTTAGAAAGGATTTTGGGTCGGCCTTAGGACCAAAAGGTTTCATCATTTATTTATAAGTACAAGAGTTTGCCTGCACCTATAACAGCAATATTTGGAGAGTGATTGGTAAAGATGCCATGGTCTGGATTTGCTGATGTTATCCCATGCAGAGCTTCAACAACATAACATTGTCCTGGGGTCGGTGCTTCCAAACCCCGTTCTGGGACAAGTTATACAAAGAATAAATACGGGACTTCCGGAGAAGAATGATGACAAAGCAAAATAAGATTTATTTAATGCTATCATGAGTAAGCAATGTGAATTAAGGCTCAGATTTTAATGACTGATATATTAATTAAAACCCCAAATAAATTAATAATATCATGCATAACACCATGACGAAATATTAACCCATTCTTAAAGGTATGCATATGATCTGGACTAATTAGAATGTCAGAACAAAAGGGTAGAAAAATATTATTCCTTCTATTTAACAAACCCAAGTAAGCTCAAATGATAAATACATTATAAAACAAATTATAATGCTTGGTGGCATGATAAGCAAATGATTAACTAATAAGTATGAAATAATCATCAAATTTTATTTAAAGAACATAAAATATATTAAAAATCAATAGCGTTAAACAGATTAAGAAAATATGTTTTATATCCCATAATACAAAGATTTGATAGTACGCCATTAAACACATATAATATTTAAATATTCAATCGAGTGAACCTTTGTTTAGTAAGAAATGGTACGTTTAAGTATTTAAGCATCCCATATCGGGATAGTGGCTATAATGATATACGTTCGCTAGATTGAGTCATTAGCATATTAAAATCAACTCAATATAAAATACATAATTTAACATAAAATGAGTGAAGTTTGCTGCATGAAACTAAAAGACATAATTAAAGCATGAAAATCTACGAGATAATTACAGGTTAAAGATTAATAAGTTTGTGCTGTTTTACAAAAGAGATTTATAAATTTGACAGCGAGAGTCATGAGAATTAATACTATTATGATGACTGAAATTATATTTAGTTATTAGATAAATATTATGATTATAAATAAAATTACAATGTAGTGAATAATATTAAGAGTTCATTTAGCAGCATAAACAGATTACCTTCCAACAACTTAGTGGCCATTCGGAATGACATCATGAAAAGTAAACATGGAAAGTACGATCAGCAATACAAAGTTCAAATAAAATAATGGTAGGCATCTTTTAAATGTCAATTCATAGTTCAGTTAAGGCAATTTTTCAGCGGTGATGCCATGGTGAGACAGCACCAGACCGATCTGTAGGGGGAGAGGCAAACTTTTTCCCTCTACTCGGCAGTTATTTTGTCAAAAATTGAATGACATGATTCAGTTAGCAATACAACTCTAAATTTTGTTCTTTTTTTGATTGAAATTTTGGCAGTATTTATACTACACTAAAACTTCTGGAAAGTTCTTTTACTTGAGGCGACCAGATATGCATTATCCAGCATGATTATAGCTGCCATTGTTCAATTTTATAGTTAAAAGATGAAAATGAGGTTAAGTTCTGGAAAATATTGTTCCACTCTATTTCTGTGTTGGAAATAGATTTAAAAGATATGATTTCCATTAAATTTTCAAATCGCTAAAAATAACTAATTGAGAACGTTTTATATCAATTAAGGTACGTTACTTTGTTTTATAAAATTTAAATTACAACAATTACTTTCCAGAACTTTCTCTGGTATTGTTTTAGTTTTACATTAATTATAAAAACGAATAATATATAAAAATTAATACATATTTTTATTAACATAAATACATTTGTTTCTGTATATATAATACATATATGCACATACATGGCTATCTATGAGGGGAATTTAAGATTTCTGAAATAAAATCTAGTTAAAATTAACAATAATAAAAATAGTTAAATATAACTTTAAATAAAACAGGGTGGAGATCATGCATGTATATACGTGTATCTACATTCCCTGATGACGAAATAAATATAAAATCGGGTTCGGATCTTACTTTTAAGGTTACTAACATTACCAAACAATGAAGCAAAATATGTACTACAGATTTTGGTGCTTCATATTCCCCTAATTTGAGGAACAAATAAAAAAAAAGATTTTATTTCTACTCTTTAAATTTCATTCCAGGTGGGCAAGAAAACACATGGTTGATGACTCCATATCTCCTAATAATAAACCTAGTTTGTCTAATCCCTAACACTTATGGGTTTACGCCTTAATTTATGGCAATTATTAATTACATCTGTCCTAGATAGTGGTCTCTTCACTTGATTGTCCCTTTTAGATTCTATGGTCCTTGTTAATGCATTAATCCGTCCTATCCATCCCAAACTCTTTTACTATTCTTTCCCTGGGTCAAAAGGTATATAGTTTTAGTTGGCATGCGTTGTAGGTTCCTTTAAACATTTCTCCATCCCTTAAGAGGAAAGTTTTCCATTTTTCTTTTTAATTACATAAGGTCCTTTATACAAGGGCAACAATCTGTGGAATTCTTGGCAAGTGACATTACTATGCTTAGGGATCTTAAGCCACACCTAATCTACATTGTCCTTTATATCAATCTTTATGTTCTACAAAACGGTCATTGATAATCTTTCGAATATGTCTCATCCACGATGGAACCTTCAACCGGTTTTAACATCCCTCTTTTTCCTGGGAAGCTCTTCCTTTTCATTTTTCTCATACACTTCTTATATCTTCCTACCCTTTGATAAATTACCTTTTTTGGATCTCTATGTTCTTCCTATGTCATTATCAAAATAACAGTTTCAGTAGAATACAAGTCATCATCAAATCTTGTAATCCTCAAACTGTCATCTGTTTAGTGTGCAAATGATGGTATGTCACCAGCCTTATTTTCTCCTAACTTGCAAACAGTTTCATATTCCTTACCTACCTCTGCAAACTCTTCAACTTCGAAGTTGGCATTGTCTTTTGTCCCTTTATCAGGATTCTTATTGAGCTCTACTCCACTATGGTTTCAGAATCAGGGATTATTCCTTCTTCAGCACCATCTTCTCACCCTGATAAATTATTCTTTTGGAATTCAGCCCTATTCTTTACCATTACTATATCACTTCCTTTTCATATTCATCACTTTCATTTTGAATATCCCTATCGCAAATCTCTGTATATTTGTCCACCCCCTCTTCATCCGGAAAACCCACTTCCTCCTCAATTGTAGTTACAAGATTTTCTTCTTTCTTGGTTGGCTTAGTTTCACTTTCATAGCTAATGCTAATATTTTCAATAACGGGTTTTATATCATTTACTGGATTCACAAAAATTTTATCTTTATTCAGATCACTTTTGGTTTTATCCATAGTACTACCTTTTGATTCTTTTGCTTCATTTTCATTACTTGCATGACCAGCATCCCTTTTAATCTTGTTGTAAGATTCATCACATCCTTCAACTTGGTCAACATCCTACAAACATTCCCTTGAATCTTCTTTAAGTTCAATCACAGCGTATTCTGATCCATTGTCCGGTTTTTTCAATCTGACTATTAGTTCTCCTGTCATCTTTCACTTCACCTAAAGCTGCAGCTTTCATCTCATTTATTCTTTGACTGGTATCACTATCATTGGCTTTATTGGACATTCCCACATATTTAATGTTTTCCAATCTATTACTGGTTTCATCGATATTTTCTTTTACCTCATTACTAGAATCCTTTTCCATTTCTACGGAAACTATTTTTGATTCGTTTCCTATCATCACTTCGTTAGAGAGGGTGTAAAAATTACCCTTTGTTTTCAGGATTCGTCTAAAAGCAAATTTTGTACAGTTTCCTTTGTATTTTGTACAGGTATTTGGACATTTTCAGCGATTTCAGTAGTTAAAACCTCCAGTGAAACTTCTGTATATTCGATTTCCTTTGGTTCCTGAGTAACTTTTTTAAAAGATGTAAATATTACTTTTTTTTCTGTGGAAGCCACAGTAATATTCTTATTTTCCTCGTCATGTATGATCATCATCAAGGATGCTTCAACAGATACATCTTTTTGATTAACTGGGCTATTTATGTTAGGGCTTATTTCTACAGGGTCTGGTTCTCTTTTCATCATGCTCTTAAGTTCCATATCCAGTCAATTCCATTCTCTCCATGTGACAGTGGGTACTTATGTCCTGCCTCTGTATGCACTGTTTTGATTGTTTGATTTATCTCACTTTGGCCTTTCAACATCCCTCTTGGTATAAATTTGATCTGTTCCAACTCTTGATGAAAATGCTCCACTTAGTCTTTAATGTTCAGTTGTATCCAAATCTGGGTTTTGTGAAGCATGTCCTTTATTTCTTGAATCTTTTTTTTTAGAGGTTTCATATTCATGCTTAGCATTTTCATCTAGCTCATAGAGTTGATCTTTAATTTCATCCTGGGTTCTTGAAGATCTCTTAATTGTTCCTCAGATTTTATTATGTCTTGTTTCTTTTAGTATTGATTCGGAGCACTGAACTTGGTCATTAATCTTAATATTCTTCTTTCATATCTTGGATAGCAAGTGCTATCTCCTATGGGTCTGTTTTATCCTTTCTGCCATCTTCTAGCTTCTCTCCTCACTTCTCTGAAATATTTCCTTGATCCCCTGAGTTTTTCTTTGTATTTCCTTAAAGTGTATCCAGGATTCTTCCCTAAATTCTTTGGTTTGTTTCCTACATCCTTCAGCTTGTTTCCATATTAAATTCTCAATTCATTCCCGAGATTCTTCAGCTTGTTTCCATATTAAATTTTTAATTTGTTTCCAAGATTCTTCAGCTTGTTTATTTTGTTTCAGTATTAATTTTTCAATGTTTCCGAGATTCTTCAGATTGTTTTCTGAAATCCTTTTTTTCCTCACAGTAGTAAATTCCTCTCTTTGAGTTTTTAAAATCATTCTCCTTTCTGTTATTCCTTGAACTATCCCCCGTCCAAAGCCTATGACATATGGCTTAATCTTTGCTACCTCTGGTCCCAAGTTTCAGTCATCTATCAAATTTTCCCAGTTCTCACACATGACTAGTCTTTTTATTTCTCCGTATTCCATTTTGTTGCTTGCACTGCAGTTCTATAAGCTTTATTATTGTTTAACTATGAATTATTCACATCCCCCTTTTCCTTAATCATCTCCTACCATAATGCTCTCCTACCATTTTCCCCACTTCCCTTTCTGCCTTGCCTTACTTATGATGCCAAATCACCCCACTATTCATTTATACTCATCCCTTTGCTTAAATCTATCTATATATCATCTAAGTTACATATATATATTATACCGGATACTCAATCTATTCTGATACAGGAGGGCGTCACCAGACCACTACGTGTCTGGAAAATTTGTTTACTGTGATCAGAATAGATGATGATGATGGTTTGCGCCGACTAGACCCAGGGAGAAACAAGAGATCTTAAATTGCTTAGACAATTGAGACAAAAGCACAAAGACAAACGTCAGCCAAATTAAGTTTAAACATATTTCATAAATTTTATTATGAGAAAATAAATTATTAAATATAAGTTTATGACACAAGTGATGGGGTTAACTCAGGCGTGTACCAGACATACTAAAGGCAAAGCTATGACAGACTGACTGATCTTCTAATAAACAAATTTAAAAGGGAGGAAGCAAATTTCATTCAGCAGAGGATTCACCTAAACATTGGTTTTCACCCTCAGATATTTAAACCATATCCCACTGAAATAGATCAAAGATCCCAGTGCCGATGAGCTTTCCGAGATCTAAGCATGGTCAGATCTTGGATGTCCTTATATCGGTATGAACTGCACCAATTACTATGTTTAAAATAACGGCGATTGATCCACCCCAAGAACAATCGAAAAATATCATTGAAATGAAGAAACAATTAAACTGGTGAATCCCAGCCAAACTATTGGCGAAAATTACTTTAAAATTAATAATTAATGGTCTCAATAAGAGACAAGTAAATGATTAGAAAAACAGTTGGTCTGCCCCAGCAATTAAAGAAAAGAAAATGAATTACAAACAAATTCTGAGTACATGCTCTGATAAATTTAAAGCATACGTAATAAATACAAAAATAAATCTATCGGAGAGTGCACATGAGTACGAGAATATTAAAAGTTGTAAACACTTTAGCAGAACGGAAGTATCGCTCACCTGCAATCTAAGAAAGGATAAATTTTATCTTCCTGCTGACGACTTATAAAATTACAAAGAAAAACACAATTCTAATTTCCGCTTTTAGAGATCTTAGAAACGAAATCTCCACCTGCGAAAATCAGACAATAAAGCCGTCAGCCAAAAGATTTTTGGAGGTTTAGCAAGAGGGCAAACATAGAGTATAAAATTAATTAATTATTAAATACTAAATAATTACAGGTAAGCATTTTAAAAGCACGACTGCCAAAGCATTTATAAAAATCTTACATAAAATAGAAAACTCAGTCATCACTCTCCAATAAACAAAACGGAAAGCAAATTAGAATCTTAAAACTAAGATTCTAAGACACACTATAAAATATTGAAAAACACAGCAAATATTAAATATGGGATATATTGATTTAAGAATACATATTTGTGGTTAGATTGAGCGGAGATTTAATGAGAACTAATTTACCCTGGGAAGAAGAAAAAAAACGAAAATAATTACCTTTCGGTAAAAGCAATGTTCACGGAGAGTGCGCACTTTTAATTAAGTTCATTTTCAGGTTCTTTAGGCAGCAAAGTAGATGTAGAGAGGTTCCGGCTTCTTTTAGGTGTTCAAAGCATTACTGGAGCAAACTTGGAAGTCAGGGATCCGTCTTTTGTGGAGTTAGCAAGCCATTCGGGTGGTGATAACAAGTATAGAATTTGTCATTTTTGCCAGCGAAAGTCTCTAATAACAGCTGATGTCCTTTAATTAAGAAATTTAAATGTCCGTGCTGCTATAACTTTTACGTGAGAAAACCATTTGTCTATCTCTCAAAAATGGATTAACTGACACTCCAAATTTTCGGGGCTATTTATACGATGCTCCGTTTCCCGCGAAACACTTTCCTTGTTGTTCAATTTCTTTGCCTTAGGCAGGGCAAATATTAATCTCCCGCTCAATCTATCTAGGAATTCTACCCAGGGTTTATTGAAATGAAAACAACAACATAAAAATCAAATCTCCGCTATTAAAATTGTTTACAATAATTAAAATAAAAGCAACAGGAATGCAATTAGCTAGCCAGCTTGTTTTTAAATCAAATGAATTTAAAAACAGGCGGAATAAGAATTATTCTAAAATAAATCGATAAATATTTAAAAACAAATCCGTTTTACATATAAATGCGTGTGTATTTTGATATACGCATTCTTTTTAAATAATAATGAAAATTTAAACCTTACGTTTAATGAAACTTAAAAGCTTAATAAATTTCTTTTTTTCGATAACGCAATTGAATCGGATTTCAATCAGGTTCAATATATATAACAAAGTATTAATGATCAATTCTACAAAAAATTTTTTTAACGTGCTTTCATTTCTTTTGCCTTATTTTCCATTTGTTCTCTTGTACCTAGAATTGACTAATACTAATGATACAAAATATAAAGCAATAAACATAAAGGAATATATGACTCTTTTTTTTACTATTTACTCGCGTTCAAATCTCACTATACATAAATTAGCTTATTACGTGATGATTTACTGGTTGACATAATTTGTAATTGTATAAAAAACAAGGGCACCACGCCAACATGGTAAGATTAACAACTAACTTATAACATAACATTTGGGTTGTCCATGCTCACGCACAGATAGATGCCAAAACTCTGCATTGATCAATAATTCACAACTACTATACTAAAGAAATACATACCTTATTTTCAAAGCCATTTTCAATGACAAATAAAATACATCCCTAGATTTTTAAATTTTCACATATAATCTGTGATGGTTATAATAAATTTATTTCAATAACAAAAATAAATAAATATATAAAACAAAATGGTGTTTAGGGTGTTTTACGTTATGCTATAACAAAAAAAAAAAAACTTTATCATTAATCAGATACATGAGTATATTATTTCGAGCCATGTTGCAGTGTCAAGCTGAGAGAGAAAAAAAACTTTACTCAGGTATGTGAGTTTATACAATGACGGCCCACGTTGCAGTGCCAAGCCCGGAAGAAAAAAAAGCCTTGTATCGGTCAGATTTAAATGTTCATCTAACAAGATCTAGAATCTGAGCAAAAGTACTCTAAATCCACTCATGCCCAAGATACACAGATCAGGAGCGCTCATGGATTCTGCTCTGTTTGCCCTTTTGTAAAAGCTATAATATTATGAATAACATGTCTGATGATGACAGTTGAGTTTTATTCACTCCAGTCCCGGAGACACAGTGGAGAAACGATATCTACAAGGAAAATTATTTACAACAAAGCCTATCATACCCTAATTTAGACAGAGACCCTAGATATAAGAATATTTAACAATTTTAAATAAGTTACGAACGACTAGCATGATAAGAGCATAAATCATAACATAGCATCCATCCATGATGAGGAAGAATGAAGCAGACCCCAAACAAATGTCATTAAACAGTAATCAGTTATGAATTATATTATTGTTACTAAACTAATGATAGACTGAGATTCAATGAATGAGATAAGAAAGCATAAGTAACTATTTACATAAATAATTTAATGAGCATAAATAAGTTTTATTACATAGGATAGTATTAATTAACACAGCATAGATTTCATGCAATTAACAATGATATATTACTAGATGACATGATTTATAATGTTACAGATGTGGATGCAGTGGCATACGAGAATACACAAGTGATAATTTACATATTTAGGAGATAGTTTAACGTATGTTATGGAAATGTGCCTTATATGCTAATGGGAATCATAAATTAATTTTTAATAGATTAATGCTGTTAACACTATGGAAGACTAAACAGAAGTGATGACCATTAATTTATAGGTATGTAGAAGATACATTATTTATATAACCTTCAAATGAAAGCTTACAATGATGATACAATAATTAAATATCTTAACATATTAAGATAATTTATTTAATTAACAATATAAACATTATATTAATCATTTGATATGGATCAGCAGTTATTTGCATAGTTGACTTGACAGTGTGGTTTAATAATTCTATCATCCACGAGTACATTAAAACCTGTCCAAATGAGAGGGTGGGTAACTTAACGATTTGGCTCAGTGTGCTAGTCGCGCATCGTAGCTGATTGATTGAAATTTCTTTTTCTTTTTAATTAATGTAAAAGCTATAAGCATGACGCCAACAGAAATATGGGAATTCGATCTGTCGTAAAAATATCTTTTAATGCCATCTTTTCAATTGAAATCGGAAGAAATTTGAATTTTTTTTTAAACAGGCGGATTTAATTTTTTTCTATTTTAGTCAATTTTTTAGTTTAGACAAAGTGATAAAGGCAGAAAATTGTTAACGGCCTGATTATATAGTGAAAATGGATTAAAAATACACAGGTCATTTGCATTCAAGGCCTATAATGGGATGTCAATGTAATCGCAGTATACCGCAAGTAGATTTTTTTAATATTTTAAATTTATTAATATAATTTATTTGTATAATTTATTAATTTACATTTATATTGGTGTCTGTGTGTAATATATAAATAATATTAAAATCATTTATGCTCTGTATTATACGGTATATAAATTATTATTCATATGTATAGTAATTTTGTATCTTTGATATTAATAATTTATTATGTTTACATGGTGTGTTTGTGTTTACTCTTGCGTGTTGTATAACAAGTAATGATTTACATATATAGAGCAGTGCAATGTAAATTTTAAAAACAATCAAATGTATAGAAAGGTTGCAGTTGATAAAGCATTCACAAAATTTACTGGAAATATAACCACTTAAAACCCCCCCAAAAAAAGAGATTTCAAATGATGTTTGTGTAGTAGTAGCCACAACAGTTATGCATATACCACATGGAATTGTATGCAGACAAAGAATCATTCTGATTTTTGCCTATGCCTTGATACTCATGCTGTGGAGTCAGTACAGCTTGCATTGCATTATTTTCAAGTCTATAGCTAGCAAATGAGCTATATGCAAATAAATTATATCTTTGTGGGACAATAAATATAACAAGATAGCATCACTGGTGAATATAAACATCACTGATGTATAAAAAATTTAAAATGAAGAGATGAAATTCATTTTATCAGTGATACAGACAGTAGCCTACAATTTCTAGTTTGAGATAGACAAAAAGCCAATTGCTATGATGACAAATGCATATCTATCTTCAGGAAATGATTTGTTTTGTATCTTTTATTAGAATGAATCTTTTTCTTATAGATGCCTTTGAAATTTGATAACTTTTGGGGTATAAGATAAAAATGAAGATTCATATGCGACTTGTTTTGGAGATTCTGAAGCTATGGATTATCTCAGATAAGAAGTATTACATATGGTTTGAAAGATAATTTTGTGAAGAATACAAAGAAATTATCACTGAAGATATAATTTAAAGTTAGATAATGATAAATTAGAAATTATGAACAAACATCAAAGTAATAATTATATTGGATGTTGAAGATTTCTTTTTTTCCGTATTTTTTAAATGATTATCACTATTTGTCTTAGACTTATTGTTTTCCTTTGTTTTTCTAGTTTCTATTAATGTAAATTTTTTTGCTATAACATTATTAAAACTGAAGTTATTGTGAGAATGGTGTCTGAGATCAGTTTTTTTAAAAATTCAATATGGCACCTGAAAACTGAACTAGTTAAATAAGCTTTGCTATGACATTTCTAAACTATACTAATAATAATCAAAGAGAATGATTTACAAAGATCACTGTGTTTTGACTTATAAGATATAATACGAGGCATGCAAATAATAAGGAAAAGTTGTGGAGCTGACTGCAATGATAGTTAGAAAGGGATTTTGGGTCTGCCATGGGACCGAGAGGCTTCATAAATTATTTATAAATACAAGAGTTCGCCGGCATCTATGACAGGGCAGTATTTGGAGAGTGATTGATTGGTAAGGATGCCATGGTCCGGGTTTGCCGATGTTATCCCATGCAGAACCTCAACAACCTAACGTCCTGGGGTCAATGCTGCCAAACCCCATTATGGGACAAGTTATATGAAGAATAAATTCGGGACCTTTGGAGAATAATGATGACAAAGCAAGATACGAGACTTTTTAATGCTATCATGAGTAAGCAACCCAAAATAAGGTTCAGGTCTTTAATGAATCTGATATATTAATTAAAACCCCCAAATAAATTAATAATATCAAGCATAATGCCATAACGAAATATTAAGCCCTTCTTAAAGGTACACATATGACCTTGACTAATTAGAATGTCAGAACAAAAGGGCGGAAAATATTATTCTCTCTATTTAACAAACTCAAATACGCTCAAATGATAAATACATTATAAAACAAATTACAACACTTGGTGGCGTGATAAGCAAATAATTAATTATTAAGTATGAAATAATCATCGAATTGCATTTTAAGAACATAAAATATATTAAAAATAAATAGCATTAGACAGATTAAGAAAATATGTTTTATAATATCCTATAAATGGCGGTTTGATAGTCCGCCATTAAACACATATTTAAATATTCAATTGAGTGAACCTTCACTTAGTAAGAAATCTTAAATTTAAATATTTAAGCATCACATAATATCGGATGGTGGCTAAAATGATATAGGTTTGCTAGATTGAGTCATTAGCATATTAAAATCAACTCAATATAAAATACATAATTTAAAATAAAAATAAGTGAAGTTTGCCGCATGAAATTAAAAAACATAATTAAAGAATGAAAATCTACGATATAATTACAGGTTAAAGATTCATAAGTTTGTGCTAATGTTTTACAGAAAAGAGATTTATAAATTTGACAGCGAGAGAGAGAGTCACAAGGATTAATACAATTACAATAACAAATTATATTCAGTTATTAGATAAATAGATGGTTACATCATGATTAGAAATAAAATTACAATGAAGTGAATAATATTAAGAGTTCATTTAGCGGTATAAACAGATTACCTTCTGATGACTTGTTGGCCATTCGGATTGACATCACAAAGAATAAACATGGAAAGCACGATCAGCAATATAGAGTTCAAATAAAATAATGGTAGGCATCTTTTAAATGTTAATTCATAGTTCAGTTAAGGCAGTTTTTAAGTGGCGATAGCATGGCGAGGTAGCATGAGGACGATCTGAAAGATTGGGAGGCAAACTTCTTCCCTATATTCAGCGGTCATTTTGTCAAAAATTCGAGTGATGTAATCGATTCAGTTAAATTTTGTTCTTCTCTCTTTTTGTTTGAAATTTTGGCAGTATTTATACTATACTAAACTTTCTGGAAAGTTCTTTTACTTGAGGTGACCGGATATGCATTACCCAGTTTGATTTTAGCTACTATTGTTCAATTTTACAGTTAAAAGATGAAAATCAAACAAGTTCTGTAAAGTATTGTTCCAATCTATTTCTGTGTTGGAAATAGATTTAAAAGATATGATTTCTATTTAATTTGCAAATCGTTGAAAATAACTAATTGAGAACAACATTTTTACAACAATTAAGGTTTTGTTTTATAAAATTTAAATTACAATAACTACTTTCCAGAACTTTCTCTGGTATTGCTTTAGCTTCACATTAATTATAAAAATGAATAATATATAAAAATTAATACATTTTTATTAATATAAATAACATTTGTTTCTGTATCTGTAATATATATATATATGCACATATACGGCTATCTATAATGAAGGGAATTTAAGATTTCTGAAATAAAATATAATTAAAATTAAAAATAATAAAAATAGCTAAATATAATCATTTAAATAAAACAGGGTGGAGATTATGCATGTATATGTATGCATCTACATTATCTGATGACGAAATAAATATAAAAATAGATTTGAACCTTAGTTTTAAGGCTACTAACATCACCAGACAATGATGCAAAATATGTGCTTCAGATTTTACTGCTTCAATATATCATCAGACTTAAAAGCGAAAGTAGTAAATCACCATCTCATCATTTCCATGGTTTTAAATGACAGTACCCAACACACTTTTTTTAAAAATAAGTGCAATTAAATTATTCCAAGGTGAATATTCAACACAATATTTATTTTAGAATAATGCTAGTCTACATCTACAATTTATATGTAAATTCATTATAATGTCGAAATTATAAATCCTCCAAAATTTTGAAAATGTTAAATCTTCAGTAGCTTTCTTCATGCTTGAAATACAAATCATATTAGCTTTTCTAGGCTAATAATTTGTCAAAATAAATTCAGTAAAATCCTCATGCAATTAGTAGATATGTTTGACACAAGATCCATTGAAGGTATTTTTCCAGTAACTTATCAAATAAATAATAGATAATTCTACTGTCATCTAGCCAATTCATTGATTATGCCATTCTATTGGCCTCTATGGGTAATGATCTGCAATCAAATGCTAATACTACTTTATTACCTAATACATACTCATAACTAGTACAACTCAAAATCAGATAAAAACTCAATTTTAAACTTGCATGTGCTCTTTCTAATAATTGATTTACTATTAAAACAATATATCAACACCTTTAACTTGTAAGATTTAGTAAACAAAATAGATTAACTTTACAGTAACAAAAAACTTCCTTTTCAAACAATAGCCCTTTAAGGAGAGGGAAGGGATGTAAATATTTCTAAAATTAATTAACTTGAAATAAATAAAAATGTATTTTTAGATTGACACTATAAATCTATCATATTTAAAATCAAAGAAAACAATTTTCACTTCCTTTTATGATCAAAGAAAATAAAAATATTAAATTTATACAATTCTAGTAAAAGCATTATAAAATAGTTTACATAATTTACATTATTATATATATGTTAACCCACTCATTCTATAATGTAAAAGAATTTGAATTACTTAATATCGTGATCTTATGACTTATAAAATTGGAGCATCTCATCTTCTAATTTATTTTATTTACAATTTTCTGCTTCTCATTCTTTATAATCAAAATAATTGCTATACTGAAATTCTGTTTAAGAGCACTGAATTTTGAATATATTAAAAATGCTTTATATTTATCACAATTATCTAATGTTGCTGAGTTAAAGCAACCACTACAATTATAATCAGATAATATAAAATTTTGACATCTTTACATTATGTACAACAAAATGTGCTCTCATGAATTGTGACATTATCAAAAAATCTGTTCAGAATAAAAATGCATATTCATGTAATGAAATACATTTATCTTGAAATGAAGATTTTTTAAGTTATAGATTGGAAAAGGGAAAGTTATCTTTTCTACTTTTACAAAACTTGCAAAATATATTCATGAAATTGAATAAACCTTAGTAGATTTCTAAATTAAATAAATAAATAAATAGTGTACATAAATTTTGTTATAAACAAGTGAATCATTTCTTATAAGAAGAGGAAAAAACAATATTTATTTATATCAACAATATACATTTTAAAAATAAAGAAAGACTTTTTAAAAATATTTATTTTAAGATATTCTACAATAAAGAAGTTACTGCTCCTTAAAACATTCTTATTTCTGAGGTTTATATTTTTCTTTATTTCTGAATTTTTTAGGATTTATGCCATACGCCATTAGTCTTGCACTTGACAACAAACTACCTGAATATAAAACGCTATTATTGCTTTTATCTTTCGATTTTTTAAATTTTTTGTTTTTCTTTTTATTAAATGTACTATCATTTTGTTTTTGATATATTTCATTGTCTGTATTTTTCTTAATAGTCTGATGATTTAAATGATTACTATCATAAAATTTATGTATGGACATTGATTTTGAACTCTTTTCTTGTTTTTCGGTGATATTAACACCAATTGACGAATTTTCTTCAAAATTATTGCTATCATTAGAATATATATTTAATTTTCCTTTTGCATTATTCCTATTAATATTTATTTCTTCAGAAGCAGGTTGAGAATGATTACAAATATCTTCCGCTTCTTGTGGATTGTTTTCCAATTTTTCTTGGTTCAGTTCTGATTGAGCTGTTGAATTAGACTTGTTTCGTTTTGGTTTTTTTCTTTTTTTACGTGAATTTAGACCTTCTTCAAATAAACTAGGAATAATTTTTTGTTTCCTTTCAATATTTTGTGATTTCACTTTAAAATTATTAATATCTTGAAGTTCTTGTTCTCGGGTCTTAAATTGAACACATTTTTTAACTGAGCACCAATTGTTAAGTTCATGATCATCTGCTATTAAAACTTCTTCAGTTGACAATCCAAAATCATTACACTGAACTGTTCTGTATTTAAATCTACATGGAATATCATCAATAAGATCTTCATAATCTAATTTATAATATTCTTCTAAATATTTTTCAAAAGACATTACAGATGGATCAAATGAAGGCCGCTTCTGATTCACAATTTCAGCAAATTTAGATAGACGCCATTTTTTCCTACCAAGCCAGGTTTCTTGAGATTTTTTAGCATCTGCATTTATCTCAGCATCATAATCTGGATGTTCATAGTTATCTGGATCTTCCCAGTAATTGTTCTTTTTTGTAGGATCCCAACTATCCCAATTTTCATCCTCCTCATTTGGTGTAAATTCAGGTTTCTGCTCGTTTTCAGGATATGTATAAAAATCATCACTAAACATATCTTTCATTTTTTCATCATATTTGTCTGGATCAAAATCTTCTTCTAAATAATGTTCATCAAAAGGTAATGAATCATTTCCAGTGATTTTCTGAATTTGCTTCAATTTTTCAAGAATTTCTTCTTTTTTTAAATTTTTTAAACGCTTTATTTCTTCTTTTTTACGTTCTTTCTCTTTCACTTTCCTCTCACTGATTTTGGTTCTTTTCAACTTTCTACGATTGTCAGGCCGCCTTAATGAATTTTTAATAACTCTAGGATATGTTTTAAAATACTCTTCATCAGGTTCTTGAAATCGAAAATTAAATTTCTTTTCAAATGTTTCTTGTTCTTCCACTTCAGCTTCATCATTATCCAAATCTATGTCATTCATTTCATCCTCATCATTATCACTAGCACTCAAGTAACGCTGATTCAAAAAAAAGTCTTTCAAAAATTTCTCATTTTCAGGTAAATCTGAATTTGACCAATAGTTGTGCAAATGCTGAAGATCCTTTGCATCCTTTTTACTAATATCTGATTGTTGCCCTTTTAACCAATTTTTGTATTCAGTATCTTCTGATTCTTTTTCTTGTTTTGTTTTATGTTTAATAGTAAGCAATTCATCAGAACCCTCATCATCATCTTCATTATTTAATTCTTTAAAGCTTTCTTTAATTTTTTCTTGTTGTTCATAATATCCAATAGAAAGTTGTTTTAAAGGCTTAGTGTTATTATCATTTTTTAAAATACCACCTTTCAATATCATTTCTCTTTGATAATCAACTAAATACATTGGTTTCTCAGACTTTTTATCTTTTTTATCTTCTAATTTTGGTGGTTCAAGAGTACTAGAAATCTCTGGTACTTTCTCATATAATCTAGTATTGCCACTTTTTAAAAATGACAATACTTTAAAAAATGCTTTGTCTTTGATTTCAGAAGCAAATTCCTCATCAGTATCTGAACTGGATTCAAGTTCATCACTACTATAACCTTTTAATTTTGCTAATTCTTCTTTTCTCCGCCACTGATTATATACTTTGGCATACTCAACACTAATTTTTAATTGTCCATCACTGTCTGAATTGTTATCATCAAACAATGCTTTAGTTGCCATGGTAGTATGAACAACAATTTATATTTTTCTCTAAGATCTAAAAAAAAAAAAAACTAGACTATTATTTCTATATTAATATATAACACACACAAAAAAAATAAGTAAAAAGCACAATATTTAACACAAATATTCCAACAGCACTGAAAATCATTATACTTATTCACTTTAGTATATTTCAGTTATTCTTTAACTTTTATATTTATTCCAAAATATTTTTCATAAGCTCTTTTCCAATTTATCATTTTTGATCTCACTCGCTCTTTTTAATATACCATGAAATTTCTAACTTCATCATTTCACTTATTTTTTCATTCTTCATATCCATACCCAAAACTTATATCTTCACTCTTTTTAATTACAACTATTTCTAATTCATACAGATAAAAAATCCAAAATGTACAGTTTACTAGTTTTTTTTAGAATTCTAATCCCATTGCTTCATAAATTTTTCTAATTAAGTTTGTTTTTTCAATCCAATCATACATTTCTTAAACATTTCCATCAGCCTCATATGTCTATCAGCCTAATTTAACCTTTTATATTATTCAGTGTATTTAATAGTTTAGAATCCATATTTTTTCCTAATTTATTTTATATTTGACTTATCTAAATACTTTCTTAAAAGTGTGTAACATGTTTTTTTTAACTTTAAAAACAAGTTTATCATTGTTAAATTTCACAAATGAATTTTCTCTGTCAACTATTAGATGTCTCAAAGTTAAAAATTTATCATAGAAATCTACAATGAATATATTCATAAACGAGTATCTATCATTAAGTCATGTATGAATTGACTCATAGTAAATATATATATGTAATGATTTGCGCATCTGAGTCAGATATATGATTTAACATCAAAAACAGGCAATTATTTGAAATTTTCTGTTTTAGAAAGATAATAAAAAAGTAGCATTTTAATAACTAAGCTTTATTTATTTGACATATAATTACAAAAATAGGATACTAATATAAACATTAAATGTTTAATTTAAAAAAAAGCAAAATACCAAAAACATAAAAAGTTCTTTAAAAATTTAACAATAAAGTTATTAGAGATATTCTTTGAAGCAGTGTTGAATGCAGAATAGATTTTTCTTCACAAAAATAATGTGTTTCTCTATGTAGTTTTTTCTTTTAAGTACTCTACATGGTTTAGTTGATTGCAATTTTTACTGCTTTGTTCAATAGTTTCTAAATAATAAAAAATTTCATTATGTTTACTTTTCTTTACCACACCTCATATTTTTCTTCCAAGCAGACATTTTATAATTTTTTCTCTGAGCAGACTTTTTATTGCAGATTTTTTAATTTTATATTATAAGATATATGAAATTTGTATACAAATTTCAAAAATATAAATGCCAACTTTTTTTGGCCTGCTGAATAGTAAGACATCTGATTGGATTGATCTATACTAGACACTAAGGCTAATCTTTAATGTTTCAAATGAACTTCATCATAATTTCTTATTCCCACTATTTCTACTTTATGTAAGTGTGATGTAGTAAAAATTTATTTGTCTTTCCACTTACAAACAACAATAGTATTATGCAGTTTTCATATACATTCTCCATTCTTCAAATTTTTTCTTACACTTTTTGGATTGTTTTTCTTATTAGTTTGCAATATTCCACAAACAAATCTTGTGAGCAGGTAATAAATTTATGTCCAATGGAATTGTAAAAATTATCTATGTGGAGTATGTACTCTTCATTTAAATATTTTTCCATCAATTACAACAAAACTTCTGTTGAATGGACTATACTTTTGTAGATTTTTTCTCATTTACAACAATAATTTTTTTATTTTTATCATCAAGCCATTTGTTTGATACATTTTATAAAGTTTTGATCTATATATACTGTCTAAAAAAAACAGACTTTTTCATCATAGAAGCATTACTTCATTGATACTAACATTTTTATAAGGTATATAATTAATGGTGATAGTGTTACTGAAGTGTTTTAAAACTAGTTTCACTTTGTATAATTATCATCTGCTTCTAATGTAATATCAACAGTGTAAAAATCATAATAGCTATTAAAATCGGATTAGATTCATCAATGATTGCTAGTGTGTAATATTAAAACTTTTTATTCCAGTAGTGCTCTAATGATGATAACAATCACAGATCCATAAATAACAAAAGAGTTAAAAAAATTTCATATTTTGGTTTTCATCAGGAGAATCTATTAGATCATTGCAAAAGTCTTTTATTTTAAAAATTACCTGAAAAGCATACAAATTCGGTTGTAAGGAAATCTTCAAGGAAAAAAATAAATAAATATTAGATCAAGATAACAAGGAAGTATTTGAAGAGATTCCCATATAAATATATAATATATTATTAATTTATAGGAGTTAATACTATCAAACAACACTAAAATATAACTTTAGCATTTTTTAAAAAAGTTGAAATTCTCAAAATTTATAGGAATTGATCTCAATTAAGTATTTTAAGTCTCCACTTGATATTCATTTGAAATTGAAAATATTTATTCCTGTCAGAATTAGAAATTATAATTAAAAAATAAATATTTCTATATTTGGTGAATTATTTTGAGTTTCTTTATAGAGCTGAAATGAAAATGATTGTGCAAAAATTATCTTAGAAAATTTTTTTGTAGTGCAGTGGATATTTTATATATTTTACTTCCGTGACTGAGTTTCTGGACAATACATGCAACAAACAAAGCAGTATCATAGCTTATTGTAATATCAATATTGCTTTTAACCAACTTTAAGATATAACTCAAATGCTAACCTCTTAAAAAATAAGTTATGGTATCAGAACTTTCAATAATGAAAAAAAATAAATATCAGCAGAATTCTTTTAATTTACTAATCACTTTTGATTCTTAAATGCCAATAGTCTTCAGTCTGGTCACGTAAATAAATACCAGTTGCCATAACTATTTTGCTTTTTACATGTGAACTAAACATTCAACTATACAACAAATTTCTGTATTCAGAATTATTATTATTCACCCTAATGATGCAATATGTGCCTATACAATTGAGATAATAAAATAATGTTACTTACTAAATGCTACTAATGAAATGGGATTCATGAACTTAATCCTGAAAAATAATACTTCCATTAATGTAATTTCTCCAATAAAAGCTTTAAAATATTTTCTTTTGGCAAGAAATATAGAAAAAAAAAGTAAATTCCAAATTATTTTGTTTAATGTTTGTTTAGATGAGATGTTAAATGAATGCTATCTTGGATAAAAATAGATATATTAACGATATACATAATTACCGAAAGAACGATATAAATCAAATAGATAGAATTTTGTAATAAGTTTGGGCTGAGAATAAACATAATTAAAGCTAAAACAATGAAAACCAATGAAAAATAAATTTTTAAACAAAATTAGACCTTTTAATTTGAGTGAAAGATGGAATAAAGAAATGAGTTAATTGCAGATGTTTAATCAATCTTTTGATGAGATTAGAGATTATTCTGCATCCCCCTGAAGTTAGAATTAAAAAAGAAAACTTATTTGTTTTGATTGGAATATTGCTTTACGTCAAAGACATTTGGACAATTCAGGAAAAGAGAAAAGACGATTAAAAATATAGGGAGAAACTTTGAAAGAGCTAAAAAAAAAAGAACTTGGAGAAAATAATCTGAAATGATATGAGGGACTTTAATTTTAATGGATGACTTACAATGGTGCTAATGCATAAAACTTAGATTTGTAAAAAAATTATCAGGAAAAGATATTGATACATAAAGTTGACTTCAAGAGTAAATTAAATATAAATATTTTATGTCAATAAAGAATGTGTGACCACTTCAATTCTTAATTGAATAAACAGATAACAACAATAATAATAATCATTAAATAATTAGTATTTGGGAGATCAATTAATATTCGAATCTTGAAAATGACAGAGTTTTGATTCAAGAATCTTTACAATGCTATTTTGGGGTTTTAAATTTAAATAATATGAAGAATGAGACAACAACAAAAAGATGAAATAAAACAATAAATAGACAATATAAGTTAAATATAGATATATAAATCAATTTAGCATTATTCTGTCTCAGAAAAATTAATTGAAGTTAAAAAAACAAATAAACAAAGTGAAAATATTATTTATATTAACAAATCATAGTATCTATAGAATCACCTCATAAATTTATCAAGTGTATTGTTTCTAGATAACAATTAGTCTTGGTTAAACATACTATTTGTTAGGAGTTTCAAATACAAACAACAGCTTTGAAGAATCAAATGAAGAACAAAGGTTGAATAAAAATAGTAACTGAACAGAGATAAATATTTTATGACAAATACTAATAAAACTAGTCAGAATAGAAAAAGAAATTATTAATCAAAAACAGTATTTTATATATATATTGTGCCGGGCATTATCAAATGTCTATGCACAAAGTCTGCTGTAAAGAAAATTACAGCAGGTACATATATAAATTTGTATATATTAAGCAGAACGAATATATATATGTGCTACATTAATAATGGAAGTTGGGTCTGAGCATAGAATACCCACACACACCAATGTAAAATAAACATTACACAAAAAAATATGTGTATAATAAACTCATGTATTTTTTTTTCTTTTTTGTATATTTTCATTATATGTCATTTATGGTTATGTATTTTACTTTTCTC
This sequence comes from Epiperipatus broadwayi, assembly GCA_028023455.1. Taxonomy (NCBI): domain Eukaryota; kingdom Metazoa; phylum Onychophora; class Udeonychophora; order Euonychophora; family Peripatidae; genus Epiperipatus; species Epiperipatus broadwayi. The sequence goes on from JAQFVV010006548.1 coordinate 474,452, forward strand.
TGAAAAACTCATATGGAGAACAAACTTTATTGATCAAGTTGGAACATATTCGTAAAAGAAATAATTAAAGTTGTTACAACATACTTATACATTTTTTACTTTTTAATTACCATTCTAAAAACTGTAATTTTATTTTAATCAAAGAATGTTAATTGCTTTGGCAAAAATCTAATCAAAAAGCAAAATGTTTGATGATCAAAGTTATAATTAAAATGTTATCTTTTTTTTTATATAAAATAAAAATTCATTTGAAGTATTATCTGTTAATCAAGTGGTCTGAGAATTCAAAGTGGAAACTAAACATTATATCAAACTCTGACATGTAGAATTTAATCGGAAAAATAGAAAGGAATATTTATAATCTGAATGATAAGCTAAAATAAAAGGGTTAGCAGATTCATACTTCTCAGGGGGGTACCTGAATTGGTTCTGTTATGAATGGGGTTGATAGGTTTTAGTCAGTGCTGTGGAATTCACTTCATTCTTCGCCATTTGTTTTGTCCAAGTCATTCACTACTTTGGCTCCGGAATTCTCCAAACATCTAGCCACTTAGAGATTCATTTATGGACTAGACTATTGCTGATATTTCCTAAGAAGATATCCATTACAGTTCTTTTAAGAACTCTTGTTTTCTAGTGGATTCAATTAACCATTCAAGATCGCGGATGAAAATTTAATAGTAATAATTACTGCATTATATGGAGAAATCTACCAGAACTTCCAGTAAAATGACCATGGGGTAGACAACCAGCCAGTGCACCCACCCTTGCTCTGCTCAAATCACCAAGATATGATCATGCCAGTTCCAGCAGGCCATGATGATAAGTCACCTTGCCTACACCTTAATATGAAATCCTCACCGCACAGCCAGTTGACCTGAAGCCCAACCAGAAGATGAAGGCCCCTACATAAATTTTAAAAATATTTTATTAATAGTGAATTAATTAACTGATATTTCCGATAGTTAGAAATATATTATTATTGTTTCTATTTTATTATTAATCATTAAAAAAAAAGAGAAGAGAAAATGTCTCTAGCATATATTAGATTTTATGGTTATTACAGGTATAATGATATAGCTTTTACTTAAATCTTTTGATTCATTTTTCCATCCCAAATTCCAGTATTTTCAGCAAAGGTTGCAATTAGTTTTTTTGTTTGTTTTTCTTCTTGTTGTTACTCCTGAAAATTGTCATACATGAATATACATATGTATATATGCGCACATACACTTCGTGATGTCTAAAATGTATTTATCCGTATATCTTTATTTTTTGTCAATGCAGCACCTTATGATGAGTGTCAAAGGGGTTTATTCATTGTAAATTTCCCTTAAGCAAATCCACTAATAACTTTATATTTAGAATAGTGGTGAGTTTATAATTGTGCTGCACGTATATACATATATAAGAATTTATCGTGAAAGGCAAATAGATAAAACACCTCATGTTGAGTGCTCTAAGGTATCTGAATCAACACAACCTTATTGACATGTAAAATATGAAAGCTACTATTAGTTATGTAATGAAATATTTTATATTGCAAATATATTTACGCATAGTTTTTTTTTTATATTTACTTAAATAAAACGAGTTTTAAAGTCTGGAAGAGAAGCATATGCCTGTATAACCAAAAATCTTTTATCTGAGAAACGTATTTCAAATCACATAAAGTATAATTTATTTATGCAGGGTAAAAAAAGCTCAGACCACTTCCATTCATTAGTAACCATTGAAGATAGCTGTAAGGGTTTATTATTATTCTTATTCATGTATATTTGCATTTATTTTCACACATCAAATATATATGGGTTTATGACAATAATTTTTATTTATTTTGTTTATTACATCATTATAAGTATACATCGGTGGTGGATATCGGGATTTCAATAAATATTTAATCATGATATAGATTTGTTTTTATATTATTTTATTTGATAAAATGTACTCTTTCCTTATCAATCATGTACCTGTAATAACCCTTTAACTTACCTATTGAAGACCCTAGATATGGAACATATTGAGATAGCCACACAGGATATCGCTCTACTGGGGTGTTAAATCTTATTCTCATGCTCTGCTGAACCTAAGGTATTGCATATCCTTCTAGGAGGGGGAAAAATTCATTTTTATTCTTATCTAGAAGTGGCGCACAAAAGCTATTAGTAAATAGACTTTCCAAAGATTTGTACTTACCATAGGTCCTAACACATTCGGGCATTTGAGAAAATTACTAACTAAAAGGGTTTTTAATTGGCAGTCCTGTCAATTCCCTCTCTCTATCAGTTTAGCCAGAGGCACCAATTTGTTATGAGTAGACAATCGGCTAAATTGGTATCCATTTCTTACCTCGTTCAATCTATGTCACTTCATGCTCAGTGCAAGATTAGGAGCATAACTCTGCAGGGAAGTTTGGGCCGATACAATATATAAATGCAACCAAGACATTTAAAATCATTCATAAGTACTAGATAAGACAATAAAACTAATAGGTTTATAAATATAGATGATAACAATCAACTCTTAAGCTATCAATAATCTCAACTTTTAGTCGAGGTTTGTTTAAATTTTTTTACATTATTAATCTCTCATTCTTGGTCAAGTTGCAATCTTTAATGTTTATATAAATATATTTGACCATAGATAAAGGTGGAATGAGCTTTGTTGTTAAAAGGGGTTGCCTTGACTATGGGTTGAGATTGTTGTACTAGATAAAGATTTTGATTCAGTAGAAATCAAACATTCACTAAAAATTGCAGCTTTCATATTTCTAAAATAAAAATATTATTATCAACAATGTAACCCACTCCCCCCCCCCTCAAAAAAAAAAAAAACAGGAGTAAAAAGACTGATCTATTAAGAAAACTTTTTTCCAATGTAAGAAGATACAGATCTAAATAGAAAACTTTGTGTTTATGTAGTTTAGTAAAGCGGCAGAATACTGGATCCAAGAGCTACGAGTTCTTGAAACACAATCTGTCACGTATGACACTTGGGTGTCAAATGATTTCCTGAGCAACTATGTATTTGATTATTTTTTTTGTTAGTGTTGATCAATAAATTAGATTTGGAAGGAGACAGAAATATTTTTATTCAAATAAAAAAAAGTGAAAAAGGATCTCATCATATTAAAATAAAGATAGAATATAGTGACAATGAAACAATGATATAATCATTACTTTTTATTCAAAATTTAGACTTTAATCTAGTTTCTAAGTTACTGACAGCCACAGTATAGCCATCTACACAAGAAGAGCAAATAATCAACAAAAATAAGATGGTAGTGCCAACCAAACCATATATGAACAGTAGATTTTGGTACATTATTATTGTGGATTTTAAAAGTAAACCAAAGAGATATTGCAATGGTCCAGACGATATCGTTTGGAAGAGAGGACCGCATCTGACTATGGTCAGACCTGGGGTCTTCGGACAGGATGTTGGAGACAATACGATGAAGCACATAACCTATTATTGCACCCACTTCTGGTAGACCAGCTCAACACACTTATTAAATCTCGATGCAATGTGGGTCAGTTCAACCACATCTCAACCTCTCTTCCGGTTCCATTATATCTCAGCATTCGAACCCAGAGAGAATTCGCTTTTGACTCTATTAACAGGGATGTACCTATACAGACTTATTAGACTACTTCATAAAAGTTACCATTAATGAAATGCATTTATCTAAGATCCCTCTAGTATAATTACAAAAGAGTGATTTGTGTATGTGTGCATTTACATAAGGCCTTAGCTTTATTGCTAAATGCAACAACTGATCTAATAAATCAAAAAGATTATATCAGTTTAACAGATTTTATAACATTTATTTAAAAAAATAAGATTGAAAATTAGAATAATCCAAAAGTTTGAACAGTATTTACAAATATGGATAACAATATATAAATATGTAGTTTAAATGTCAATAATGAGCATCTATCACATCAACAATTTAATGATCTAAAGTTTCTTATCCCATCATCCCGATGATGGAGGCTCATATCAAAGACATTTTTATATACAAGGTAATAATAAAAAAAAAAAAATTTTTTTTAATCAACTCAGATCTGACTAGCTAAATTAAGTTGATGTTTGATATATACACATATTCAGATAGCGGTCTGGTTCCAGTTGTTGCAGATTGATTTGTCTGAAGACCCCCTTCATTTACTAAGTCAAATATAATTCCTAACATCACAGGAAAAGAGATTCATTCAGAGGGTTAATCATTAATACCGAATAAGATCTAAATAACAAACATAACGGATAACACAACTTTGTTCTGTCAGTGTGTGAAATCAATATGCTATAAGTAAAATTCTTACCTCCAGTCCCAGATAATGATAACCAGTGAAAGTTAAGTGCTAAGAAAGAAGATTAAACCTCAATTTTATTTAAAAAAAAAAAAAAGATTTTAGTTAAACCTAACCTTCCCCCATTTTTCTTCTCTCGCTCTTCTAAAATGAACTCTCCCAAAATGTTGACTTGGAGGTTTTTATGTTCCCAAGTGATAAGAATAAAATAATAATAAAAAAATAACAATACGTACATAGGTGTTTAAAAATAAAAAATCATAATGTGTAACAAAACATAATTTCATTGAATCAATTAAATTAGATCTCATGAGTCGACATAGTCCTTCATATATTACAGTTCACACATTTTGAGCAGCTTCTTTCCGTGCAAATATGTCGCTCGTCGCCTCTTCTGAATGGCGCATACCAAGCAACTCTGCATCAGCTGTCTTGTTTTCTGCCAATCCTTGCAAAAACATTCCATACTGTAAGAAAGATAGTCTGTTAGGCATTGTAAAATTAGATATTACTGGTATTAAACTCTCATGGTTAGAAGATCAATAATACCACCGACGACAATCAACTCCTTTAGCCAGACCACATTGTATTAATTAAGTATATAAAAATTTTAAATTACTTGCAGTTTGCAGTTAAAAAATAAGTTTATACGCAATAAAATAGAATTATTCTATCATTTGCTATGCTGGCTATGTATATACTTCTTTTTCTGGATTCACACTTAATTAAATATTTTCCTTTAATTTCTCTCCTTTTCTTTTGGAAGTTTAAAACGCTTTTCTAGAAATTTATCCTGTTGCTTGAATTAATTTGCTTATTCTATTTTTATTAAAAGTCTTTTTGCTTCTTCTAGTCTCGCGTTAAAATTACATTTAGGAAGTTAATATATTCAAACTAAAGTATTCATCTTGCATGGTGTTCAAAACCACTTGTTTAAAAGATGTTTACCTTCTATAGCAAATGTATAATTTTAAAGAAGAGAGGGTTAGAAATGCATTGGCTTTTATAGTCTGTGTGGTTTCCATTGTGTAGTACATGAAATCTTTTACCTCCTTTTTAATTGCTGCATGTGTCTATTGTTGTATAGAAGTATCATGATAATTGATTCAAGAATTTATGAGGCATTATAACCTCATTCTTATACTAAGTCGCTTGGCAAAGTATTTGATCTTTGATCATTACTATAGTTAGCTTATTATAATTTATGTCATTGTTCTATCCGTATTTGTGACGTGCAAAACATTTAACACAAATGAAGTGTAGTTATACATCTGGGTCTCTTTTTATGCGGTAGATAAGTTCCCCAAAAAACCCACATTAAAAAAATCGTACAAAAATAGATTTAACTTACCTTGAAAAATGTGGGATACGTTTCGTAATTTTCAAAAATTTGCATAAAACCAAAGCGCAAGGTAAAATTACTTTAAAATTGGCATTTAAAAAAAAGGAAATAAAGTATGACTAATAAAAAATTTCAAATATTTGAAATAAATTGATACAAAACAAACTTTTTTTTATTAACTATTTAATTTTATTCAAAACAATATGTTTTTATGTATAATTTATTTTATAATTTTTATACATATTTTTAATCGTTATCGCTATTAGACAATATGTGGTTCGTTTGTGAACTGGTAAGACATGAGATTGGTCACAAGAGGAAATACAATTAGCGCCAACTTCAGCCTCATGCTGTTTTAATGGGTTTCTGTCGACAATGCAATCGGTAATTAACCTTTGAGACAATGATTTTACTAATTGTTTATGAAGCTCGCGATATCCAGACTGCTACATCTAGCTATATTAGACGATGCACTTCCATGAGTGCAATTATATATATATAACATGCTTCCACGAGTGTGTTAATAAACTAATGGTTAAATTTTCTTTTATACTTATATATACATGGAGAAACTTTTAGACAGAAAAAAGTTACAAGTAAAAATATTCAAAAACTTTTAAAGATACATTCTTTTTAAGTAGAAATTAAGTTCTTAAATATTTTTACTTGTAACTTTTTTCTGTCTAAAAGTTTCTCCATGTGTATAAAAGAAAATATAACCATACACATACATAACACAGACATATAACTATTTAGCTCTCATTGGAATTTAGTCCATAATTCATGTCATTAACAAGAAAATGATTTTCCAATTGATTAGAAAGTTGAAAACATTCTCTAATCATTTTTGCTGTAAAACGAACAGGTTCTACTTCTGTTACATTATCTTTTTCTAAATATTCTACGGTATCTAAATTTATTGCCAAACCTTTTTCCAACAGGCATTTAAAGTATGTAAAATTGAATGTGTGTATATAAAATGGGGAGATCCTGACTTTAAGTGAAATATGAACTTCTTTATCGCATAAAAGAAAACCATATAAAAAGATATTAAGAAGAAACACGAATCACGTAACTTCAAAATCGTATTAAAAAAATCAGACCCAAGTGTATATTTGTAGTAATTTTTTTTTAGTGTCTTATTTTCACTTATATTAAAAATTGGGATTTGCTCTGCTTCAATATATATATATAAGATCTGGTTATCATCATCATCATCAACCATTATCAATCCACCGCAGGATGAAGTTTTCTCCAAGTTCAATCTATCTTTTCCTATCTTTAGCTTCTCTTCTCCACATCACCCCTGCACACTGTCTTATTTCATCCATCCATCTCACATATGGTCTCTTTCTGGGTCTTTTACAATCTCTTGGAATCCAGTTTAAAATTTCAATTGTCCATCTGTTATCATCTCTTCTAACAATATGTCCAGCCCAACTCCACTTCAGTCTTTTAATTTTTTCAATGAGGTCAGTAACACCTGTTTGTTCTCTTACCCATACATTGCGTTTTCGATCCCTTCTTGTTACTCCCAACATGCATCTCTCCATACTTCTTTGAGTGGTCTGAAATCTCTGTATTGCTCTTCTATTAAGAGTCCAAGTCTCAGATCCATAAGTAAGAACTGGCGAAACACATTTATTAAAAACCTTCCTTTTCAAACACATAGGCATATTTCCTTTTAGTACATATCAAGTTATTTCTACCAAAAGCACTCCAACCAAGAATTCTATGATTAATTTCATCCATTATGTTTCCATCTGTATTAATAATCTGATCAAGATATTTGTAACTGTTAACTTCTTCTAACTCATCATAATCTTAATTTTCATATTTTGAGAAAATCCATTAAACATTACTTTAGTCTTATTAATATTTATCTTTAGTCCTATTTTCATCTGATAACTCCTGCAACATTTCCTGTAGCTCTAAAGCATTATTTGCAAAAACAACTACATCATCTGCAAAATCTAAATGACAAAAATAATCTCCATTTACTTTCACTCCTTTAGCTTCCCATTTTAATCCACAAAATACTTCTTGCAGCACTGCTGTAAAAAGTTTTGGAGATATGGAGTCACCCTGTCTTACACCCTTTTCAATGTTGATTTACCTACTATCATTATGTAATCTAACTGTTGCTGTTGCATTTTTATAAATATTCTTTAAAATATGATAATATCCTGGATCTACATCTTGACATTATTTAGTTACTTAATACAGCATTGATACATTATGCCTAAATATGTATGCATATCTTAATGTTTGATAAGCAGTACATTGAAGCATGTACTTCATATGCTGGCAAAACTTATTGCTCTAGTCAGACATAAATCTTGACTGGACATAATCTAACATCACAAGTAGTGAAAGGTTGGTGTGGGTACAATTATAAGTCACCTTCACAATATGTAATTACTCTACTAATTGTATACCTCTTTTTTTTTTCAAATTGTAAATCATTTAAATTTTTTTGTATGTATTTTTTTTTTTTAGTAAATTCTAAAGAAAAAACAAAAAATAAAAAAAATCAGAAGAATTTCTGAATATACATCATCATAATATGATGAGATAGCAAAGCTATACAAGGAAATTAAAGTAATTTAATGTTTTTCCTATACTACAGAAAATTTAGCAATGATGAATATAGAATTAATCATGTCCCTCACTTTTGGATTCAGTAGTAAAAAGCCACATTTTCTTTAATACATACATATATCTATTATAATAATAAAAAAAAAGAGCTGATAATAAATCATGATGCTGAAGAGACAATTTTTATATATAAAATAATTTTTACATTATTCAAAATCAGTTAAAAAGACTATGCAAAAACTGTAATTTTGCTAAATTATTTATTATAATAAATATTCAATCATATAAACTAATACAAAGCAAAAAAAATAAATTCCATAGATTTCTAATAGGATTTATTTGGAATAAAATTATACACTTTATTCTAAATATGTTTTGGCTTGATTTTTAGCATATCTCAAACATCATTTACCATCATTAACATAATAATAATAATAAATTTAATTGAAGTATTAGTAATACTTATTAATTCAGTAGAATAAAAAAAAGGTTAAGTACATAATGTTTGAATTTATTCTGATCTTTTTATATTATCTTTTCTTTTTTATAATCAAAATATTTTATGTATAAACATTAAAAAAAATCCTCTAAACATTCAAAAATGTTAAGTGCTTGTTTTATTTTGAATTAAATTTTTAGACTATTTTATATTTTTGACTTTGTCTTTCCAACTACTTATCTACACATTTCTAATTTTATTCTTTCAATTTATCTTTTTTATCCTTCTCCAAATTCACAAATGTAGCACCTCCAATTTTCCCTCCCCCATTAATGATCAAATATATATCTCTATTTTAACTGCAAAGTGCCACAGATTAATCTCCTAACCTTATTAAAATCCTGTTTAGTCAATGTAATTCATACTTTCTTCTTCGTTATATCTTCCATCATCATATAATCAACTTTCAAATATTTAAAAAGTTTATAATTGCTAGTCCAATTACTACTCATATGCAACATAGTCAAGATAAATCCAAAAATATGTGGTTAATGTTTAAAAGTAATAGATTGTCCATAAACATTTATTCATATTCTGCAGCTGCTACATGATGGTATAAAAAGAAGCATTATCATGGATGAGAATACATCATGAAAACTGGTGTTCAACAGGGATATGTACTTGCTCCAATTCTATTTTCCATTGTTATAAAAATATACTTTGGAACTATTTAAGGATAACTTTGTGAAAAAGACATCAAAGATACAACGTAGGTTTGATAGTGAGGTTTTTTTTTTTTTTTATTAATGATTAAAAAATAAAATCTAGAATTTAAATTTCTTAACCTCTTAAATTTTTTTAGTATGCTGATAAATTATGCTATTATGTTTCATTTTAAAATTAATAAAGCATTTTCAAATTCAGTTAACCTTTTTGGTCATGACATTTAAACTACAATATTCAGTATTTGATATATTTTGCTAGTTTATCCTTGTTTTTGCTGTTTGGATTACTTGATGATATATTATAAATTTGTTGCTAGGTGTGTCATATTAAAAGTTTTGGAATTGTTTCATCAATTGCAGTAATGAAGATATATAAGACAGTCTTTGTCCTATTCATTTTTGGGAATAACAGTCTAATCTTTCTGATTATCAGATGTTTCAAGGTGTATTTTGGTGGTCAATTTTTATATAGATATAAAAGCCCAAATTACCTGACAAAAATAATGATGGCACAATTCCACCTTTCCCATTAAAATAAGCTCTTTAATCTTTCAATCAACAGCAAATTCTGTTAAGATTTATTTACAAACATAATTAATTTCTTTGATTACAAAATATGATTCTTTTATCAGTTGCTATTTGGATTATTTTTAGATATTATGACATTTTTTTAATTAAAATTCCATTTATACAGATTTCAAATAAAGATAAATATACTAAAACCATACATTTATCAATTACTCCTTCTAATAAGTATTGTGAATATGTGCTATTTTCAAGAAATTTTTTTTTTTGTTTCTAGTAATGAAATCTTCAGGAAGACTTCCATCAGTTCAAAAGTGATGATTGTTTTTTATAACTCAATAAAGAAATGATTTTCAAATCTTTTCATATTCAATAATGATAAAAATAAATTTAATGAATTTTACATTATGTCTACTTAATACATCTGCAGTATTCAAAACATACTTTGTGTGAATATAGCATTGTATTTCTGTAGTCAAACTGAGTAAGTTCTAAAATAATTTTAAATTGAATAGTATTTGGAAAAAAGCAGTAGATGCCATTAATTTTTTGATTAGCCAAGAAAGAATATGAAACAATTGATCAAAATTTCATTCATTTTTATTTCTTAAGGTTAAAATTCAACATTTTATAACCATTTAAAAAATAATTCAACTTTTTCAATTTTTTTTTATATATAGTACAGTACTTTTACAATTATGATATGATTAAATATGTTCATTTACATTGAGGTAGGAGCTATTAAGAATCTCTTAACTGTGAACTCAGGCTGCCATTTTAATGATGACCTTTTATTTAGCTACTTACAAGTGCAGATCATTTTCAAGTGATATAAGATTGCATGAATTGGAAGACTTTGTACTTTATAAAGTTAGAAGGTGATGAGACAATTGATGTGGAAAGTGGACATGTAGTTTATTATAAAGACATAAATATTGAAAACACAAGTGGAGTGTTAATAATTTTTATTAGTCATTCATTAGATTATAGATTATCTAATAATGAATAATACTTCTGTAGTGTAATTTTCACTATACCACTCTCATGCAAGATAGAGACAGGTTTCTATCTGCTTTTAATACCATGTGAAGTGATATAATCATAAACATGACCAATGACTCTACCTTTCATGAAAGTGATATAATGAAAATTACACTACAGAAATATTATTCACAATAAGAGTGTGATTCTATAAAAAGTCAAAAAACAACTCTGTAAAGATTGATGTTAACAAGCAGAATGATAAGATTAGATATTTAACTTAATGGAAATCAAATGCAGTTAATCCACATTTATGCCTCAAGTTCTCATTGTGAAGAAAACAAAAATTTTTTTAAATAGATATTGATCCCACTAAATATTTAAAAATTATCATGGGAGACTTTTATAACACTAGAATTGAAAAAAAAAAGATGAAAGAATTGTGGGTAAATTTAGTTTTGATGACAGAAATGAGAGAAGATAAAGACTCAATAGAGTTTTCAGAAAAATAAAAACTATATATAATAAATTATTTATTTGAGAAAAATGCTAAATATAAATGGACACATAAGAATTCAAATTAGAGTATAGCAGAATTGAATTATAATTGACTAACAGAAAATATGTTTATCAATACTGCAATTTTTTTGTTAATGCAAGTTAGAAATGAAAATTTATAAAGTTAATAGTTGATATTTATACCCTTCAGAAATATTTCAATGAATTTAATTTAGAACATAAAATTATTTAAAAGCATTGACAGATTTTGAAAATAGTTCAAACTTAACTAAAATCAATAAGAAGATAACTAATATTTTCTAAAGAATTAGGATAATGATAACTGGTACAAAAAAAAGTCACAATTTACCAGTAAATTTTTTACTGAGTCAAGGCAAAATATGAAGAAAAGAAATATAAAAATATTTGATAATGATCTACTATGAATTGAATATTTAGATTTCTATAAAATATTAAAAAAGTTAACAATTGCATGGAGAGCTGCAGAAGAGAATAAGTCTCAAAAGTATAAAACATCTTTCCCAATAAGAAGATAGAACAATTATTAAAAAGATGGATGTTATCATAAAATATGTAGTGAAGCAGTCAATCTTAGCTTAAGATTGAGTTTCATAGTTCCATCTACTAATTTGTATTCAAACCCTATATCCCATCTCGCTCCTTTTGTTGTGAATATATATTTTGTGTATATTTGAGATGCGCGCCCAAATTATAAAATTTTAATGTTTCAATAACATTTTTTTATTATTAATTCTTTTTTATTAAAGTATTATAGGTGCGGCTCAAATATATATATATAGGAGCAAAAACTTACTAACAATATTGATTTTTAGATATTTTATTATACGCCATTCTTTAAACTTTTTCTTTTAAATTGCTTGTTTTCCTATTAAACTATATATTTTATAAAATCCAAGATAAAGATGCAACTGTTAATTGTCCAAAAATAATTAAAGGGAAACACTATTGTTTTAATCTGGGGAAGGTATTTTTAATTAAAGTTTTTACTTAAAATGGGATTAAGATTAAAGATTTTCTTTTGTTATGAACATTTTTGTCAAATCTATTTCTAATCTGGAAATAGATTTGAATTTATTTTTGGACATTATCTAATGTTGCATCTTTCAAAAACAATGAACAAAGAAATGTAAAATTTCTGTTAGATCAGAGATTAGATTTTAAGGCTAAAACTAAGTAATTAAAAGCATTCCAGAAATACCTGGGCAGAGTATAAAATAACCGGATTTTAAATCAAGAGAGATTAGCTTCATTGAAAAAACTGTACAGTTAAATGAATCCAAGCTGTTTTGGAAATGTAAGCATAGAAAGCTCATCACCTTTCTGACCCATGAGGGTCATCTTCCACTGCTGTTATATCGTGCTCAGGTAGAATGAAGAAAGAGCCCAACTGGAGAACTGTGGAATGCTGAATAAAATCTTGCTGTTATTTAAGAACCAATTGCCATGCATGAGCAGACTTTAAAATATGGACTCTTAAAATAGTCCAAGGTAAATTTTCAAGCCGCAAGTAAAACTAATCTAACTAATCTCAAACTTTACTATCAATTTCTCCTAATGTATAATTTAATGTTGTAACTTTTCTAATATGTAACTGCTCTCAAATGATTTCTATAAATTTAATTCTCTCTCATATGCTCTAACTTTCTTTAACTCTGATGCAGTCATTTATTTATATGTATGTTTTTATTATTAATATGCCAGTTTCAAGCAATCTGACGAGTTGAATTTCTAAAATCTTCTCTTCTTTTAAGTAAACCTTCATGAATTGAGATTATTAACGTTCCCTTAAAACATAAAGCGTTATTAATATGCTCGCCAGATTGCTTTACGAGCCAACATTTTATTTATGTTTTAGTATAAAAAAATATATTTGTTTAACTCTAGATTTTCTACCCGGGGTGAATCCAGAACTCGAGCAAATTAACGCTTTGAAACCTTATTTATTTTATAAATGTTATTCAATTCTGAAAAGGTGACTGATTAGTTGTTTTCTATGACTGCTAGTTTTATTTTTACATACTCTTAAAATATCAAATACAGTACTTATATATTCCAGTTATTGTAAAATCAACGAAGGTGAGATTGATTTATTTTAAATAGCAGAAAAGGGAAGGGGGTAAATCTTAATGTTTCTTTTACTAAGTAAAATCTTAACGTATATTTTATTTAGGGAAATCTCTCTCTCTATATATAACTGTATAGCATATTATCTGCATAAATTATGGCATTCAAACTAAGGTCATTTATTTTTAAAGCAGTAAAACTTATTCAATGTTGTTAGTGACATTTATCATTACTGCGTTACTGACATTTGGCCTTATCTTCGTGTTTATAAATATATGTGCTTTTTAATCTGGGAGTTACTACAAGTTCGAACCCATAGATTTCTTCTCAAGCCTTGTTCTGAAAATAGTTAATCTTCCCAGGACCATTTATTTCATATAAAAATGCCTCTGGCGGTGATTCCCGTAAGTCTGGCACATGCTATGACTATCCACTTTCTTCGTATCAAAGGCCTGCACGTTGGTGATGTCCATGGCATGCCTTATTCACTTTTCTCTAAGCACTGCCTAAGAAAGGGGGTCTTAGACTGCGTCTTTCGTCCAGAAGCGCAACTTTTCCTGTTATTTCTCGGTTATTATGTCAGCACCGCAAACTTCTTCGTTATTATTATTTCTTTTGCTTCATGACCCAGTTTTAATGCTCTAATATTAAAATTGCGCTCTGCTTAAAAATATATATAAATGCCAACGACTTCTAGTTTTATTAATTAAATTTATTTCAGTCTTATACAATCCCACCATCGTAACTTATTTCTCTATTTAAGAGTATCTATATGCCTTGGGGAAAATGAAGTGTTCTTCTTACCAGTGCTAATTAAAAGAAGTTTCATTAAGTATTTTGTCATATAATCAAATATGTTTTCAAATGTATTATACCTGTAATGAATCTCGGAACGCTCCCCGAAATAATGTTAGTCACCATGTTTCAGAACCGTATATAAAAGAGTTAATAGCAATTTTATGTAAATTCTTTCTAATTATCGATTGGCATCTTAATATTGGCCCCACCAAAGATGTGTGTTTATTTATAATATATTATTTAGCTAATAAAGAGCATATGAGAAATATAGCATGAATGACAATATATAATTATCTATTGTTTAGTAGACTGCTTGCTCATTCACACACATACTAATGTATGCAATTAATTTATAAATGTATGTATAATAATTTGTCGTTATATTAAACTATATTTTTATTGTCTAACTTATTTGAGTAGTTCGAATTTCTATTTTCTCCACTTCCAAATGTACAGCCATGTGTATATATATTTTAGTTAAGTCATAGTTAATAGATGTCTCATTGTCTACTCCGCTATGCTAGTGGGCCGGATTTAAAATAAATTCTCGTGTGCCATCATTGTTATGTTATCCATTAGGTGTTTGATCTGGGACTTAAAGAGTGGGTTCGAATCCAGGCTGGTTCCTGACCTAAATCTCGAGTTTGAAGTACATTTTGTGAGTTCCAGCTCATGTTAGATGGATAAACATGTTTTGACCGGTACAGTATAAAGCAATGCTTATAATTACATCTGAATTGCCAGGTATTTTAAATGAAGAGGTATAAATCTGTGAAGGGAACATCTCTGAGATATCATGATATTATTTTTGATATCCTAAAAAAAGCAGGTAAAGAATTGGAAAAATTTAATAAAACTATATACTGTACCAATCAAAGCATGTTGATCCATCTAACATGAGCTGGAACTCAAAAAATGTATTTCAAACCCAGTCAAGTCCGAGATTTAGGTCAGGGACCAACCTGAATTCGAACCCATTCCCTAAACCCCAGATCAAACACCTAATAAATAACATATAATGATGGTACACGAGAATTTATTCTAAAATCTGGCCCACTAGCAGAACGAAGAAGACAATGAGACATATATTAACTACATTATAACTGAACTAAAATAGGCATATGCATGGTCGTACGTGTGGAAGTGGAGAAAAGGTCATTTGAACAACTGAAACAAATTAAATAATAAAAAATAGTTTAATATAATGAATTAATTATATACATTAATGTGTGCGTGAATCAGCGGTCTACCAAACGGTAGATATATATTTGGATTCACACTGAAGATTCTCATATGCTCTTTTATTAATTAAATAGCATATACACATTAACACAAATCTGGGTACGGTATTATGATGCCAATTATTTATTACAAAGATTACATAATATTGTTATTAACGCTTTGGTTTACGGTTCTGAAACGCGATGACTAACATTATTTCGGGGAGCATTCCGAGATTAATCACATATATAAGAAAAACTATTTTCACACCATTACGGCCGTGAAAATAAAATACATTTGAAAAATTATATTTGATTATATGACAAAATCTTTATTGAAAATTCTTTTAATTAACATTTAAAAAACAGAACACTTGATTTTCCCTAAGGCAGATACTCTTAAATACAGAAATACTAAAGTACGATGGTGGGATTGTATAATAAGACTGAAATAACTTTATTAATGAATAAAACTAGTGATATTCGGCATTTATATATATTTTGAGCAGATCGCAATTTTAATATTATAACATCAAAACTGGATCATGAAGCAAAAGAAATAATAAACGAAGAAATGGGGATACTGACATAATGGTGGAGAAATCAAAGATAAGGTCGTGCTTCTGGATGAAAAAGAAAGTCTAAGACCCCCTTTCTTAGGGCAGTGTTTAGAGAAATGTGGTAAGGTACAACATGGGCCAGGCGTTCTGGAATCACCAATGCGCAGAGACCTTTTATACAAAGAAGGTCCCGGGAAGCTCAACTATCCGCGGGACAGAACATAAAGAGAAATCCATAGGTTTGATCCTGTCGCAACTCCCAGATTAGAAGCACATATATATTCATGAAGATGAGCTGAATGTCAGTAAAGCAGTACGGCTAAATGTCACTAATGACATTGAATAGGATTTACTGCTCTAAAATAAATGACCCCATGTTTTAATGCTATAATTTATACAAATATGCTATACCCCTCCTTTCCGCTATTTAAAATAATTCAATCCCATCTTCATGGATTTTGATAACTAGAATATTTAAATATTTGATATTTTAAGAGTATGAAAAATAAAAGAAATTAGCAGTTGTATAAAAAACAACTAATAGGTCACCCTTTCAGAATTTAAATAAATAACATTTTAAAAGATTTCAAAGCGTTAATTAGCTTGAGTGATGGATTTACCCGGTGTAGAATTAATTCATTCCATTTGGAGTTGAACAAATAACAATTTTTATAATAAAAACACAACATAACATGTTGACTCGTAAAAACAATCTGACAAGTTCTTAATTAATCATAGATTACGTTTTGAGGGGACGTTAATAACCTTAATACATGGAGGTTTAATTAAAAGGAGGAAAGGATTTTAAGAAATTCAGCTCATCAGATTGCTTGAGATTGGCATATTAATAATAACAAAAGCATGCATATAAAATGAAGTAATAAATACATATAAATAATTACATCTTCAGAATTGCCCAGAATTTTAAATGAAAAAGTGAGACATGCAATTAAATGTATGAAGAAAGGAAAGGCTCCAGGTAATGATGGAATTATAATTGATATATTAAAAGAAGCAGGTGAAGAAATAGAATTTTTTTTAGCAAAGTTGTATACCAAATGTTTAAATAATAAATATGTACCAGATGATTGGAAAAATGCAGTATTAATATTTAAAAAAGGTGATAAGGAACATATTAGAAATTACAGATCTATCAGCCTTTTATCAGTTTTATGCAAAATTTTTACCAAGATAATTACAACTCGTCTACAGAGAACATTAGATTTCCACCAACCAAGAGAACAAGCTGGATTTAAAAGTGGTTTTAGTACATTAGATCATATCCAGGTATTGGGAGAAGTTATAGAAAAGATTTGTAGATTATGAAAAGGCATTTCATTCTAAAAATATTTCTTCAATGATTAAAGCATTGGATCATCAAGGTATAGATCCAGGATATTGTCAGATTTTAAAGAATATTTATAAAAATGCAACAGTAACAATTAGATTACATAATGATACTATTTGTCTAAATCGCATGTTGTTATTAAATTGGCTGTCTGAGAAAGAAACAACTGATGGATCATGTGAAAGACTAGCAACCTTTCAATTATTAATAATAATACTAGGAAAGTCAACATTGAGAAGGGTGTAAGACAGGGTGACTCCATATCTCCAAAACTTTTTACAGCAGTGCTGCAAGAAGTATTTTATGGACTAAAATGGGAAGCTAAAGGAGTGAAAGTAAATGGAGATTATTTATGTCATTTAGATTTTGCAGATGATGTAGTTGTTTTTGCAAATAATGCTTGTTTGTTTTACAATAGCGTATTGAAACTGCCGGAGGGTATTATTTCTATGATAGCGCACAGAAATATGCCGTTTGGGCGGCCTACCACTGCTAGCAAACGTTCTATTTCTAATGCGTAAGCCTAAAAATAGTCCGTTGATACGGGGTGGCTGCTGTGTCTAGTTCTACGCTAATGCACAGAAACATGACATTTAATCTGCCGCAGAAGCTATCGTATCAGCTTACAGCTCACATTTGGGCTAAGATTTTTGATGTGCGATCACATTTCACTTTTGGCTACAGTATTGTGTGAGGGTGTCTGGAATTCCGATTGTCAAAACTATTTTAATATTCATTAAGACCACCTCCCCCTCTATCTCCCATCTTTTAGGAATGTCTACTAACAATTATCAGCAGAGTCTCATGCTTCCCTAGCCCACATTTCCTCCTCAAAAAATTCGGCAAGTGTAGGTGCAAGCGCGATTCGGATGAAATTTCGTTGTAAGTCCCTTTCTGCGAGAACAATGGCGAGCTTCATCGAATGGCTGAAATCGAAAACTTGCTCCGAATGTCAGATTCTCTGACTGCTGCTGGAAGGGTTATCAAACAAAAGAGCTTGAAGCTGCATGCGTGCTGTTCCTGAACAGTCCTAAAAGTTGGTTTTAAGTGCCGTAAATATATTTATGTGGTTTTTGGTAATTACGGTAAAAAGTTGGTCAACCTTAGAGTTGGAGCGTTCCGTTCGGAATTGTAACCACCCACCACCCCCCTTCCCAAAGTTGGACCTTTTGGTTGTAAATGTTTTACCGTTAAATGGAAATCGATTTATTTGTAATTTATTATAAAACAACAAAAATATAAAAAAGAAAAGAAGCTGATTTCGTAGAATACCCAACCGCCAAAAAATGTAAGTAATGAGAAGAATAAAAAGTAACTACTTTTTAAAATTAATTTCGATTGAAGTACCCTTTTTTTTTTTTTTTTAGTTCAAAAATTTTATTTGATAGATAGTAGTTTTAAATGTGATCAACAAAATCAAAAACATACATATAAAAAAAAATTCCCGGCCCCCAAAAAATATAAGTAATGAAAAGAATAACAAAAAAAAAAATTAAGTACTTTTTTAAATTCAATTTTTTGATTTCTGCATTTTTTTTTTCTTTTTTTGTTGCGTGTTCAAAAATTTATTTGATATTACTTTACTTTGAAATATGATAATAAACAAACCTGGCAGCGGCGGCCCCGGTAACATTATATTTATCTTTGTTTACAAACAAACCCCGCACTCCGACAGTTTCAACACGCTATTGTAAAACAACCTAATGCTTTAGAGCTGCAGGAGTTATCAGATGAAAATAGGACTCAAGGTAAATATTAAAAAGACTAAAGTAATGTTTAATGGATTTTCTCAAAATATGAAAATTAAGATTATGATGAGTTAGAAGAAGTTAACAGTTACAAATACCTCGATCAGATTATTAATACAGATGGAAACATAATGGATGAAATTAATCATAGAATTCTTGGAGTGCTTTTGGTAGAAATAACTTGATACATACTAAAAGGAAATATGCCTATGTGTTTGAAAAGGAAGATTTTTAATAAATGTGTTTTACCAGTTCTTACTTATGCATCTGAGACTTGGACACTTAATAGAAGACCAATACAAAGACTTCAGACCACTCAAAAAAGTATGGAGAGATGCATGTTGGGAGTAACAAGAAGAGATCAAAAACGCAATATATGGGTAAGAGAACAAAAAGGTGTTACTGACCTCATTGAAAATATTAAAAGACAGAAATTGAGTTGGGCTGATATGTTGCTAGAAGAGATGATAATAGATGGACAATTGAAATATTAAACCGGATTCCAAGAGATTGTAAAAGACCCAGAAAGAGACCATATGTGAGATGGATGGATGAAATAGGAAAGTATGCAGGGTGATGTGCAGAAGAGAAGCTAAAGATCGGAGAAAATGGATTGAACTTGGAGAGACCTTCATCCTGCAGTGGATTGATAATGGTTGATGATGAATTGACCACACCAACGTTAAAGAAAGTTAAAGCATATGAGATAGGATTCAATTTACCAAAATTATTTGAGAGTAGTTTACATTTACATATTAGACAAAGATAAAGCTAAATAAGACATTAGAAGAAATCTTGATAATAGGGTTCGAGATTATTGAGACTAGCTTTACTTTAATGTTGTGGCATAAAATAGTGAGTTACCTTGCACAGTTCTACGGGTCCATTTTCAAAAGTCTGGCACATGCACGCCAGTTCAAGGATACATGTGAATTCTTAGGTGGCAGCAAGCTTCTACTCAACACTCCAAAGTTATAAGGTTAGGCTTTTCCTTCATTCTATGGCAGCAGGATGGTATGGCAGTGGAAGACGATTCCACAAGCATTGGGAAGGTGATTGGCTTTCTACTCAATCATCATTTTACATTTCACACCAGCGTGGATTATGCTAACAACAGTTTTCTCAATAGTAGCTAACTTTTGGTGCTTAAAATCAGCCCATTTTATATCCTGTTCAGGTATTTGTGGAATGCTTTTAACTTTTTATTTCTAGCTCACTCTAATCTTCGATCTCACAAAATCTTACATTTTCTTTATCCATTGTTCTTAAATATACAATCATTAGATAATGTTCCAAAAATATATTCAAATCTAGTCTTATTCGCCATTTTATTTTCAGTAAAAACTTTAATTAAAATCCCATCTCAAGATTAAAACAATATATCCCCCCCCCCATTTAATTATTTTTGGCCAATTAACGGTTACATCTTCCATCTTGAATTTTACAAAAATATACAGTTTAATTTTAAAAAAAAAATTTATAAAGTTTTATAAAGATGTATAATATTTATAAAATTAATATTTTGTTAGTATGTTTGCTCCTCAAATACATATATATCTGAGCCGCACCTAAATATTTTAATGTGAAGAAAAAAATTATTAATAAAAAAAAATGTTGAAAATCTAAAATTTATAATTTTAAGGAGTGCTTCTCAGAAATATATACATGAAACATACTCATAAATAAAGGAGCAGAGTGGGACATAGGGTTTGAATATCGGCTAGTAGTTGGCGAGTGGATAAAACCTCGAAGCTCAATTTTGGGCTAAGATTGACTGCTTCAATACGAAATGTCTAAATGATAAATAAAGAAAGCAGTGATAATGATATTTAAGGAAGATTATAAAGATATTAGAAACACAGACCTATCAATTTCCTATTAGTTCTATACAATTTTTTATCATAATTAAAACTTATCTGCAGTGACCTTTGAATTCAAACCAATCAAAAGAACAAATTGGATTTAAAAGTTGTTTTAACCCCATGGATCATATCCAAGTATTGAGAGTTATAGAAAGGCACAATGAATATGAATTATATTACGTTTTGGATTTGTAAATTATAAAAAGACATTTGATTCTAAAAAAACATTTCAACAATTATTAAAGCTTTGAACTATCAAGGTATATTCAAAAGAATCATATTCTGAAAATTTTTTAATCAAAGTGCAACGGCAGTAATTAAATTACACAGTGATACTAAGAGAGATCTTCACATCTCCAAAACATTTTGCAGCAACTTTAGAAGAAATATTGTTAATTAAAATGGAAATTTAGAGAATAAAAATAGGAAATTATTAAAGCTATTTAGATTTTGAAGATAAAGTGATTGTTTTTGCAAATAATGTTTCAGAGGTTAAGGAAATATTGAAAGAGTTACTAAATAAAAGTAATAGTGATATTAGCGATTAAGCCAATGCACATGCCACTTTAAAGATAAATTATAAATGAATTCTCTCATTTTTTTCCATACACAAGATATAGTATTTTAGAAAGAATGGAATGAATACACCCATTCTTTCAACCCAAACATTTATGAATGGGCAAATCTTAAGCCTATAGAAATGAGAGCGTGAAGGTGTCAAGCAATCACTTTAATTTACATTTGTTATGTTTGAACGAATGACGCCTGCGAAATCTTTACAATTTACGACCCGTCATTCTTTAGTGGAAATTAAACATATATAATGAGATATTGTTTTATATAGCGCTATGTTTTAATACTGTAATAGTGATATTAGCGATTAAGCCAATGCACATACGCTTTAAAGATAAATTATAAATGAATACTCTCACTTTTTTCCATACACAAGATATAGTATTTTAGAAAGAATGGAATGAATCCACCCATTCTTTCAACCCAAACATGTATGTATGGGCAGGCGTCATTCATTCAAACATAACAAATATAATTTAAAGTGATTGCTTAACACCTTCACGCTCTCATTTCCATATGCTTAAGATTTGCCCATACATAAATGTTTGGGTTGAAAGAATGGCGCTATAAAAAATAATATCTCATTATAAATGAAAGTAAAAAAGTAGAAATAAATCCTAATAAAAGACTAAAATAATGATAAACAGATTTTCTCATAAGAAGAAAATAAAGACTGACAATCATACATAAAAAGTTAACAACTAAAAGTGTCTTAGCTAGATTATTAATATAAATGGAAACGTTAAACTTGGCAGGCATCTTTTAGTAGAATTCACTTCATATTAAAAGGAAATATATCCATGTATTTGAAAATAAAGGTTTTAATAAATGTTTTATAATTCTTACTTAGAGATTTGAAGCTTGAATACTTCACAGAACACTTTGAGAGAAGTTAGAATAACAAGAGGGGATCAAAAATGAAATATACAGATAAAGAAAGAGATATCACCGAAAGAATTTAGGGAATTGAAATGGAGCTAGATTGGACATATTGTTAGTATAAATAATAAATGGATAGTTGAAGTTTTAAACTGGATCCAAAGAGATTGTAAAAAACCTATCTAAAAAGACATGTGAGACAGATGAAATAGAGTTTACTGGTATAATATGCAGAAAAGAGGCTATGAATTGGAAAAATTGGACTAAACTCGGATCACTATCTTGCAATGGATCAATAATAATTAAAATTATGACAATCACATTTTGCAATGGATCAATAATAATTAAAATTATAACAATCACGTTAAATTTTTTTTATTTAAAATTACAAGCTAATGGCATTTGTTTTTTTTTTCTTGTACATAAATAAATTGTGTTAAGCAATGGCAAATTACTAGTGATAACTGTTATCTGTCACTTAATAGAAATATTGTTTCTTTGTTACATAATTTATTTTTGACAGAGAATTTGATACATATTTATATAAAATTTTTACATAGGTAAAGTGGTAAGAACGAAAAAAAATCATATAATGAATTTCTAGAAGATTACGTGATATTTATTGAAATTTTAAAAATTTTCTTCACTAGAGAATTTATTCCAGTACATTTAATTCTTCAGTTTGTCTTTTTAATAACAATGCTCTAAATTGTACAAAGTAAAATTGTAATAGATGACAATAATAAATTTAGTTTTGCTTTATCTCATCTGCATATGAAGGGGGGGAGTGGTGTCTGCATGACAACTATTTGTAACCACTTACTGAGATTTATAGAAACTCCAACAGATTCATTCATGGTTTAATAAGTTCTTCAATTCTGCCACTAAATGCAAAAAATAATCAATCAACAATAACAAATATGAGTAGAGGAAAAAAACTATTTAAAATGTCATATAAAACCTACTTCTTAAGTCATAATTCTTCTGTTGTATGGTCTTCTGATTAAGCATCTTGATATGAAGCAAATAATAGATGATAAAGTTTTTACATACTTTTCGTGAGATCATTTCTCTTTTGATAATAGAGATATATGTAAGAAAACAGGAGGCATAAATAATTAATTTGAATGTGCCATTAATATTTTTCATAACCATATTTCATTAAAACCAATTAAACATCATTATGACAATAGCTTGCATTTCTTTTTAAAAACTACAATCTGGCATTTATTGATTATTAAAGCTTGCACCGGATGGCATAAATGTAGTGTGAAAAATCACATTTAAATAAATATTCAAAAATTTATTGTGAGGATATCCTATTTAAACAAGGATATAATACTCAGCATAAAATAAGTATGTGCTAACAAAGCTATTAATAAAGCATTTCCTGACATCTTCATATATTAGAAACCAGCTTTCCAGAGAGGTTGTTTTGGAAATAATTTTAGATCTAATCTTTGATGGAGGAGATAGTCCAATCTCTCTTAACATAGCATTGTACTTCTATCATTACTTGTATTTAGTGAGTTTATAAAATACTAAACTCCTGATGTTTAGATGGAAGATTTGCCTATCTTAATAGCATTAGCTATATGATATTAATCTTAATAAGATTCACAAAGTTTTCACATTTTTTCTCAAGATTTATTTTTATAAGAACAAGGTAATGTAATTTAGTGTAGATGAATTCTATATTTCCTTGTTCAGGGAAAAAAAGTGATGACTTGAAAAAACTGAACTTTGCGGAAAACATTATATAAGTTTGAACTATAATTATTATTTAATTATTTGAATTTTTTCAATTGTAAAATATTTTATCAACTACATAAATGGTTTTTATGGATTGGTAAATTTTTGAGGCTCATTGGTATTACTATTTTCCTAAAGAGTTACATATTATGGGCATAATTTATCAACTACATAAATGGTTTTTATGGATTGGTAAATTTTTGAGGCTCATTGATATTACTATTTTCCTAAAGAGTTATATATTATGGGCATAATTTTCTTCCTATTTTGATAATTAACCATATAATTTGTTCACGAGCTCTGCTATGGTCTGAATTCAGCATGTTTTGAAGATACTCAATTACAACAATATATGATTTTTCATATTTCCAAGAGCAATTATCTTTGTCATACTCGAGCCATCTACTATAAATTAATCAAAATCCCACATATGATGCTATGTTCCCATACCTGCTCCAGATTTAAAACCTAGTTCATTGACGAAGATAAAAAAAAGTCTGTAGATATTATGCACTATACTGTCTGATATCCTTTGATTATTCAAACTAAAAAATTCCAGATGAGTGTAGAATAAGAAAACCGCAATTGGAAGGTAGTTAGTTCTCAATTATCATTACCATTCATGAATAAGATTATTCTTTATTCATAGACAATAATTTTTTCGGTCACGGTTAAGCTTAAAGTTTTATGATGCTATAGTTTTCCGTTCTTGTCAATTTTATGAATTTTTGTAAGGATATTATTAAATAGTATTGTAAAACATGTTTGAGTCATATCAATCGGTAAAAAATGAATTTAAAAACTATTGGTTATGCATTTAGTATTTCAGCCAGAAATTTCGCAAGATCCTATATATGAGTGAAATTAATAATGATTTAAGCGTGTGTAACTTAATAAATAGTTTGCAAAAGCAAATAAATCAATTTAAAATACAAATAGGGTTAAAGTTATTACAATCAATCTTAAGAAGGTTAAAACAATTCTCACAACGTGGGAACTAAGTTAATCCTACAGTTTTGATTATATTAAAAACGTAAAAAAACTATTATAAGATACTTACTGAATCTAATTTTGGTATGCAAATATTTATTGATTATTATGAATGTCAGAGACAATAGCTATATTTATATCTATTTTTGATAATTACAATTGCAAAAATAATTTGTAATGGTTTCCCTAAGCATGCGTATTATAGTGTTAAATAACTTAACAAATCATCATCATAATAATAAAGTAAATAGTTTTAAAATAATATAAAGCATATAACTTATAGATTTTTTTAATAAATTTATTATGCTAGGTTTTTTAGTTTCATATTTTAATATTTATTATGAGTTTAATTTTTAGATTTGTTGCGGTACTACTAAGGGGTGTACCAAGTTAAGTTGTTATAACAACTAACGTTAATCCAAAGGTCTTTGATTAATACTATTTAAAGGTATATGAAATTAGGTTCTTTATTTTAATATCATGAATTTTAGATCTATGAACCTTGATTATATATTTTATGACTATAAGTAATATGTTGCGTGGTGTAATGTAGTGATTAGAGTCTCAGAATGTCCGATCCTAAAAGTAAAAATCTGTGGATTGAAATTCATCTCTCATTTCCAGTGTCTCAACATAATTTACTCTTCCTTCAGCAACTATTCGTTCAATTATTTGTATTTTGGGGTATGTTTATGAAGCATATTTTAAAACGATTACCTATGAATAAAAAGTTCTTACCTTTTTTTTTTTAATGCTATGAGAAATTTTATATTTTTAAAAATATCTATAAACAATAAACGTAAAGATAAACTATTTGTATTGGGACTACATTATATTGTGGTCACCAAATGTTGTATCTGTATAATTGTATTTATTAATCCAGATTAATCTCAGGATTTTTCCTTTAACTAATAAAAGTTTATTAATTTTCGGAGCAGTAGTTTTTTATATATTCGTTTAGTTTTATAGTCTAAATATGATTTCCTATATAAGCATTTATAATGTTTTTGTTAATACATTATTACTATTCAGTAATCTAACTGATTATATATTCATTGGCATAATTTCTTTAAGTGCAATGAATAACTAAAAAGATCCTTAAGACTAAAATAATTTAAATGTAAATTTATTTATGCTTATTGAACCACTGCAAGTTGAAGTCTCTCCAAATTAATCCACTTTTCCCAACTCATAATGCCTCTTTTCCATATTAAACCATTTCATATGACCTCCTTCTAGGTCTCTTACAATCTCTTGAGATCCAATTCAAGACTTACCTTTCCTATTGTCATATTTTCTAACAATATATTCACTAAAACAGGCAAAATTCTCTATACATATTGCCACTAAATGCAAGCCAGAGTAATCAATGGATGACAGAAGGCTTGTGCATAAAATCCCCATCTAATGGCTACTTATCCAATATCCCCATATTAGTTTGTGGCTTGTGGTCTTTGTCAGTGAGGAGCCTTGGATCTGAGAGCACTGCGCCTAGATCTTGGGATCTAATGTAACCCTCCAGCAGCCACCTTTTATCTCTGTAATTAACTACAAAACTATGAGTCTTAAACTGAAAACACAATATTTTCAATCCAAGCTCATTAGCTTATATAGTCATATAGGTCTGAACTCAGTTCAGTACCCATATATTTTGGTGTCTGGTTCTTTAATAATCATAGCATCCTATTAGGATTGGTTTTAAGCCAATAAACATCACATGATCATCATTTCTTATGCTTGCTTATAACTTATTAAAACAGGCAAAACTCTCTTTATATAAACTAATGAGCTTGGATTGAAAATATCATGTTTTCAGTTTACGACTCATAGTTTTGTAGTTAAGTAGAGATAAAAGGTGGCTGCTGGAGGGTTGCATTAGATCCTAAGATCTAGGTGCAGTGCTCTCAGATCCAAGGCTCCTCACTGATGAAGGCCACAAGCCAGAAACTAATCTGGGGATATTGGATGAGTAGGCACTAGATGGGGATTTTATTCATTGATTACTCAGGCTTGCATTGAGTGGCAATACATATAGAGAGTTTTGCCTGTTTTAATAACAGTTATAAGCAAGCATAAGAAACAGTGATCATATAATATATTCACTCCAGTTTCATTTCAGCCTCTTAATTCTTTTAATGATAATGATGTGGGTTAGTTTGCTTTTAATCTCTGTTACTTCTAACACATCTCGTCAAGAATCATTGTGTGATTTGACATCTCTATTGATCTATTAAACTTCATAGTTTCAGATTCATATTAAGAACAAATAAAACATCTATTAATAACCCTCTTCAAATATTTTTACCAAAAGCTTTTTAACCAAGTATATCAATCTGTATCAATAATTTGGCCAAGGTAGTTGTAGTGATTATCACTTTATTTTGTTCTCTTTAAAACCATTGAACATCATTTTACAATATTTTAGTATTTATCTTGAATCCTATCTACTTCCTTTCATTTAATCACTCCTGTAATATTTTTGAAGTATTATTTTCAAAAACAACACGTCATCTGCAAAAAATATTTTTATTATTTTAGTTTTTATTTTAATTCATAAAATTATAAAATTGTTATAAAAGTTTTGGAAATCTCATATTTTTATCAATGTTAGTCTTAAGATTACCATGTAATCGAATCATTAATGTTGCACTTTAATAAATATTCTTCAGAAAATGATAATAGTTTAGGTCTATGTTTTTATGGTACAGAGCTTTGAATACTGGAATTGCTTGTAGAATCGAATACCTTTTTATAATTTACATATCCTAAGCATAATGCCAAATCATAACTAATGGCCATTTTTATACCTTCTTTTTTCTTTTACCACCCCTATGCCACTTATTATAAGATTTAATAACAGATACTAGATGATAATGCTTAGTAAAGCTTTTCTAATTTCATGTTCAGGGCTTTCATCATTGAGGAACTTGTAATAAGTGGCACAGTTATGTAATATGTAACTTCTCTTAATTCTTATATAAAATCTCTGCTAAAATCATTTTAAAACCCAGCTTGATTCTTTTAATTAGTTTGAATTCAGAGTTTGCTATAGATAAATTGTAAATATCTTAGTAAAGATTGTTAGGTCTGCAATTTCTAATACCTTCTTTTTCATCTTTCTTAAATCACTGCGTTTTTCCAGTCATCTGGTACAATCTTATTTAGACTATAGATTTACCAATAATTTTAGTATTTCTTCATTTATTTTTTTTAAGATATCAATAATATTATTATTTGTTTAAGCTTTTCCTTTGTAGATGATTGATTTAATTGTTTATTCTATTTTGTCATTTAAAGTGCTTGGCACTTAAGAATATATACTTGTAAGGATTAATTTGTTTTTTATTAATATATATTCTTTATCAAATTCTTCCATACATTTTGTAATGTTTGCTTCTTTTTTTTTTAGTAATAGTGTATCCTTTCTTTTTGCTGAAATAACTTTTCTTCAATATTAAGGGATGATTTATATCTTTGAAATTGTTTTACAACTTTTCTTACCTATTTACAGTTGTATTTTCTTTTATTATCATCAACTCTTTTTTGTACCATTTTACAGAACTCCAGATATTTGATTCTTAATAGATAATTTAAAAATATTTTCATATTCCTTCATACATTATTTTATCTCAAAAATTTTCTAGTGAATTACTGCTTTTTTAAATTTTTACCAGCTATCTGTGTTGCAATTCTTATTGGAGAATCAACCTATTGATCTCATTCAAGTCTGAATCATTGTCAAAATCTAATCTAATTTACATTTTTGAAATGTTTCTGAAAGTTAGAAATATCCATTGCTTTTCTTAATAATTTTTGTTTTTAGCTTTGCATTAACATATACTACATCTCACTAATGGATAATCATTTTTTACATTGAATCTATTAAGTAACACTTCAATTTTCTATTATTAATTATGGCAATGATTTTTACATGGAGAAAATATCAAGAACATTAAAAATAACTGTTATGTTTAGATCTGCTGTATAACAGTAACCATGAGATTATTATCACAAGACATACAATAATTGTAATTAAATAAATAATCATGCCAAATTGTGAGTATTAGCCATTTATTATCTGAATTGATTTGTGAATAATTTATGTACAATAATAATTTCAGGTTAGTATTAATCAATAATATACAAACAACAGTTGAATAATAATCATAAGTTTATAAATATCTCTACTTCTATGATTACTTATAAAATCTGTGCTCTAAGGCTTATCAAAAAATAATTAGAGTACAACCTATAAAAACCTTAAGCTCTATTTGGATCTTCTGTGATGAGTTGCACTGGGATAATACTCGCTTCAGCTGAAGGCTTTCTTTGCTCTTCAATCTTCTGTACAACTGCTTCAGCGATTGAATTTCCAGACAGGCTATTCTTGAATTAGATTTTCAAGGGTTTTATATTGTCTGCTATTATTGTTCTCTGAAGTCATTAATTAGTATTTTAATAAATTTTGTACTTCTTACTACATTCCACCATCTCTGGTTTTAGAATTTATCTAATTTTAGATGTAATTAGTTTGTGTTTTTTTTTCTCAGAATTTTTAACTTATTGTAAGCTTATTTTTCTCAAGAAAAATACCAGAATTTTTAACTTACATAAATGTATATATGCACCTTTCCTCCTTTTACTTAAAAGAACTATGGTTTTTCCCTCAAATAATGTAATCTTTATGATCCGTTGATGTCTTTCGCAATCTTTGAGGTTTATACTTTTCTGTTTTAGGATTAACTTCCTCATGAGTGGTTGCTTTTATCTTCACTATCTGTGCATGCTGTATTTAATTTGTCACTTTCTACTTCAGGTGCTTGGTCACTGTTCTTTCCTTCACTAAATTCCTGACTTGATTCTACATAGGATGATAAATCATTGTTCATTACATGTGGATTTATATGATTAGTGTGATGATTGACTTGATTTCTGTTTTGGACTGTATCAGCACAAATTTACATGATAGTAATTTAATTATCACATCACCTGCTATCAACTTTTTCTTTAAGGAATTTGACCCAAATACTTTGATCCGCTATGAATTTTTTTGAATCTATTTGCCATAGATTTTATAGAATTTTATAATGGCCGTAATGATGGCTAGTTGGTTTTCCGTTTCCAGCTTGCTGATTTTGCAGCTGGTAAAATGCCCATTGAGGCTTTGGGAGTAACATGCTGGTATAGCATTTCTATATGAAGTATTTCATAGAGTGTTGTTCAACAATTAATTTCTGCAATCGCTGAATCTGTATCCCGGCTTCCCAGCCATCTGAGTCTTTTCCTCTCATGATTTTATTTGTAATTAATATTTTATTGCTTATGGATTTGAACCCAGTCCCTTCCAATTATAGGATCCATTTTGCCATGAATAATATATAATGGCAGCTGGACAACTTTACCATTTGTCTATACCAATATAATTTTTCTAGCTATTGCAATTTACTTTCTGTTTGCGTCTTTTGATATAAATTTTGTTTCCTCTAATTTGATCATTTTATTTCAAGTCTATACTATTGACTTTGTCTTTATATAACATTAAAGATATTCCTGAACCACTATCGATTTCTATGGAAACTGTTAGCCACATTTTAACTGATGATCGCTATTCACATTTTTAATCTCTATTTTCCAATTAATTCAAATTTTTCTTCTTTCGATTAATTTTGCAAACCTTCGCTAGGTGACCGTCTTTCCTGCAATTTTGACATTTTTCCATTTTCAGGTTCTAACTATGTGTTCTGACTTTCCACAACAGTAACATTTGATTGCTCTATTTTTGTCAGTTTAATTTGTTTTAACAATATTTATTTGACATAATTCAGCTATTATTCCAATCTTGAGGCGTTTGATTGCTCAAGCACTATTTCGTGGGTGAGATCAACAACAGTCAATAACTGATCTCAGAGCATCCCATTTGACATGTTATGGTAACAGTGCTTCCTCTAAATAATGACCAAAGACAATTAATTCTTGCAATGCTAAATCGAATTTGCAAATTTTTTTTGTTTCTGTTATAATGATGAAGGCATGCTACATATTTAGCAGGTTTGGAGTCAAAATAATTGTGTAATATGTTATCGAATTCTGAATATTTCAATTCTTCAGATTTTTTAGGATTACATAGATGATTTGATGTTTGAATTACATTCCTGCCTGCAAAGCATATCAGAGTGTCAATTTTTATTTCATCTTTTTGAATATTGTTCATCAAAAAAATTTTTTTTTATATAACTTGCATAGCTAAGAAGCCGTTAGGATGCTCTATGTATATAAAATTTCCAATAATTTACCCAATTCAGATAATTTGCCAATAGTTTTATGATTTTCCAATTTGCTATGTTTTTTTGGAATTTTTTTTTAATTTTGGATATTCTAATAGTTCCAATTTGGTTTTAAAAAAATGTTTTTTAACAGTCCCAGTGGGTTGTAGGACTGCACCATTTTATATGTTTAGATTTTCTGTATGAGAGTAATTGTGAGGGTACTACAGCAAGATATACAATAATTATAATTAAATAAATAATTCTGCCAAATAGCAATTATTAATAATTTATTACCTGAATTAATTTGTTAATTTATGTACAGTAATAATTTCAGGTTAGTATTAATAAATGATATATGCAAACAGTGTAGCAGAATTATAAGCATAAATATACAAATACGACTCCTAATAAGATTTACACTCTAAGGTTTTATGAAAAAATAGTACAGTTAAATATTATCTGAAAAAGCTCTAAGCTCCCTTCGAACCTTCAGTATGAACTGCACTGGGATAATAGCCATTTCTGCTGAAGGTCTGATGTTATTT
Organism: Epiperipatus broadwayi; assembly: GCA_028023455.1. Lineage (NCBI taxonomy): Eukaryota > Metazoa > Onychophora > Udeonychophora > Euonychophora > Peripatidae > Epiperipatus > Epiperipatus broadwayi. Next base: position 506,520 of record JAQFVV010006548.1, read on the forward strand.
TCTTTCTTTGCTGCTCTAGTGAGTGAATTTCCAGTCAGGCAACCTTGAATTAGATTTTTGAGGAATTTTATATTGTCTGCTGTTATTGTTTGGTGAAGTCACTAAATAATATTTTAATTAATTTTATACTTTGTATTGCATTCTAGGTCTTTGGTTTTGATTTTATTTATAATTAGAATTTATCTAATTTTAGATGTAATTAGTTTTTATTTTTTCTCTTAGAAATTTTTTAACTGATTGATTTAAATTTATACATTTTAACTTACATGTTTATAAGTAGAAAAAAAGAGAAACCCAAATAATCTAGCTGAAATCTCTATAAAATATTTTAAATACCTCACAGCTATATTATTTCAGCCACACTTCTTTAAGTAAAGAAAAGCTTGAAGTTTATATATATATTAATATATATATAAACTTCAAGCTTTTCTTTACTTAAAAGGGAAGTGTGACTGAAATAATATAGCTGTGGGGCATTTAAAATATATTTATAAATTTATATTCATATCAATAACTTAATGCATTTTCATTGCAGAGTATCATTTTCAAAGACAAATGTTATACTCAAATATAATTCAATTCTGCTGTATATTCATTTAGATGCTTCCATGTCTGTTTTCATTTAGCATTTTTTTTCAAAGAAAAAATTGATCATATGCAGTTTTTATTTTTCTGTAAATTCCTTCTCAGTGTTTCCTTGTGTCCCTATAACCAAATTTACTCACAGCATTTTCATCTTTCAATTATTTACTAATTTCATATTAAAATTTTCTATGACAATTTAAAATATTTGATGTGATCAAAAACTTTATATATATCTATGTGAAAATTCTCTATTTCTTCATCATAATGAGATCTTCTTAAAGTATAAATCTAAATTATCTGCATTTGATATTTTCTATTAAGTTAAATCTTATCATTCTGCTATATATACTATCAAATATTGTTCTGCCATTTTTTATTTATAACGAGTCCCAGTATACCGTATTTGTGCTTTTGTAGTGTACTATTTATATGTATATGGTCCAAGTGTGTTGGCATAGGGTAATATTTAAAAGCTAAAAAAAATAGAAATAGTTCAATAAATATTATTTAATTTTTTTTTATGTAATTCATTTTTTTTGGGGATATGTACAATGAAAGTTATTTATATTTGATATTATTTTTTAAATTAAAATTAAAGTGGAGGGAATAAAAATGCATAGATTGTTTATCCAGATAGCCAAACACAAATGATTACTATCAGAATAATATCCTTTGAATACTAATTAAAGATGGCATTGAAGGAATTTATAAAAAAAAAATAATTTAGTAACTAAAAAGAATATACGAAATTTGCCTTCTGACAACAAAACAAAAGAAAAATATATGCGCAGAGAAATAAAAAAAAACAACTAACTTCAAGTAGGGTATTGTCTTGTGGCAATCCTGGATAGAGAAATTGCCTCTGTCCAGGACTACTCATTTGCTGAACAGAGTTGTCATGCAGTAGTGGAAACTGGAGCATTTGTGGACACCTTCTTTCGCCATAAAGAGGTCACTCCAAAAGGCTTTAGAGTCTAGCCTTAAAACAGACCGGGAACATGAAAATGTCGACAGAAATCATGCATGGTATAATCAGCAATCTACGTAACACCAAGGAACTTATCGGTACGTTATTATTCATACTCTAACTTGTGTCTAATTCAATATGTTTGCAAACTAAATTTAACTATAAACTTTAACTATGAATTCCAAATACCAATAAAGACTTTTTATCTATGGATTGCTTTATAAAAGAAACTTAAAAGAAGTGAAATATTATTTGTTTAGTATTATCTGGATGAGCATGTGTATGTTTCTTTTATTTTTATTAATAATTCGTAATTATCATTTAATATTTTAATAAAAAATATTTAATAAAACCCTTTCATTGTACGGTCTTAATTTCAGTTTATTAGACCTTAGTTTAAAGCTGTGAGAAATATATAAATTACCTATGCCAACCTGATTGTTTAATATATAAATGTTGAGGAAAATTCTTCAAAAAATATTACATTTAGTTATTTACTATGAAAATATGGTATGCGATGCGACAAGTATCAGTGGGTCTACAGACCCTGGCGACCTCTTAAATAAATAAAAAAAACGATTCAGCTGGCAATGCAAATTCGAATAAAAAAATTAGGCGAGTTAATCTGGAAATGCAGTTACATTCTGTGAAGCTTTCTAATATTCAGAATAAAGAAACGTAGACATAACTTGATTAATAAATACATTAATAATTTATAATGTGTAAAGCCTAAAAATATAGAAAATGTTACAGTAGTAAAGTGCATATCTCCTTTTCAAATCATCTCTTCATCTTCTAACTTCACAAAGTCAAGCAATGTTCTATTTACTATTAAATAGTTGCAGCTGCTATTACCTACGTTATTATTTATATGGTAAATGAAAATAAACAAACATTTGTGGACTTCTTACCAACATGCATTAGCCAGTTGATTTTTTATCTCTGACTTTAAGACCAAGAACAATCATGATTTTCTCACCTTGTGTGAATTTTATTTATTATAATTAATTATTAATAATTGATACCTTTTTTTATTTCAAGTTGACATTATTAACAAAGGGAACTTGAAGAAATTTTAACAGAATTGATAAATTTAAGAGTATTCACATAAGTTTTCTATTTGAAAATAGATGGTTGCTATTGAGCAAGAGTATTTCAATCAAACTGCAATAATTGATCTCATTATTATTGATAGATTGCCATGTATTAATTCAATTTTTGCTAACATCTCATCCTAAATCTTGCCAATATAGCTCATATGATAATTTACAAACTATTACAGATAATAATCACCATTCTAATCTAAATATAGAAGATCAGAGTTTTATTAGTGATAATCATGATTAGATTAATTGACAATGTAATCCAGGATGGCTTTTATTTGGGGGAAAATATATATTGCCAATTGATCATCATCATCATTTTTTAACAAAATCACTTCTTTAAAAGATAAAAGTTTCTCCAAGTTTAATCTAATATCTTTGATCCGTAGGTTCTCTTTTACACATCATGTCAGTAAACTATCTTGTCTCATCCATTTCTTATAATTTTGTTGGATCTATTGTCATCTCTATTTCATCTCTCCACTTTTATCAATATCAATCATATCTGCTCTCTTTGACATCTACATATTCTGCTCTAAGTGCTATCTTCATAGTTTGCTATTTAACCTTGCAGTCTTCTATTAGATGTTCAAAGCTCAGATACCTAAGCATGCATTGGTAAAACATATTTATTAAAAACTTGACTGTTCATGGTCATTTTCTTTTAATATTATTTTAAATAAAAGAAATCTATCCAAATTTAATTGTATTATTAATTTTGTCCATTATGTTTATATTTCTATTAACATTTTGACCAAACTATAAAATTGTTAAGTACATTTAATTGATTATTCTTCTTTATTTTTTCCTTTTTAAAAAACTGTTGAACATTACTTTAGTTCTAATTTAATCTGATAAATTTAAACATCATTTGCAAATGCAAAACATATCATCTGTAAAATCTAGATGAGCTATATAATCTTTGCCTATTTTATTTCTTTTGCTTTCGGTATTAATCTATAAAATATTTTCTGAAAAAGTTTTGGAAAAATGAAATTACTCTGCCGCTCTATATCCTTGCTGATATTAATCGTAACATCATGTAATGGTTTGATAAACATTCTTTAAAATTTAACTATACTACAATCTTTGTTATGACTTTCTAAAACTGTATTCACAACAGAAATATCTAGAGTCAAATTCCTTTTCATAAAATATTAATCTTAGGAAAAATGGAAACTTATATTCTGTGATTCTTTCTATAATGTTTCCTAATACTTGGATACGACCTAGTGTATTATAATTATTTTTAAATCAAGTTTGTACTTTTGATTGATTTAAGTTAATGTTCTATAGATATGATTTTTCCTATTAAAAATCTTAAATAGCATAGATAGAAAATCAATAATCAATATATTTCTAATATATTTTTTTTCTTCATCAATACCATTGCATTTTTCTAATTATCTTGATATTTTTATCATAATTTATAGCTTTACCAATTATTTTTTCATTTACTTTTTTAAAATATCTATAGTGATTTCATTATTTCTTCATTCTTTACTTATTTAATTACATATCTTTTCTCTTTCTTTAATTAAACCATTGATGATTTCAAAAGAGGTTTTAATTGTAAAAATTAGTTTTTCTTCTTATTCTTTGTAGAATTCCCTCTTTCACTTTATGATGCTATCACTTCTTATTGCTGAAATAACTCTTCTTCCATTAGCAAATTTTTCTATTCTTATTACACTTATGCCAACCATTGTAAAAATAGTGAGAATAGAAAAATGTGCTATTGAATAGTACAATGTAAACTAAGATCATATAATATTTAGTTGGTCATGTGATGTCTTCTTCCATTACCTAGATATTATTTTATATCTGTTTCTGTAGCATTTTACAAAACTTCAGATAATTATTTCTTGTAAATGAATCATTTTTAAATATTTTCATAATCCTTCATTTCTACTTATATTGTTTTATTTCTGATTTCTGAATAGTTTTTATATGAAGAATACTTTCACCTCTTATTAATTTCATTCAATTCTGAGTTATTTTCAAAATTTGTTAATATTTTAAAATAATTTCTAAGTTCTAACTGAAATTCGTTAGAGAATTTCTTAGTATTAGAAATGTCAACTTTTGATATTTTATCAATATCATCTATCTAGCTTTTGTTTTGACAGATATTTTTTATTAATTAATGATCATTTTCTGTGTTGAATCTATTTAGCATAATATAATCAAGAAATTATACATTTGTGTTAAAATGTGTCATCTTTAATGTTTCTATATCCATGTTCTCTTTACATTTTTTATTTAAAATAATTAATAATGTATAGTTTTTTCTGATAATTCCCCAAATTTATGTCTTCTTTTATTTCTGTCTTCATACCTTAATTTACTTATAGCACTCATTTGTTTTCTAATTTACACATTAGATGTTTGATTTGATCAAAAATATTCTTTATATTTTCATAAAGTCCTCTACTTCTCCACCACAAAGAAAACTTGTTAGGGATATAAATTGAATGACAAAGCCTGATACTCTTTTTGAAATATCATCCAAGTTCCATTCTGATTCTATTTTTTTTTTTTTTGTGATGAATTTCACTCCATTTGTAATTTCTAATATTTATGTCTTATCCACTTTTCACATCATTATGTCTGATGTTTCATTTGATAGTAAGCACTCCCCCCCGATTTATTAGAGGTACCCACATACATAATAGGTCATCAATGAAAGGCAAGTAGTTTTAATGATTCTTAGCATTCTTTGCCTTTCTTGGCTGATTATAATTTCCAGGATATTTTTGTTGACTTAAGTCTTTATATATAAAAGTTTTTAAAGACATAAATTCTACCCTAAAGAAAGCTAACCAATGACTTAGAAGCTATCAGACATTTGGTCTCAATAATATTAAAAAAACTCACCATATTGGCTGCCACACATAATTGTGAAGCTAGTTTATGTGCATTACTATGTAAATAATTATATGGAATAACAACTTGCAATGATAACTTTAACTGGCCACCCCTTCTAACCGTCACACCCGACATTTGATGACAACAAAATATAATAGATCTTAAAAAAAATGGACACGTGAGCCGTACCGTAGACTAGATGGAATTACTATGGCTGTCTAGTCGCCATAACACCTAGAGATAATATCTAAATACTATCTACCAAAGGAAAATTCTAATACAAATTACTTATATAAGTATTATTTACTTGACACAATTTCTAAACATTGTGTGAATAGGATTTAAGACAAATGAAATAAAAGTTTTCCGGTAGCCCTTATATCTGGACTAAGATCTAAATAAATAAAAAAAAATATCTATGGGATTAATATATTTATGAGCGTCAGTGGATCGCTGACCTCAAGCGCCAAACTCACTATTATGGTGAGAATTATATTTTCCCAACTAACGAGGTGCCTGACCCAAGCTAGCTCATTCCCAGGGTGGGGTGGAAAACCTATCGGATGAACGGAGATAATAACAAAAAAAATATGGGTTTGTATGTAACCTATAATGCACTCATAAACATATCTGTTCACCTCGGACATATTTGAATTATTTGCATTTTATTTGGCAGGTGAAGTGATAGGAGAATATAAACGATAAATAATAGGCAATTCTAATGCCAAGGTAAATATATATAAAATTTTATTATTATTATTTAAACATAATCTATGTAAAATCGATTCATATCATTCCCATTTAAAATATATAATAAATTCCCCAAACCGTAAATGAAGTAATAAAATATTTAATCTAGAACAAATAAATATTAATTTATATATAAAAAAAATTTAGTATACAGTTGTACGCAATATTTTCATGCTACGAACTAATTTAATAGAGTCATTACGAGGGTAGCGATAAGCAATTCCGAGTTATATATAAAAGAAAAAGATAGTTCACGTTACCTGACGAACCCCGGGGTGTGGGATCAGAATATAATGAATCACGTAGTGTATCGGGTTGAGTTCCATGAGCTTGTAGCATTCGAAGTTTGCCTTATGAGAGGGCGATATAATTTCTTTCCGTAAAGTCTGGCATTAAGATGTCCGTAGGAAATAGATGAGCTGCAATTGAAGTTCTCTATGGTAGAATTTTCAAAATGAATTTGTTCCTATTTTGGATGTATGATTCTCTCCTATTTCGTCCTATGTCAAGCAATACGGATTAATCACGAGGTTCCCAGGTTCTTCTGCGGGCAGGCGGTGTAGAGTCAGTTCGCATCGGCTGCAGGTGGTAGAGTCCTTCACGTGTTGGCGCTTCCCCGTCATTTTAAACATTTTCATTCATATCTATGATTCTCATTAATTAGTTTTTGTAATTGCTTTGTCCTTTCTCAGAAAAAAAGAATTTTATCAGATCTCCGATCTAGTTCTTTTTCTTTGAACACTTTTTCCATTTCCAAATTACTTTTTACTTATTTATTTTACATTTCCATTGTTTTGTGGTGCCGTCATTCCTGATATCTTTTCTTATTCACAATACATTCTATGGCTTTTCTTGGAATTTTTCTTTTTGAAGTAATTAATGTTTGTTATACAACACAGAATTGCTTGGAGGCATATACATTTCTTTTCGCTACCCTCATTAATTTGCGATATGATTGAAATTAAAATCAATATTTTAGACAATGCTACACAATATATATAAAAATATTTGCGCACAACTGTATTTTTGCCAATTTATAATATTTTAATAAAATCTAAAATAAACAATAATTACTAACTAATCCCTTCCCCATTTATTTTCAAAAAAAAAAAAAGAATTCAAAATTTAATTCATGCGCATATAGATATCTTTAATTTTATATTTATTTTTTAACCTTTAACGACAGCTTGAATAAATATCTGTATTGAGGGTAATGTGTATGTGCTTTTCCACTTTCTTGAAAAAAGGGTTTGAACCTAGCTACTGTTACAATGCCCCCCTGTTGGAAAGACTTCAAAATGGGGGATCCTTATTTTGAGGTCTAAAATAATATATTCATTATAGTACGGGTTTTAAAGCCCTAACATTGTAGGATCATTTAATCTCTGACCCATTATCCACCCAAAACGCATTACTTCCCTGTCACTGTACAATAGTGAATGGACCCTCGTATAAATTACAAAACTTGCTACAGACGAATTTTCCGGGGCCACTAACATGTGGTGTTTTCAGCATTACTTTGTCTTTCTATTTGGAACCGGTGCTGTGTGCCTGATGATCTTTTATTTCTCCTTTGACTCCTTTTCATAAGGGTCTGGTAAGCTTGAGCTCTGTCAGCTTCTACGTCTATTGGGTGCTCATCCAACCCAGGCAAGGGGGTTCTTATCAATCGAGGAATGTCTTCCTAAGTGCAGCCGTATTGGGGCAAACCCGGTCGATTCATTGACGGACCAATTAATATAGTTGATGACTTGTGGAACTTGCTTGACCAACCCTCGATGGTTTGTTGGGAGATAGGTTCTAAACAACTGACCCAGTTCCCGCATAACCCTCTCACACGGGTTTGATTGTGGATTACGGATGGATGTTAATACATGCTTAATTCCTTGTCGTTGTATCCACCTACGCCATTCCCCTGATATGAAGGGAGTGTCATGATCGGACAATAAAATGTTTGGTTTTCCCATCTTTGGAAAGTGTTTATTCTCTAGCATTTTTATGGTGTTCTTTGTATTGGCCTGGGGTATCGGGTATTCAGCTACAAATTTCGAGAATAGGTCATAGACCATGACTAGATACTTCTTCTTGTTAAAGGCTGGCTATGGGCCATAGTAATCCAAGGCCATCATTTCCCTAGGCTTGGTTGGAATTATGGAAGTCATAGGTGTTACATAACTCCTATTAGCTGGCTTTGCCTTTTGGCATATTTCACACTGGCTTATCACAGCCATAATTTTAGTGTGCATTCCTGGCCAATAAAACCATTTCTGGAGCAAACGCTCAGTTTTGGGTGTGCCATAGTGGTCATAGAGTCGGTGTACATGGATGATAACAGCATCCCTCATCTGGCATGGTAAGACAGGTTTCCACTCTTGAATTTTATACTGCAATATCGATTGTCTCATTCAATAGTGTCCTGCCTTGCTTCCCACCCAACTTAAGTCTGTTGTACCATTTTATTCTAGCTGTTGTCCATCTTCCTGTTGGTGGCAGGATAGTTGGGCCAGGTCTCGTTCCACTGCTTCATTCACCTTCAGGTTTAAACTGGCTATATACAAGTTCTCTCCACTTAAATGGCATCGCTGGGATTAAGCAGGGTTCCAACTCGATATGTCTGGTACTATGTTCTCTGACCCTTTGCAATATTTTACCATGTAATCATATTCCTGGAGGTATAGACTCCATCAAATCAGCCGGCTATTGGTGAAGTAGCTGTGGTTCAAAAACTCCAAGCTTTTATGGTCCGTAATGACAACCACTTTTGATCCCAGCAAGAGTCCTGAACTTCTGGAAGGCCCAGACAATTGCAAGGGCTTCCTTTTCAGTAGTGGTATAGTGACGCTCCGGTTCTTTAAGCAATCGGCTTATAAAGTACAGTACTTTTATCTGTTCATCATCCTGCATCTGGGATAGGTTAACTCCCAGCCCATACCCACTACTGTCTGTTTGTACAATGAACGGCTTTTCAAAATCTGGAAATGCCAACATGACTCATTTTTCGAAACCTCTTTTTATATTCTCAAAGGCTTTCTCTTGTTCCTGAGCCCATTTCCACAGGACATTCTTTCTTGTCAGCTTGACCAAAGGCTCCATTTGTTCTGCAAATCCCTCATAAACCTGTTATAGAAATTACAGAGGCCCAGGAATGATCGAATTTGTTTCCGCGATGTAGGTTGGGGAAATTCTCTAATAGCCAAGACTTTGTCTGGATGGGGTTTCATCCCCTGGGAACCCACCACATGGCCCAAAAATGTAACTTCATCCTTACGTAACATGCTTTTTTTAAAATTAATCCTGATTCCTTTCTTACGGCATTCTTTGAGAAACATCTCTACATCCCTTAAATGTTCTTCGATGGTTGCCGACACCACTAATACCTCATCTACATACATAGTGACCAATTTTTTTTACTTCCTCGGACACTTGGTCCAAACATCTCAGCAGCCCTGCACCGCTGTTTATTAGGCCAAATGGCATACGGTTAAATTGATATGAATAACTGTCATATCTAAAGGTGGTATATTTGCGGTCTTCAGGATTGGATCTGCCAGCAACTGGCCGTCAAATCAAAGGTTGAAAATATTTCCCTTTCCCTTAAATCTTCCTAACAGTTCATGCATAGGAGGGGGAATAGTACAATCTGGGATAGTTATTCGGTTAAGTTGTCTTGCATCCAAACACAACCTGACTGACCCGTCTTTTTTTTTTTGACAACCACTAGCAGATTACAATACGGAGAGGAACATTTTGAAATAATTTGCCATTCTATCATTTGGTCGATTTGTTCCTTCACATCATCCCGCTATTGATGTGGAACAGAGTATGACCTAGAGTGGAACGGTTGGTCCTGATTTATTTTAATTCTTTGCTCGAATCAATGGCCATACTCTTCCAATACTTTCTGCAGTGCATGCTCGTCTTCTCGATTGGCCACATTTGCCTGCTTAACTTTATCATCTATCACTCTGTCCATTGGATCTTTCTCAACTTTCATGACCCCAATTGAATGCTATAGGTCCGGCATCAGAAATTTAATTACTTCTCCTTCACAGGCAACTGTTTCCCTTTCGTAGTCCAGGACACATTTGTATTTGTGTAGGAAGTCAGATCCTAATATGGCCTCGTGAATCAGGTCCTTCATAATAAGGAATACATGAGCAAAAGTTTTCCCATTTATCCATAGGTCTACCCATATTTGCTTAGGTTCTACCTTGGCTCTCTTATTATTTGCCATTGTCACTTGTGAGGCATTCAGTGGAAGGGTCCTTATGCCAGGTTGTTTCCTAATCAGTTTATGATATAGTGTTTCTGACATAATAGAGATTTGACTCCCCGAATTGATGAGAGTTTCTATTTGATTAATTTCCATATGAATCTTTGGGCATTCCTGTTTGGCATACTGAGGAACCCTATCATCCCACGAGCACACCAAATTCCCAATGTGTTTCCCTTTTGTCATGTGTATCATTCCTTCTTCCTCTGCCACATACATTTGACATTTATCCCTGAATCTTTTTATCTTCAATCTTCCTCATTTGCTCATCTACCTCAATTTGATTTAACATTTTGTCAACTTTGGCTGATCTACTACTTTTAATATCTTATTTTTAATGGCTTAATATCTTATTTTTAATGGCAAATTTCGACACACCATTTTTACTATCTGATTCTCAGATAGCTTATCACTCTCTAATGTCTTCAGTGTGGCCACTTGTCATCTGAAGAATTGTATGTAGTTTTCCTTCCCTTTTTCCGAAAACTTCTGATTAATGATTCGCATTTTGATATTCTGCTGTTTCTCATTCCAAAACGTCTTCTTCAGGGCCTTTTCATACTCCTGGTATGTTTGAGGTTGGTGTAACATAGAATCCCACCATGTTTTTGCATATCCTTGAAGGTGGATCTGCACTAAGATTATTTTGAATTCCTCCGGTATCCCATATCTCCTACAATATTTTTGTAAACTATTTATATGCTCCTTTGGGCTCTCTTCTGTCTGTCCTCTAAATACCTTCATTTCCATCCCCTCTATCTCCTGTAATCTTGTTATTATCATATCTATACTGACTGTCTCTCGTACTTTATCTTTGAGATAAATAATTTTTTTCCTTTCTATATAACGTGCCGGGCTCCCCACCCCAGCTCACAAAATACTATGCTGGCCATCACCTGCCCTACTGTTGAACCTCTACCTCTCATTCCTATTTTCTCCCCTATCTGGTACTTTATTTCCTAAAGCAATATTTGCGAGGCAAAATAATTAAACTCACGCAAAAAAAAAACAAAAAAAAAAAATTAATTTCTTTTTATTAACCTGCCATTATCCTACTTTCGTAGCCCCATTCATTGGAAAGCCATTTTAACTGGCCACCCCTTTTAACCGTCACAGCCGACGTTTGATGACTTAACAAAATATAATAGATCTTTAAAAAAATGGACACGTGAGCCATACCGTAGACTAGATGGAATTACTATGGCTGTCTAGTCGCCATAACACCTGAATAATATCTAAATACTATCTACCAAAGGAAAATTCTAATATGAATTACTTATATAAGTATTATTTACTTGACGCAATTTCTAAATATTGCGTGAATGGGATTTAAGACAAATGAAATAAAAGTTTTCCGGTAGCCCTTATATCTGGAGTAAGATCTAAATAAATAAAAAAAATATCTACGGGAATAATACATTTGTGAGCATCAGTGGATCACTGACCTCAAGCGCGAAACTCACTATTACGGTGAGAATTATATTTTCCCAACTAACGAGGTGCCTGACCCAAGCTAGTTCACTGCCAGGGTGGGGAGGAAAACTTATCGGATGAACAGAGATAATAAAAAAAAAAGGGGGTTGTATGTAACCTATAATGCACTCATAAATGTATCTGTTCACCTCGTACATATTTGAATTATTTGTATTTTATTTGGCAGGTGAAGTGATAGGAGAATATAAACGATAAATAATAGGTAATTCTAATGCCAAGGTAAATATATATAAAATTTTATTATTAATATTTAAACATAATCTATGTAAAGTCAATTCATATCATTCCCATTTAAAATATATAATAAATTCCCCAAACCATAAATGAAGTAAAATATTTAATCTAGAACAAATAAATATTAATTTATATATAAAAAAAAATTTAGTATACAGTTGTACGCAATATTTTCATGCTACGAACTAATTTAATAGTCATTACGAGGGTAGCAATAAGCAATTCCGAGTTATATATAAAAGAAAAAGATAGTTCACGTTACCTGACGAACCCCGGGGTGTGGGATCAGAATATAATGAATCACGTAGTGTTCGGGTTGAGTTCCATGAGCTTGTAGCATTCGAAGTTTGCCTTATGAGAGGGCGATATAATTTCTTTCCGTAAAGTCTGGCATTAAGATGTCCGTAGGAAATAGATGAGCTGCAATTGAAGTTCTCTATGGTAGAATTTTCAAAATGAATTTGTTCCTATTTTGGATGTATGATTCTCTCCTATTTCGTCCTATGTCAAGCAATACGGATTAATCACGAGGTTCCCAGGTTCTTCTGCGGGCAGGCGGTGTAGAGTCAGTTCGCATCGGCTGCAGGTGGTAGAGTCCTTCACGTGTTGGCGCTTCCCCGTCATTTTAAACATTTTCATTCATATCTCTATGATTCTCTCACTCAGCAGTTACAATCTAACTGACTGTCTTTTCTTTTTTCCAATTCTCATTAATTAATTTTTGTAATTGCTTTGTCCTTTCTCAGAAAAAAAGAATTTTATCAGATCTCCGATCTAGTTCTTTTTCTTTGAATACTTTTTCCTTTTCCAAATTACTTTTTACTTCTTTATTTTACATTTCCATTGTTTTGTGGTGCCGTCATTCCTGGTATCTTTTCTTAGTCGCTATACATTCTTTGGCTTTTCTTGGAATTTTTCTTTTTGAAGTAATTAATGTTTGTTATATAACACAGAATTGCTTGGAGGCATATACAACATTTCTTTTCGCTACCCTCGTTAATTTGCGATATGATTGAAATTAAAATCAATATTTTAGACAATCCTACACAATATATATAAAAATATTTGTGCACAACTGTATTTTTGCCAATTTGTAATATTTTAAAAATAAAATCTAAAATAAACAATAATTACTAACTAATCCCTTTCCCATTTATTTTCAAAAAAAAAAAAAAAGAATTCAAAATTTAATTCACGCACATATAGATATGTCTAATTTTATATATATTTTTTAACCCTTTAACGACAGCTTGAATAAATACCTGTATTGAGGGTAATGTGTATGTGCTTTTCCACTTTCTTGTAACAGGGTTTGAACTTAGCTACTGTTACATAATGAATGTATAAAGTGGACATTAGGAATTTACTCTTCTTGATTTCTTTAAGGCTTTAAAGAGGAATCAAAGAGTATCCCCAGTTAATAATAAATTTCTTTCTGTAACTCTGATAAAAGACAGTGCTTGTATTTAATAAATATTTGTTTTGTTTTTTTACTCTGTTAAATTTACTAAAATTTTACCTTATAAGCTTGAGATAATTTTACTGGTATGCAGTAAAAAATGGCAAGATTTCTTTAAAAAGAAATTTGTGCCAACAATTCTTATGAATGGGGCAAGAGGAAGGGATATTATATATATATCACATTCATCTTCTATAAACATAATCTGAAATTCAAGTAAGAATGTTAACTTGAAAATTTCTTTACAAATTTCCAAGCAAACTATAAGATTTATTCCTTTTAGATAACAGGCCTATGCGGTTAGCTTAAAAAGTAATAATTAATAATTTAGGTGCATAGTCTTAAGGTTATAACCTTAATATATATTACTTAAAAAGTTAACTATTTTTTGCTATAGAAAAAATAAGGAAAAAAAACTGCTTAGACCATTACCAACCATATCATTGCCTTACACTGATAAATTTGAAGTTGCTTAACTCAGGCATATATGTAGTAAGAAAATGATACAAATAATTTAAATTCTGCATATCTTTTCCAATATAATATATTTAATATAATCCTCTTATTTTAATTACTTATTTTACTTTTCATTAATTACATAGATTTGAATATGCAATGGTTAATAAAGAGCTAATATGCGTTAGTATATTAACTCATATTTTTTGAATTTGTCAGGACTGACTGAAAGTTTTCGCATAGGATCAGTTGTGTTAAGATTCTCACGATATCTTTCACAAAATAATTTTAGAATTTTTAACAAAAAAAAAAAAACAAGATATTTTGCTCTTTTTGAATTCAACATAGGTTTTCAGGACATTAGGTAATAGTGCTTTTAAATTCACAGACTAGCTTTTGCTTTTGTTAATGAGAAGTTTTAACTTAATACATTTTATATATCTAGCAGCCATTTTTAATTTCTTTGTACTGTCAAGCTAATAACCTGAGATTCAAAATGTTATAAGGTTATGAATCCAAGCCAATTTATTTGTATAGTTTATAGATTTGATGTCAGGCTAATAACTAGATATTTTAGTGATCTAGAATTAGTAGAAAGTGTGATGTTTGTTAATATATACCAGGGGTCAGCTAACTTTTTAATATGAAGAGTATTTTGTTTACCCCCCCCTCCCATTAAAGAACCACAAGGAAAGAGATGAAAAATGTGTTCATGAAAGATAGGAATTTCTGAATGATTGGATATATTTAAACATTTATTTTAGTAATAGAATATAATAGAATCTGTATACATCCTAAGGAAAATTATCTTAAAAATAGATAAATAAAAAGAAAAAATTACTTTGACAGTTTGATTTATTCTTAAATTTCTAATATATCATATACAATAATTACTATTATAATAAGGCTGAATTCAAGAAACAACATTGTAATCTGCATATCATCAAAATATTTACAAATTACAAGAGGAAATAAAAAATGTGTTTATGTTTATCATGATGAAAAGAGGCACGAGATTGGAATCATAGGACAACATTTAGTTTGTGAGTTGTAGTTTGCCTACTCCTGATATATACCATCCTAACTAAAAGATGCATGTAATAAACATAAAATTGAGGACATTAAAATATAGTTACTGGCCTAGGGTCAAGTCTATATAATGATATAAACAAATCGGCTTGGGTGCAAAACCTTAAGGTGTCTTGAATTTCATGCAGAAAGCTTGATGACTGCTGGATATTGAAAATGCATTAGATCAAAACTCACTGACAAAGAATATAAGCTAAAAACTTGGTGATGTCCATTGATTACTTGAATTTACAATAGATCACTTTGAAATAGAGTGAAGAGAATTTGTTCCTGAAAGCATATGTTGAATGTAAGTTATATGACATTTGATTATTACATACTATTCTTGCCAAAGTTTGAAATATTTCTACAATTAACTTAAAACTGAGTTCATTGTTTTATAATATCAGAATTTTATAACTATATAAGCAAGTTAGCTGAGATTATTTCAGGCTATCAGATTGATGATATGGGTTAGGCATAGTTGTAATCTAAACTATTCATTGAAGACCATAAGTTAGAATGTAGTCAGAAAAATATGTTCTATATTTGTCTTCTTGATTGATACTCAGATATTAGAGATCATATTGTTCAGTAAAAAGTTACCCATCATTCTGATTGGTATTTTTTTCATATATTATTATATATACATTTAATGGTTCTGCCATGTGGTAAAAGAGACCATCAAGGATAATTTAGCACAAATTATAATAATCATATAGATATGAAAAGTTAGTGCTTAATAATTAAAATAATCTTTGAGATTTCACACTCAAATCCAAACAGAAATGAAACAAGATAGGAGTAAAAATATAATTTAATTCAGTCATAAATCATACTAATAGTCAGACATAGCTATAATAATAAAAGTATTACAAACTATATCACCTTTCCACACCATTGATTCGCTCCTAAATGAGTGAAGGGAAATTAGATCCTCTATGGATTATAAATTTATATTAGGTTAAAAACCAGAGCACCATTACAAACTGAGAAATCCATAGATGGATATACCACATCATCAGTCTTATTAAAAACATTATCATGACTAATTCAATAGAATATGAATTCTTTTCTCCCTAGCTATGATAAATTTAAATTATAATTTAAGTGGTACAACTTATGAGTTTAATAACTAATAAAAAAAAATTATTATACAATAATATATATAAAATATTTAAAGCATCATTACATTAAATTATAAAATAATAAATATTGAAACATTACCATCCTTCAAATGATCACCCTTTTAAACACTAAAGTTTTATCGATGTTTTCAGTTCAAAATCTCTTATCTTAAACTTAACATTTTTTCCTTTGTTTGCTTTTCATTATGGAGTTTATTTCAGCATTGAAGATGCTGCACATAATCCTTAAAAATGTAGAAAGAATTTTTTTTTAATTCCTCTAGGAGCTTCAAGTTTTAATTTATTTAGATAATATTTCTTCACCTCTCCAAAACAAATATTCTGTAAGAGAGGACTTTAAAAAAAGAGTTAACAATCACTTTGCAAACAAATTTTAACCATAGATTTAGCAGAACTCAGAAATGGCTTTTCAAGTTTGATTACAAATCAGGCTGAAGATAAATAATCCAGATTATATTGATCCAGAGAAAATGATACACACATAGGAATTAGCTGCCATTTTATAATATTTGTTTGTTCATAACTTGGCTGCTAATAAAAATAAACTTAAAAGCTTTTACAAGCCACTAATGATGATTGTAAAATGAAAGAAAAGATAGTTATTGCCAGAATTCTAGCTTCCAATAAATATTTTAAATCACATTTTATTAAAACTGTCATCAATTAAAAAAAATGAGTAAATCATATTCTATTATTTTTCTAATCATTTTTTAAAATTAAATTTATTATTCAGAATAACAACAAAAAAAACTTATTACAACATAAATCTTTTATAAATTGATATTCTAACAAAATAAATCTTTTTTTTAAAAAAAAAGAAAAAAAAATCAATTTCAATTATTTGAACTTTGAACAACTGATCCTTGAATTCTGAAGTTGAATCTTAGACAGCAAATTTCAATTTGTAAACAAAAATAATTTTTTTAAAAAAATTTACTTGTCTACCTTTTTTTTTTTTAATATTGTTTTTGTTAAAATTGTTATCCAAAAATAACCAGCACTTAACTATCCTTGCAGTCAATTATGTATCTTGCTTTGCAATCGATACGATATACTATTTAAAAATATGAATAATTCTTTTGCATTGTAATAAAAGCAATCAGATTTGGTATATAGATATGAACATTAGAGCATTTTTAAAAACTGGTGTAAAAAAATTTTCAGGGATACATAAAAAGTTGGCAATTGACGGTAATATACACAAAGTGCTTAACCCTTTACTTATTATTTATGGATTAATTATTAAATAAATATTTTTATAAATTCTGAAATTAATAGTGAATAATAACAAGATTTTTTAATTTTGTTTAGAACTGTCCTGTACTTTAAAACACTACCCCATCACAAATTTCTGTTGTGTAGTATGCTGCCTTTTTTTTTTAATACTGATAAAAAAGCACACCCACACATTAAAAAAAATTATATAATTTTGTTCAATAAATAACTAAATAATTCACATACATATATATCTTCTTTATAAAAATTAATTTATTACATGAAATATTCCACCACCATTTCAAGAATATCCTTTTATAGTATTTTTCAAGGCAAAACTAAAAACTATGTAAAAATAACATATAAATACAAATATTCCATATTTGGCTGCAGAAAGAAGTTTGCTATTAACTGAAAGAAGACCCTTTGATTCCTCTTGGAGGCCTTAAAGGAACCGAGCAGGGCAAATTCCTAATGTCCACTCCATACATTCTTGTCGTTGCAGCTGGTATTACTGTGATTATTCGTATAGTATACAAACATGGATGGGCTACTCATCAATATGCATTAGCCAGCGTGGTGAATTTATTGGCATTTTACTTCTGAGTTAAAGATCAAAAAACACCATGGTCTTTCTTCTCAGTTGCCTGGTAAGACGATGAATGTATTGTAATGGGCACATACGTATGTTACATTATTTTTTATTAGTAAACATAAAAAAAAAGTTCGCCAATAAAAATTTCTTTTTTAAGAATTAAAAACTGAAAATTAAAAAATCATCTTAAACTCGTATATATAAATCGCACAGATAAAAAAAAAAAATTATTAAAATAAAACTTTATTAAAAATAGAAAGGTATTTTAAAAACAAAAACTTAAAAAGATCTAGAGATAAAAATATATCTTTAATCTTAGAAAACACATTAATTAATCAGAAATGGAAATGATTGTTTTAATTAGTTAAATGTAAACTAGCCTTGGGCATTTAAATGTAAAAGCATCGGTCAGATAGGAAAACAATAGAAACTAATAGCCAATAAAAAGAAATCCCCATGGAAAGGACTATCGCATCAATGACGTAATGTAAATTCAATCCTTCAAAGTAATATAAAAGGACAAGTTTGAAAATTATTATTGATTATTTACGATGTGACAGATATGTGTTAGTGCGGAAGTGAAGGAGAAGGGATTGAAAAGATGCACTCTTCAATCCCTTCAGTTTTGCTAAGAAAGAAAGAAATGAATTATCATTTTTCTACATGGAGGACCAGTTAAAGCATAAACCTCCGGATGGATAAATAAATCGGCCAACAGAATAGCAATCTTAGGACGGCGTGGGAATTCACGTTCATGGCAAGCAACGGATAAAGATGAACTGTTTTAAACCGTAAGAACTTTATAAATAATGAACATTAAATTAAAACTTTCCATATTTAAATGATTGCAATATTATCCTATCTGACCAACTTAATTTATTAATAATGTTATTTGATGTATTTTTTATTTATTTATTTAAAATCATTTCCATTTATTTAATTTTATTCTTTAAGTTTTATTATGATTTCTGTTTTCCGTTAAGTTAAATTATATAAATGTTAAACTTAAGTCGGGCGTGAATGGCTGTATAGATTTGTAAAGTTATATTAGGGGAGGGTAATCTTAGGTTATTTGTTTCGTTGTTAAATTGGGTCAATGGATTGGATATATTGATGTAGTTAGTAGATATAGTCGGAGATTCGCTACTGGCAGAATCGTTTATATATATATGCCGCACTCACCCGTTTGCCTATGGAAGGAATTATAAGACGGAGAACGCAGTTCCTTTCTATGGAGTTTTTTTTTATTGTTCTTCTCGTTAGATAGATGTAATATTCCTATCTGATGAGAGTCAATGTCTTCTCTTAATCTTTTTGGTGCTGCCGTATTCCGTATTACATTGAATACATCGATGTATCTGATGAATTGATGCCAGTTTGACTGCAAATTTTGGCCTAAGGTTAAATAGGGATAGAATATTTTATTTTCAAATGCAAATCTATGTAGTCTATTCATACTCGACCCTAAATAAAAACGCATTAAATTTAAGTTGTTTATAGATGCTTGCATGGATTGGTTATCGGTTAAGTATGTTTTGGGTTTTCATATTTGATCAAAATGTATAGACGTTCGATAAATAATGATACCTTACTGTGAATATCTATAATGTATTTATTCGGATGTCTTTTAAGTTATTGGTGACAATGCAAGTATCTTATAGTGAATACTATTGGGTTACTTATAAATTGCCCTCTGCAATTGTCGGTATCAATGATTTTATATTTTGATCATTTATGTTTATTTTGAAATGTTTTTAACCGTTGTAATCTATGTAACCGATCTATACTCAACATTTTAGAACAAACTTTTATAAACTCCTCTGTGCGAACTTAATTAAAATCTAAACTTATAATATAATAGAAATTAAAATGTAAATTAAAATCTAAAGTAAAGTTAAAAATAATGTTACATGTTAAAAATGTAAACTGATACTAAAATAATTTTAAATCTTATATATGTGCGTTAATAAATGTTTGTATGTTAATTACTGGCAGTGGCTTATTTTATTCTTTTTTTTTTAAAAAAAAAATGTAAGTAGATAAGATATTATATTATTAAATCTCTGCTCTTCCACTGAGCTAGTGACATGGGCTAACGACCGGAACCAAAATATTTAAAAAAAAATTTTTTTTTTTTTTTTTGACTTACATATCTGCCTACTTTATAAATTTTTCTAGGTTCAAATGCCTAGATGGCGCCCTATAGTGCAGATTACGGTAAGCTCTATTCTCCGGATCGTAACAGTATGTATGTGTAAATGATAAATATTTTTCCAATAGATATATACAATCATGACGGACAAAAATAAATCACTGGCCCTTATTTTCAGGAGGCTGAAAAATCATCAAGCAAGGCAGCGGTTGATGGCTGAAGGTGGAGGATGCTAAGAATCCCCTGATTGTGGACCCAGGCTGCCATTTGATGATTTTTTATTTAGGAACTTACAATTGTAGATCACTTTTAAGTGAAGAAAGATTGCAAGAATTAGAAGAACTGTCTTATATTAAATGAGACATTATTGGACTTTGTGAAGTTAGAAGAAAAGATGAAGAGACAATTGATTTAAAAAGTGGACATGTACTCTGTTATAAAGGCACAAATATTGGAAATACAAGTGGAGTAGGATTCATTATAAATAAGAAGTGGAAGAATGACATTGTGTAGATTGACAGAGTGGCAAGATGATAGCAGATACCAAATGGAGATAATTCAGGTTTATGTCCCAACAAGTTCTCATAGTGATGAAGTAGTAGAAGATTTTTATATGGATGTACAAAAGGCTTTTGATCAGAATAAATGACGTTTTAAAATTGTTATGGGAGACTAATGCTAGAATTGGTAAATAAATGAAAGATGAAAGTGCTGTAGGTAATTTTGGTTATGGTAATAGAAATGAGAGAGGACATAGACTTGCGGAGTTTGCAGAAAAAGAAAAACTTTATATTATGAATTCTTTTTTTGAGAAAAATTTTAAAAGGAAATGGACATGAAAGTATCCAAATGAACTTAGAACAGAATTAGATTATATTTTAACTAACAGAAAATACATATTTCAAGATTGTAATGTTCTTAATAAATTTAACACAGGAAGTGATCATTGATTAGTAAGATGTAAGATATGTGTTAATGCAAAACTAGAGAGATAAAAATTATTAAGAAAAACAATATTTACAGTTAATATTCCTAATCTTCAGAAACATTCTAATGAATTTAAATTAGAATTTACAAATCGATTTCAAATATTAGTAGATTTTGAATGTGAGACTTGAATGAAATTAATATGAAAATAACTGATACACTTTTAAAAACTATAACAAAGATAGCTGGTAGAAAAAAGCAGCAATTGACCAATAAAATTTCTACTGAGACTAGAGAATTTATGAAGAAAAGAAGGAATATGAAGATGTACAAAAATGATGCATTAAAAAGGATTGAATATCTCCAATTTTGTAAAATGTGCAGAAAAGAGTTGAAAATGAAAGAAGAAAGTATAACTGTGAAGTAGCAAGGAAAGTTTTTTGAAGAGAATAAAAGTCTCAAGAATGTAAAACAACATTTTGGTATTGGTAGGAAATTTATATCTGCAATAAGAAAAAAAGGTGGAATAATTACTAAAAAGAAAGATGACATCATGAAATGGGTAGAAGACTTCTATCAAGAATTATATAGTAATAAAGAACAAGTACCTTCTATATCCATTTACTTCTGTTTCTAATCACGACAATCCTTTTTTCTTTCCAAAAATATACATTACATATAGCCATATAATTCTATAATTAAAACCACTTCTTTTCTTTTCAAAAACTTTATTTGATGTTTATATATATATATCCACTTATTTCCAACGTTTCGACTATCTTTACTCTATAGTCATTTTCAAGGATCTAGAAAAAACATATTACATTATAAACAAACTTCACATAATAAAAACAAAAAACAAAAATAATCAAAAACAATACAAAACATATAAACTCCATAAAATTTAAAAATAAATAAAATACATTAAAATCAATTAAATTAAAAACACAAAACATACACCACACTTACTTGACTCCCTTCTCAAAAAACTTTCCTTTTTTACATTTTCTTTTATTCAAAAAACCAATTGTTACAATAAAAAACTTATTTCCTTTTTCTTTCTTATATACTTCAAAAATGAATTTATTTCCAAAAATAATTCTTTATTCATGTCTTATCCAATTCTATTTAAAACAGGTTTATATCTTTTTATATATAAACTCTCTTTTACCATTCTTTCTTTATACAATCTAACCCCCTCCAACATTTTAATCTTAAAATCTGTATGTCCAACTTCCTTACTATGTATATTTACATTAGAATTCCTATCTCTCAAATGCTGTTTCAATCTTGTCTCTACTATATCTCCCAAATTGCCCAGAATTTTAAATGAAGAAGTGAGACATGCAATTAAATGTATGAAGAAAGGAAAAGCTCCAGGTAATGATGGAATTATAATTGATATATTAAAAGAAGCAGGTGAAGAAATATAATTTTTTTTTTAGCAAAGTTATATACCAAATGTCTAAATGATAAAGATGTACCAGGTGATTGGAAGAATGTAATATTAATATTTAAAAAGGTGATAAAGAAATTAGAAATTACAAACCTATCAACCTTTTATCAGTTTTATACAAAATTTTTTACCAAGATAATTGCAAATCATCTACAGAGAACATTGGATTTCCACCAACTAAGGGAACACGCTGGATTTAAAGTGGTTTTAGTACAGTAGATCATATCCAGGTATTGAGAGAAAGTTATAGAAAAGACAAATGTGAGTTGCTATACTTTGGATTTGTAGATTATGAAAAGGCATTGGATTCTATAAACGTTTCTTCAGTGATTAAAGCATTGGATCATCAAAGGATAGATCCAGGATATTATCATATTTTAAAGAATATTTATAAAAATGCAACAGCAACAATTAGATTACATAATGATTCTAGGAAAGGTAACATTGAGAAGGGTATAAGACAGGGTGACTCTATATCTCCAAAACTTTTTACAGTAGTGCTGCAAGAAGTATTTTTTGGATTAAAATGGGAAGCTAAAGGAATGAAAGTAAAAGTCATTTAGATGATGTAGTTGTTTTTGCAAATAATGCTTTAGAGCTGCAGGAAATGTTGCAGGAGTTATCGGATGAAAGTAGAACTAAAGATAAATGTTAAAAAGACTAAAATAATGTTTAATGGATTTTCTCAAAATATGAAAATAAAGATTGATTATGAGTTAGAAAAGTTAATAGCTACACATATTGGTCAGATTATTAATACAGGTGGAAATATAATGGATGAAATTAATCATAGAATTAAACTTGATTGGAGTGCTTTTGGTAGAAATAACTATACTAAAAGGAAATATGCCTATATTTTGAAAAGGAAGATTTTTAATAAACTTATTTTACCAGTTTTTACCTATAGATCTGACACTTGGACACTTAATAGAACAGCAATACAGATTTCAGACCACTCAAAGAAGTATCGAGAGATGCATGTTGGTAGTAACAAGAAGAGATTGAAAACGCAATATATGGATAAGAGAACAAATAGGTGTTACTGACCTCATAGAAAAAATTAAAAGACAAGTGTAATTGGGCTGGACATATTGCTAGAAGAGATGATAATAGACGGACAATTGAAATCTTAAACTGGATTCCAAGAGATTGTCAAAGACCCAGAAAGAGACCATATGTGAGATAGATGAAATAAAGTGTGCAGGGGTGATGTGGAGAAGAGAAGCTAATGATCGGAGAAGATCGATTAAACTTGGAGAGACCTTCATCCTGCAGTGGATTGATAGTGATGATTCTATATTTATCTAATAAATAAAATACCAATAAAAATAATAATAAAAAAAAAAATCAAAATAAAACCCCCAAAAATTTATATTACCTTTCATTTCTTAAATACCTTATCTAATTAATTCGCCATATAATTATTTAATTATGCATTTCACTCTAATTAAATCATTAAATAAAAAAAACATTAATTTTTTTATTTTAAACATCTATTCATTAATGGCTTCATTTCATATATATATAAATACTATTTTTTATAATTCTCTCATAATATGACTTAATACATTCCAATGATTCTATTTTAAAATCCTTATGTCCCAATTGATTGTTAAGCTCATAAGTTGCAGAATTCATATCACTTGAATGTTGCTTTAATCTTGTAGTTAATTTATTCTTTGTTCTGATATATGAAACCCCTATTAACCTTAAGATAATACAAAATTTAATAATATCAACTGAAATCATTATCTCTAAAACATTATAATCTGTATTATTATTAATCAAAAAATGTAAGCATTTTTTCCTTTTATAAACCAGACAAATACTAAAAAACTTCTTAATGTTAATAAACAAATATTTTGATACATTAAAACAGACATAAATTATTTTATTTACCTTATTATTAACTTTATTGCTTTTTACCCCCATTATATATATTTTTAAAATTTCTATCACAAAATAAACCCTTAATGACATTATTAGGATAGTCATTATAAAACTCATATTTTATAATATCCATTTCATTTTTTAATATATCTTCATTTTAACATAAATTAATTGCTCTATAAATTTTCTTATTAATAATATTCATTTTACAATCATTATCAATGTCTGAATACCATTTATTTAATAAATCACAAAATGTTTTATATATACAAACACAAGTTTCTATTATCAATATTATTTATTTTTTTAATTTTAACATCCATATAAAAGATTTTAAAATAGAATCATTGGAATGTATTAAGTCACATGAGAGAATTATAAAAGAGAGTACTGTATTTATATAAATGAAATGAAACCATTAATGAATAGATTTTTAAAGTGAAAAAAGAAAATAATGGTTTTTTTGTTCAATGATTTAATTAGAGTGGGATGTGTAATTAAATAATTATAAGGAGAATTAATTAGATAGGGTATTTAAAGAATGAATTTAAAAGAAATTTAAAATTATTGAGGGAAGAGATGAAAGGTAATATAAATCTTTTGAGTTTTAGCAATCAGTAAAGCAAGTCATATATTGGGTTTTATTTTATTATTTTTATTGCTTTTATGTATTATTATTTATTTTTATTATTACATTTTACATTATATTACATATTTTATTTTTTGAATAAATATATTATTATTTTTATATATTTTTTTAGTTTTGCCTTGAAAAAGACTAAAATAGAATATAGTTGTAATGTTGTTGGAATATTTTGTTATGGAA
Source organism: Epiperipatus broadwayi (assembly GCA_028023455.1). Lineage (NCBI taxonomy): Eukaryota > Metazoa > Onychophora > Udeonychophora > Euonychophora > Peripatidae > Epiperipatus > Epiperipatus broadwayi. The sequence goes on from JAQFVV010006548.1 coordinate 531,986, forward strand.
TAATTTTCATGTAATAAATCAAGTTTTATAAAGCAGAAGATATATATGTGTGAATTATTTATTTATTTATTGAAATTAAGGGACTACTTTTTAAAATAAAAATTTGTATATAGTAATATTCTATAATTTTGTTCAATTTGGCAATTTATCCTTATTGGATTAACATTTTAAAGAAAGATTTTATAACAGTTTTAGCAAACATGTTCCAAGATATTTGGAAATTTTATCAGTAAATAAATTCAAAATCATATTTGAAAAAAAAAATTTCTGCCACAATAGAAGTTCTACTATGATTTGTGTCAAGGAATCTCATTATTAGTAGCCATTTATAAATGAGTATGGCTATTCTAACTCCAGAAACTAAAATATAGAAAAATGATGACCACACAAAGCATAAATGTGTCCACATACATTGATGCTTATCCTTTAGTCTGTTTATATGTCATCTAACAGTGCTATTTTTTAACTTTTGCAGCAAACTATTCTTGTTCAAGACTTCAACATCTTGTCTAATTATAGTTTTCCATCCTCAGACATAGCATCTTGGTGATAAAATCAATACTGGACAATATTGTCTTTGAGATAATCTTATAATGCAAATGGGCAATGCTTTCTCAAAAATGCTCAAGTTCATCCAAAATACTTTTTTAGGAAGTGTGATATCATTCATTTACTTCATGCACCAAATCTAATAAAGATATGTCCTTACAATAGTAAGTTCAGTTTTATTAGTTTTATGATATTGCTATCTTATTTTCATAATCTTACCTAACACCATTAAATGAAATTTTTTGTGCCTTTATGTTATGATAGTTAAATCTGTAATGTCATAAAAAATGAAAACAAAATTGAGACTAATATACACTTCTTTATTTTATCACCAGTTTTTAATTTAAATGTTTCAGATATAAACCTTTATGTTTAATTAACCAATGTTAGTCTGCAATGAATCTCCTGATAATTCTTCATCTTGAAGAATACTGCAAGGAGTCAAAAATTGTCATTGGTGATTTCTATGCCTTAATCATCAATTTTGAAATCAACCATTGTCCTGTCACCACAATTTTTACCTTATTTAATATTCCAAAATCTATCAGCTTATTTTTCTTTTTAAACTTGATAATTTATTAATCCCCATAAAGATTACAATTCACACTATTTTCTCTCAAAAACATAGTTATTATTAATTTGTATCGGTATATAATCTTTTTACTTTTGGCATTTTTACTATATTTATATTTTCAAAAGTATCTGAAATTAATATATTACTGTATATATACAACAAAAAAATAGGTATATATAAGAATGTGATGGTTGGATAAAGATAAACCATTCTCTAATAAATTAGTATTGATAAAAGAAAGAGGCTATTGTTTACAAGTTATCAAAACATTTTTAAAATAAATATTCTTATCCATATCATCATTTTTCATTACATTTAACAAACATTAATCTCTCTAGATAAATCTTTCAATAATAAATTTAATTTGCTTTTTTTCGTCTATTTTTTTCTAAAGATAAATTGCTTCTTAGATGGGAACATATCTAATCTATTAGAAAATATCTAAGACAACCAGTAATATTGTTGCTACTTAGGAAATTAAATTAAATATAGTATTGGTATAGAAACTTAACCTGTAAGGAAGAAAGTATGGGCAAAAAGTGATTGGATAATTTTGAGATGTAGGGTTGGAATAGAATGAAAAAGATAAGTTGGATGGATAAGATCAGAAATATAGAAGTTTTGAAAAAATGAAAAAGATATTTATTGAGGAACATGGATCAATAATGTTTGAAAAATGTTGATAAATTATCTTAAATATATATATATGATTCTTTGATGAGTAGTGCAGTGGATAGGGAGGCGATAATAATGCTTTGTGACATAGTTGATAATTATTACTTTGTAAACATTTTATAATATGTAAAAAAGTTTGTTAAAAAAATAAAATTGTTTTTTTTTCTTTCTTAAAATGTGTTATAAAATAATTTGTGAATCTTGTGGTAAATTTACTTGGAAAGGCTGTGGAAAGCATGTGGAAGAAGTAATGAAAGATGTACCCCCTGAACAAAAATGTCAATGTAAGCACAAAGAATAATGGATAATTCAAAATTTCTTATCTTATTTGAAAGATGATTGTTTATAAATTTTAATTTTGCACATTTTTTATTGTTTTAACAGTTATTCAGAGAAATGATTTATTTATGTATTTTTTTTTTATTATGTTAAAAATATGACAAATTTATTTTTTTTCACATATATTGAAGTTTACAAAAAATAAATTATTTTATTACACATTTGTTTAATAGTTATTATTTAAGTACACAAAACTGAGAAAAAACAATTGTATTTTTATCACTGTCAAAAAGTGAAATTCACTGATTATAATTTAAATAAATTTACTTAGCAAATTAAACAATTAGATGTAAAATTTAACAATTTTCAAAACAGAAATAAACATTCAAATGGAACAAAAAAAATGAATTACAGGCTGATAATTTTAGTAAAAAATAAATATGGTTTTAAAAATAAATTTAACATTTATGTAAAACAGGGCTGGGGGAACTTCCAGCTCATAGACCAAGTCTGGACATTGAAAGTTCTCAATATGGCCCCCACATATACCTGGGTCTCGTTTTATGCGATAGATAGATTCCTCAGAAAACGCGCACAAAAATAGACTTAACTTACCTTGAAAAATGGGGGATACATACTATAATTTTCCAAAAATCACATAAAAGCAAAGCAACAACTTAAAATTACTTTAAAATCCGCATAAAAAAAAATAAGAAAATAAAATATGACTAATAAAAAATTTCAAATTTGAAAAAAATTGATACAAGACAAACTTTTTTTATTAACTACAGTATTTAATTTTATTCAAAACAATATATTTTTATGCGTAATTTACATTTTTTTCATACATGTACAGTATTTTAATCATTATCACTATTTGAGACATCAGATTCGTCATGATGTGAGGTACTGTAGCTTCTCCTTAAATGAAGTCAAGAGGAAATACAACTAAAACGTTTTCCAATCGCTGTTGATCCTTCCCATTTCGCTAAGCGATCTAAAATTGAAATTTTTGTTTCCAAAGAAATTCATTTTCTTGGGTGTTTTTTTCTCTCTCCGTTAGAGTAAACTAAAAGTTTAAAATAAAAATAAGAACTTAGACTTACGATAATAAAAAGACACCGACTCACCACTGTTGGGCAAAATTTAATTAAAACTAACAATTAAAAATTAAATTCTTATTTTTGTCTTTAATTTTTTAATTTTCAATTCTGTTTAAAAATCAAATTTCATCATTTCACATCACCCTAATTTCAGATCACGTTACATAATTTTTAAATTGTTAATTACAATTAAAAATCAGATTTTAACTCAAATTTAATTGTGCCCACCGCTGTTACTCACCTTTTAAAAATAAACTTGCGGACACTAAATGATTAATTGATTAGTACTCTTTTTATAAAAAGCAAAAACAGAATGTGATTTAAAATGCAAAAACAACAATATACATAGTATTTTTCATCTATAACATTTGAACAGATTTACATTATAGTCTTCGTAAAATTTAATGTGTGTATATAAAATGGGGAAATTCTGATTTTAAGTGAATTATGAATTTCTTTATTGCATAAAATCTATTACAGTACTATTATAAAGCGCTGAAAATATTGAAATTATTAGATGGAAGTCGAACTCCGATAAGGCGCTATTACTTTAAATATGATGTGAATGCGCAAAATTTATAATATTTAAAGTAATAGTGCATTATCGGAGCTCTACTTCTGATGTAATAATTTTTATCGCATAAAAGAAAACTGCATACAAAGGTATTAAGAAGAAACATGGATCACATAACTTCAAAATCGCATTAAATAAATCCGCATAAAACAAGACCCAGGTGTATTTTCACAAATGTATATAAAATGGACTTGTATAAAATTTCTATTTAAACATGTACAGTGCAGTGTGAATATATGTGCAAATATTAAGAATTAAATAAAATATTTATTTTTTCAAGTATATCTTTTTCTCTCTCCACCCTTTATAATAATTCTATTTCATTCTATCAAAAGTGCAATAATCTAAAAATTACCTATAATGTGTGGTCTGCAAATGAGATTATAAATATTCAAATGACCCTTGACAGAAAAAAGGTTCCCCACCCTTGTGATAACAAAATATTGAGTGAAAATAAAAAGTATTTACTAAACATTTTCTACACTCATAATTTAATTACAGTAAAAGTCTGTTCAAATCCATTATATCTACAATTAAGCTCCAGGTATATGAAGACTGCCTGTATTTCAAAATTTAAAGCAATATAAAATTATTATTTACCTATGCCATTAGGCAAAAAAAGGTTATATTTTTATTCTGGTTGATCAGTAATGTGTTCAATTTTTCACAGCCATACACTGCCACAGGGGGAAAAAACAACTTAAACCTTCCAAGATAAACTTTAGGTTTACCCTTAAAACTTAAATAACCACTTCCTCAATAATTTTAATGCCAAACATAAATAATAAAAGAGGATAATCAATCTTCAAGCACATTTAATAAAGATGAAAACTTATATAAAGAATTTTCATCAACTATAACTAAAATTAGTTCATTCAAAAATATTACTTCTAGTGTTGATACAAATTTTAAAAATTTCCTTAATCTCGAAACTAATATCTATGTTAATAAATGGCAAACAAATAAAAACAAAAATCGTTGTTTATTCCCCTATAACTGAATCAACTGCGAATATAATTAAAAATAATAACACACCCATTTTACTTTACTCTCAATCTGTAAATAATATTTCTAATAAAAATTATTCGAATGCTAAAGCATTAAAAGAAAATAATACAAAGGCTGAAATCAAAATAAACTAGTCGTATGAAAATATTACTGATCTTTTCAATATAGACGAAGTGCAAAACAATTCATCCCCCTCTATCCCTGGATCAACAAATCAACCCGAAATCATTACAGAACAATAAAATGAATATTCTGAAAAATTCAATTTGATCATTCCTGCACAACGTTCTTAACTCATTTAAAATTTTTTACAATAACAAAGCTTTAATTATCGCAATTACTTATTCAAATAATTAAATTTCACAGATGAATTTTATGATTTTGAAATGAAAAAAAATTATGGAGCCTAATATACAAGATCCTCAACCACCCCAATAATAAATATTCAGTTGAATTCCACAATATTTCTCAAAAGGATTTTTTTTTTTTAAATGTCACTTTAATCAATGGGAAAATCTTATGCTGTATTAATCTAGATAGACCTACATTATTATCAGGCCAAATAAAAAACTGTCATGAGGACTTTACTGATGCAGATTTCAATTACTTCTAGAAAAATATCAAACCACATCTAATTTCCAATATCTGCTAGAGAAGAAAGCTGTTGTGTCTGTAACTAACAAACCCAGGATTATTTAATATTACTCTAAATAAAAATATCTCTCCAACAGATATTGCAACACTTCATTCCATTGACTCATCACTTCTAATAATAACATTTAAAGGCATATCTTCACAATGCTTTCTCTGCAAAGCCAGAAACTATATCATTAAAGAGACTCCTAACAGGTTCTGTAAACTCTGGATTAAAAATGCAAAAAACTTATCAATGTGATAAATCTGCACTATTGCAAACAAATCAAAGCAATACCAACATATCTAAACAAATAATCCTTCTAAATACTTTTCTTCTTCCTTTCCTTTATTTCTGCTATCTTCATATACAATATTGCAATTCAAATAATTCTTCTTGCACTTTTTTCAGCAGAAACTTTTTATTATTATTATTATTAGATTCTATTGTCTCTTTCAGTCTTCATCAGATCTACAAAATTCAAATACACATAATATAACCATTACATTATACATTTCATATTTTATCCAAATTTATCAATTCTCAAAATTATTAATTTTCTATTAACTTCTTAAAATTCTTTAATGCATATTATATCTCTTATATACAATTACTTTTCTAATTTTTAATTATTAATAACTCTTTCCTATCTTCCTATTATTCTAATATCCCTACTATTTTATACATATTATCTTTTATACATATATTTTATACATCGTACACTAATCTTACATTTTTTTACTACCCCAATTTTTATTACCCTTATCACTATTAATATATCACTCTTTATTCTTATCTTTTATTATCTATTTATACTTAACACATTTTTTACCTTATTATTATCTCAATTATTACACATAAATTTTACCTTATTCTCTTCTACTTCTCTCTAATCTCCATTTTCTACTAGTAATTTCCCTTTAACCTTCCTTTCATATTTCCTATCTTACAGCTCACCCTATTATCTATTTTTATAACTACTTTCATATATTATCTTTAACCATTTTTACCCCTACCCCTAATTTCTTACCCATTTCTTATATTATCAATGTTGCCCCCCCCCATCCCTATTAAGATTAGGATTAATTTTATTAATATTGCGTCCTTTATTTTCCTTTCTCTTTTTATCTGTATAACTAATTCTTATACTCTCTTTCCCAATATTATGACCTGTTTCCATAATATGCATATATGTTGGTGACCTTTTATCATACTTATGCTATTCCAATCTATATATATAGAATTTTTCATTTCACCCACATACTCATTAATTTTTTTTGCCCTTACATATCTTACATTCTATTTCTTACACTCCATTAATATTTTTCCTCTCTCCATTTATATATTTATTATTTAATATCTCCATTATATTTTTTCTTTTCCTATTCACTGTTCTATATTTTATAATATCCTTAAATGTTTTATTAATTGTTCTAATAATTTTATTTATCCCTTTAACTATTCTATTATCATTAGTTTAATTCCTATATATTTCTTTTTATTATCCTTCTTTATATCTTCTTTTTCTTCCTCTTCTATCCTTTCTATATTTTTTCTTATTACCTTTTCCGGATAATCATTCACTTTAAATTGTTCAATTATCATTCCTATCTCCTTATCATATTCTTCCCTATTAAATAATTATTTGCCCTATACACCTTTGAACTTATAGAATTAATTTTATACCTATTATCCAATTATACTCCCAAATTGCCACATTATTATCTATTTTCCTATATACTTGTCTCCATTTTACATTTTCCTTTACTATATTACTTTTTTATTAATATATCCAAATATGCCAAATTATTTTCCTTTTCCCATTCTAATAACTGTAAATTTTATCTTTTCATCCACCTTATTAATTTTATATATTTTTTAATTTGCGCTTTCAGTTTTATTACAGTAGAATGGGAAAAGGAAAATAAATTGGCATATTTGGATATATTAATAAAGAAGCAATATATTAAAGGAAGATGTGAAATGGAGACATAAGTATATAGGAAAATAGGTAATAATGTGGTGAATGGGAGGGGGGGTGTCTAATATGGATAATAGGTATAAAATTAATTCTATAAGTTCAAAGATATATAGGGCAAATAATTATTGTAATAATAAGGGGGAATATGATAAGGAGATAGGGATGATAATTGAACAATTTAAAGCAAATGATTATCCAGAAAAGATAATAAGAAAGAATATAGAAAGGATAGAAGAGAAATATAAAGAGGAAGAAAAAGAAGGTAAATAATAATAATAATAAAAAGAAATATATAGGAATTAAAACTAATGATAATAGAATAATTAAAGGGATAAATAAAATTATTAGAACAATTAATAAAACATTTAAGGATATTTTACAATAGTGAATAGGAAAAGAAAAAAATATAATGGAGATATTGGATAATAAATATATAAATGGGGAGAGGAAGAATATTAATGGAGTGTATAAAATAGAATGTAAGGATAAAAGAATTAGAAATAATATGTGGATGAAATGAAAAACTCTATATATACTAGATTGGAACAGCATAAGTATGATAAAAGATCACCAATATATATGCATATTATAGAAACAAGTCATATTGGAAAAGAGAGTATAAGAATGATTAGTTATACGGATAAAAAAAGAGATAAGAAAATAAAGAAGGCAATATTAATTAAGAAAATTAAGCCTAATCTTAATAAGGATTTGGGGGGGGGGGGGGTAAAACACTGATAATATAAGAAAAGGGGAAGAAATTAGGGGTAGGGGTAAAAATGGTTAAGGATAATATATGAAAGTAGTTATAAAAATTGATAATAGAGGGAGCTGCAGGATAATGAATATGATATTAATGCTAAATGGGGAAAGTACTTAGAAAAGAAAAAGTTGGCTAAAATGGATAATATATATAGAGAGGATGAAGTTGAATAGTAAATTGTTGGAGGATATTAATAAAAGTGGAAGAGATGGGAGTAAAAAAATTTGGAATCACATTAAAAGAAGAAATGTAAGGGAAAGAGAGATAGTATTAATAGATGATGAGGGAATAGAGTGCAGCTCTAGAGAAGAATTAGAGAGAATCTTAAATAGATATGTAATGGATATAGAAAAGATGTTAGATGTGAAGGACTTAGTGATAGAAAACATGAAAGCATTTAGTAATGGGAATATTAGGTTCACAAAAATGAACTGAATGAGGCAGGGAAGAGATTGAAAAGTGGAAAGGCGAGAGGTTTAGATGGATGGGCAGCAGAGATGGTAATGAATTTAGGGCATAGAGCAAGAACAAAGTTATTATCATGTTTTAATAAGATGACACAGAAAAGAGTTTTTCCGGGTAGTTGGAGTAATACAAGAATAAGATTACTATTTAAAGGAAAGGGTAAGGATCATAGAAAGTTAAATAATTATAGACCGATAACGGTAACATCAGTTTTACATAAAGTTTTCTCATATATGGTAAAATGGATGGAAAAGAATAATGTAGTGGAGGAAATGCAAGGAGGTTTTAGGTCAGATAGGCGTATAGGAGATAGTTTGTTTGTAGTTACACAACTTATAGAGATGAGTAGGAATTCAGGTAGATCGTTATATATGAGTTTTATAGATATAGAGAAAGCATATGATAGAGTAAATAGAAATAGATTATGAATAAGGTTATCAAATTTGGGAATGGATGAAGCTTTAGTAAATATTATTAAGAAATTATATGAAAATAATTATTATACTTGCCAATTAGGGAATATAGAATCAGTTAAAGTTAAAAATGGGGTGGGATTAAGGCAAGGATGCCCTATGTCACCTATTTTATTTTTGTTGTATTTGAATGAAATGGAGAAAGCAATAGAAAGACTAGGGAAAGGGATAGAGATACCGTTAATAGGTGGCAAGGGAGTATATACTTTGTCGGGTCTTTTTTTTTTTGCAGATATCTTTTTGCGTGCAGAAAGAAGAGAAGATATGGAAATTATGTGGAGGACATGTGCAAGGGTGGGTAAAGAGATGGAGATTAAATTTAGTGAAGAAAAATCTAATATAATGATGGTTAATACTGGGGAAAGAGAAGATGTAGAATTCTTATTGGGGGATATAAAGTTAAATGTGGTGGATAGATATAGGTATTTGGGAATCATCTTATGTAATCAGGAAAATTGCTTGGATGAATGGGAGAAAAAAATTGGTAAATGAAGCAAAGAAAAGTAAGGGTTTGGTAAAGAAACTAAGAGTATTTTCATATAATAAATGTGATGTAGCTAGAATTGTATGGGAGTTGCAGTAGCAGGGTTAACATATGGTAATGATGCATTATGTGTTAGTAAAAGGGTTTTAGATTATTTAGAGAAAGTACAAAGGGAAGTAGGAAGACATGCATTAGATGCAGAGATGTGGACAGCAAAGGAGGCAATTCAAGGAGAAATGGGATGGTCAAGTTTTTATATGAGAGATGCAAAAAGTAAAATGAAAATGTTTGGTAGGTTGCAATTTATGGATAGTAAAAGAATAGCCAAAATAGTGTTTAATTGGGTTATGAGTAAAGGGCAGGTAACAAGATGGGTGAGAAAGGTAATGCTGTATGCAAAAGATTTGGATAAAGAAATTTATATCAGTATACTTGTATAAAAGGTGGGATGATTGTGTTAGGAGGATTGTTGAGTGTTATAGTGGTAAGGAATGGGACAAAAGAATATGAGCATTAATAAAAAATAGGGAGTTTGAGAGATGGAGAACTAGTATGGAGGGTAAGAGTTTAAATATATATAGAAGTAAACGGAACATTGGATGAGAGTTAATTTATGATAATAGAAAGGAAAGTAGTTTATTGTTTAAGGCTCGAACGGGATCTTTAGCAACAAGAATATACATGTAAATGGAAAATTATGGGTGATTTAGTGTGCAAATTGTGTAAGGAAGGTATAGAAAATATTAGGCATCTGTTGATTGAATGTAAATGCTTGAAAGCAGAAAGGGTACAGATAATGAAGTTATGGGAGAATAGATATGAACAAAGTGATTATACAGAAAGTGAGTTATTGGTTTTTATGCTGGGTTTGCAGAATGATAAGAGGGATTTAGATATAAAGGTCATAGAGTTGACAAAGATTTATGTTGTGGAAATGGGATGGGGCAAAATATGGGAAGACTTAGAGTGGGGAATGGAAAATAAAGTGGCTTACAGGTTTATCTGGGTATAATTGCTGAGATATTCTTGACTTCGTTTAAGGAGAAGCCAAAATACATCACATCACATGTGGAAATGGGATGGAGCAGAATATGGGAAAACTTAGAGTGGGGAATAGAAAATTAAGTGGCTACCAGGTTTATCTGGGCATAATTGCTCAGATATTCTTAACTTCGTTTAAGGAGAAGCCACAGTACATCACATCACAAGAGAAGTTAAAAGGAAGTTAAATTACTAGTAGAAAATGGAGATTAGAGAGAGGTAGAAGAAGAGAATAAGGTCAAATTTATGTGTAATAATTGAGATAATAATTAGGTAAAAAATGTGTTAAAAATAAATAAATAAAATTAAAAGATAAGAATAAAGAATGATATATTAATAGTGATAAGGGTAATAAAATTGGGATAGTAAAAAAAGGTAAGGTTAGTGTATAATATATAAAATATTATATGTATAAAAATAATAATTACTCTTTCTTATTGCATTGCCAAATGTATACCATATAATATTAAATCATCCATGTACTTTACTACTGTTACACAATGCTTTATTTACCACCCTTTTTTACAATTTTGATTGTCCCAGTTAGAAGATAAAAAGTTCTGAAGAAGATGGGTGTAACAGTAGTAAAGTGCATGGATGATTTAGTATTATATGGTACAAAAGATAATATGTATAAAATAAAATATGGATATTAGAATAATAGGAAGATAGGAAAGAGTAATTAAAAATTAGAAAAGTAATTGTATATAAGTTAATAGAAAATTAATAACTTTGAGAATTGATAAATTTGTATAAAATATGAAATGTATTATATAATGGTTATATTATGTATATTGAATTTTGTAGATCTGATAAAGACTGCAAGGTACAGTCAAAACTGTAATAATAATAAGTTTTTGCTGAAAAAAGTGTAAGAAGAATTATTTGAATTGCAATATCTAAACAAACTCAAATCATAGACATACAAACTCAATTACCCGCTGATGAAAATCCAAGCAACATCACCGAAACAACACACCTAGTCAAACCATTTTATCTGCAAATGAAAAGCAGAAAGCAAACATCTCGATGAAAACTTCTTTCAGTTACAAACCTAAGGAGACTCATAGAGAGAAAAAAAAAATAAAGACAACAGTCAAACTATTAAATTAGAAACAAAATGCCTACAACATCAGTTAAAACTAGATCTACAACTCTCCTCTACACCACCACCACCAACAAAAAAAAATTAAAAGGCTCAACACTTCAACAAATACATTGATTCTAACATAACCAAGAATATACATTTAATTAGGCAAACAGTATATCAACCTATCTATAGAGCAATTAAATCTTTGCATAAATGTTGAGACCCATAAAAGTAGCCATAATTCTGAACATAAAAAAAACAAGTGTCAAGAACAAAATTGCAGTCAAAACAATGAAGCTTAATAACAAATGACTAAACACACTTCTTCACCACTATTAGTATTATAAAAATAGTCATTAATAAAACAAATTTAAACAATTATATTATTAGAATAAGTCCAATATGTTACAATAATAAATCAAAGTCCATTTTAGTTCCAATACACACATCTCAATATAACCATATAATAGATATCAAACCACACATTTTATCAATATATTTATGGCTCAATTTTCACTTCCCATAGGAATTGAAATACCCCTCAACATCACAGGAGCTAATATAAGGGCACCAACTCCCCTCAGTGTTTATTTGCAATTAATAACTGGATTGTACAATACTCTCCTCACATTTGCTACTCCGAAACTAAAAATATCTTGGAAAATTTGATTCCCTACAACTGCCCATCTTCAACACATTAGCTGTAGGGGTAGGAATTATAATCCACCACACTGCGTCTGTATCCTTTAAAGACATATCTTGACCAAAATATGATCATTTCTTATTTCCATCACCCTGCTCTCACCATAAACATTATCAAACTATATCTTTATAACCAACCCTTACTTATTTACCAAATAATCTTAGATAAATATAACTATGCTCAAACTCCTACACTACCACACTTAAGAGAGATTTCAAAACCCCATATCCTGAATTTATTTCTAAATATCTTCTTCATCAATAAAAAAAATGAGTGTTGAAGGCTTCTTTCCTACAATACCATTTCATTTTATACCCCAAAAAAGCATGCAATATTTATTGATCTACTCTTTTACTCACCAGATCTACATTTCATTATTAATCCACTTCAAGCTATCAGCTTTTCTGATCATCTAGCTCTTAATATTGAACTAAATATAAGTTTTAACAATACAAAAATACAACTAGACTTTTCCTAAAGACTGTTGCACCAGAAGCTATTATTTCTGAAATATGCATCCTCTTCCAAAAAATTAATATTCTCTCATTACATCCCACTGAGGCTTGGCTTGCTATTCTAACAAAACACAGTCTTAATGAAAGAGCTTTACATGTTGTAATGGTATGGTCAGATATACCCGGATGTTCCGGTCCGCAAATACACTTGGACACACAGATCAACTTCAACAACCAGCTGGTTCGTCCATAACATATAATCAACTTACATCAAATCTAAAAGTGCTGGTACATTTATCTGCCATATTCTAAAGTTGATAGTGCTAAATGCAACAGTCCGGTCCATCCACATATATAAGAGAAAGAGAGCAAGCTTGCATCTAACTACTGTCGGATCTAGGGTCTTCATGTAGGATGCTAGAGATAAAAGGATGAAATACCTGACTCATGATTATATCTATCTTTAATAGACTAGCCTAAGCATTATCCATCAAATCTACATGTAACCCAAATCAGTTCATCTCACCACTCTTTTCCAAAACCGTTGTCTCAGATATTCGAACTCAGGAAGAATTCGCATGCGACTCTCTTAACAGGTATGTATCTATGCAAACTGTTAATCAATAACTAAAATAATACATCTTGTCTATCAAAAAAGAAATAACCCTTATTTAACATTCTCTCACATGCTTATCAAACAATAATGTGAATGTGTGCATGTGTAAAATATTGGCTATAAGATGGAATGTAAATGCTGAACTGAAGGTAAATGCTGAACTGAATGTAAATGCTGGATCAACAAAACTACAGAGATCTTGTTAATTAACAAAACTTCATAATATTTATTTACAAAACAATAAAATATATTTAAACATAAAATAAATTCTCAATCAATTTAGAATAAAAAAAAAAAATTTCAACAAAAAAAAATATTTAAAAATGCTCATACATTACTTGGATATCTCCCTACAAGTATTTACAGTTTTATGTCTATGATGAGTATCTATCATTTCTTTACTTAAACAATATTATTTTATAAAGCGCAGATGGTATTGAAATTAAACTGAGATAGTGCAAATTTCTCAAGCACTTATGACTACCAATAGCCAATCAGATCTTAAGCACCGAGACAGAGAATTTAACAAGAAAAGAATGCTTAAGATCTGATTGGCTGTTGGTAGTCATAAGCGCTTGAGAAATTTGCACTCTCTCAGTTAAATTACTTAAACAATTTAAAACTAATAAAAATTATCAAAAAACAATTTAAAACTAATTCCCCTTTATTTCCCATGATAGATACCCATAATATAGACATCTATATATCCAAGATAATAATAAAAATGATTAATTAAAAGTGAGATTGCTAACCCCAAGTAAATTTAACTGCAACCTCAGATATAATATGCAATTTTAATTGTGGAGAAGTATAATAATACAACACAGAAAATGATAAAGAATACTATTTTAAAAGTGTTAATCATTTACTCATTATATCTTAAATATTATTAGTAACATATATATAATATATAGTCATGTCACGTGGCAGCATAGTTTATATCAGTGGCTTTAAAAAAAAAAAAAACTCTTACCATTAAATATTTTAGTGAAACACTTAATTTTTTTATGCATATTTCAGTCCCAAATCTCTTGGTAGAAAATAAATCACCTACATTTTATTTAAATAAAAAAATAGACTTTTCAACCTTCCCCCTCCCCTACTCTCTTAATATTTTCATATATTGGACTGTTCGTGGTAGAATTAGAAATAGCATTTTCCAAATATAAGATGAGATAATAAATAAAAATACAGGTTTATATAACAGAAAATAAAACATACTTTACAATTTTTATGAATCATTATGTTAAAGCATAATTTTTTTTTTTTTTTTGAGAGTCCTCTTTACATAAAGTTCATACGGTTTATGCATTTCCTATTATTATCAATGTTGAAGAACTCCAGATTAATTTTATAGAGCATATCCTAAATTTATTCAAGTTGGCAGTAGGTAGTTTGGTGTTACTCTTCCCATAGATTTTCATTTTGTGTAGATCCCAACTTCTCAGGTAATTAAATTGTAGACAGTTAAATATTTATACTCATATGGCCATAGTGGATAAGAAAAATGCGTCACCCAACGACAATTAAGCCTTTAGCCAATGTATTTCATACTTTAACTATATATATAACTTTATATAAATTTATATGCAGCTTGTATCTAATAAAATATATTTATAAACAGAATAAAGCTCTTTACTATTTATAATTTTGGCTATGTATAAACATTAAATTAAATCAACTGTTCTGATTTCTTTTACTCTTTATCCAAATGCCGAATTAATTAAGAAAACATTGATATTTGTTGCAATGCTACTTTACAAAAATGTCCATTTTGTAGAAAAACTATTAAAAAAAAAAAAATTCTGATAAAACAAGACTTGTCAGATGTAACGCAGACAAGAATAAACTAATGATTTTTAATTGTTTCCTTTTTATCTTGGCGCTATTCCTCTTGTTCAAAAACCAGCGTTCCAGCGTTTAAAATATTTTTTTATATCAATTCAAAAAAACAAACAAAATAAATTATAAAATAAATTGATATTATATTTCTTATCTCTCATATTTAAATATTGATTTATTTTCTATTGTTATAATTATTATTTATTTAAGTCAGTGTCTGTTTAACAAAACACAATACAATGATCAACATATATATATAACTAGGTACAATTTTTTTATATCAAGATTGACATTTTCTTAGTAATAAAATTTTATTACTAATATATATGTATGTGTTTTTTTACGATCAATTACCCATCATTCTTAAGTACTTAATAGGTAGTTATTACACTGTTTAGGAAAAAAGTATTAAAAATATAAAAACATTATTTTTTTTCCAAAAGTGTTCTAGCAAAAACTTTTTATCTTTCTACTTGCTAATTAAAAAAAAACAAAACATTCCATTACTTCAGATGGCTTAGGTATGTTGTTGGGGTAGCGATTTTAGAGCTACCTTCACAATGTATACCAAAAACTAAAAGTTACTCCATGCAAATACAAAAAAAAAACAAAACAATTACGGCCTGCTGATTATATCTCAATTAAAAAATGCAAAAGTGTTTTTAACTCAATCTTGTAACTGATTCAGAGTATATATATGCTAAACTCTTTCATACAAAGAAAAAAAGTTACTTCTTCATCTATAGTAAAAAATAATCAAATGCTCATGGACCAGCAGATGTTTCCCTTACTATTTTATTATCTCAATGCCAAATTTCGATCTTTTCCCCTCCCCTTATATTGACACCCATCCTTTTTGATTCAGTAATTCTAATTACAAAAAATGATATTATACTCAAGCACAATTTATTTCCAGATAGCATACATCCAGGCTAGCATGCAATTCCCAGATTTATACTCATTTAAGCTTTTTTGCAATCCCCCTAATACTAAAACTATTCAATCATCTCTCAATGCAGGTCTGTTAAATTGAACAACTATATCCTATCTTCTTAGCTCCTTTTCTCAAAAAAAAAAAATTCTTCCATTCTCTCTAAATAACTTGTGCCCCATTTCCATGACTCTGATTTTAATCAAAACCATAGAATCAATCATCAAAGATAAAATACAACCTATTATTTTGCTACTGTAGTTATTACTCTTTTTAAAACAATTGTAGACCAAGTGAGATACTTGAGGAAAACTGGTCAACTTGTTGTTCATTTAAATATTGCTCCTGCTTTTGATTCTGTCCCAATTGAAACTTTAAACTAAGTACTGACAACACACATAACTACATATACTATATATTTTTCACCAATTTTCTTATAAATAGGGCTTAATGGAAAATTCCTATCTGGTTTCAATCCTCACCAATTCCATTCCTCAATGATCACTCCTTAGTCTATTCCCATTATAAATAAAAACATAAAGCATATTTCTTAATCTATCTTCCAAAAGAATCCTTCCTGCACTAAAAACAATTCCTGAAAACTATACAAAACAATGCAAACTCCAATTCAATCTCAATAAATCATCTACGTGGAACATTTTAAATGGCAATAGTACACCCACTTCATAAATTTTTAGGTTTTCGCATTCAAGACATGCTACTTATATCCATTAAACCAAAATCACTCATTAATATCCTAATATTCCCTAAAACAGCATATTGTACACCAATCATCAATTACATCACATTTTCAAAAAGAAAATAAGCTCACTATGTACCAAACTAATATGGGGAAAGAAAGCTGTGACATTGAGTATTAGAACCATGCAAAAACATGCCCCTGATTCTCAAAAATTTATTTTCATCACCTCAACAGACACCACATCCAGCTAAAAATATCTTTTTCAAAAACCTTAAAATCCTTGCCAGGTGCTCCATCCTCAAGGAACACAATCTATTGACAAAAATTAATTACTGGGAAGCTTATAACCTTGCCCACAAAACTGAGAATTTACTAATACTCCAACCCCTTCTTCATCGCACAAATAAACAGTTCATTCAAAAATTTAAATTCTGGTTTGTAGGGCCCAAATATTTTGATGTCCTTATTAAGATTAATTTGGAAACATCAAGTTGTAGTTTCTTAACTAAAAGAATGTTGTCTACAATATAGACTTAACTTGCCTACTCTGCCACAAAGAGGAAGAAATTATCCAACATTTTCTCTTAAAATGTCCATTACGTTAAATTTATTGAACTCTCATTACATATATTACTAAGTCGCAATCAGTCTCACTCATAATGCTCATCAATAGCATAGAGAGAGGACTTTCTCCAAGTGTTAGATCAACTATTTTTATTTTATTCATTCTGGTTTCTTAGGTACCATTTCTGTTTCAACCCAACCTCAAAAAAAAAAAAAAAACTATCACATTATTACAATAAAATAAATAAAAATTAGAAATCAAATTCTTGCAACCCCAGCCATTAAAAAGAAGAATATGATCTTTGCATACATTACATTAAACATATAGGTTTCATTATTTTAAAATTCATATATAATTAATTATTCAACCACCCAATTAAAACTAGTTAAATTTAACAGCATAGCTCTTATCCTAATTAACTCTCCTCTATTTATATAGAATCTGATATAAATAAAAATATATATGTGCATATAGATATACAATACTAACTTCAATACAAACTAAAATATAATATGTATATATACATTAGGTACTACTATATGTGTAAACTAATATAAACTATATAATCACTTTTTTCAGCAATAAATGTTATGTTAAAAGGGAAAAAAAAGTTATATTTAATTATTAAAGAATATAATAAACTTGTGATTTATATTAATAAAAAATTCATTTCTTGACATATGATATCACATTTAAAAAAAACAATATAAATTAATATAGACATATACATTTCAGATCTGAAAATCAGGGAGAGAAATTGATTTTGGAAGCAGCAATTCTGATACTTGTAGATCTGTGAATCCAATTGCAGAGACTACACATTCCAAGAACCAGGTACAAACTATGATATCTCCAGGATTACATCATAACTGAATACACCTTATCAAGAGGTAGAATGTAGTAATTTGACTTAACAAACAGATGCCGCACCAACAATAGAGTGGGAAAAACCCAGAAAATATCTTGCAGATAACCAATACTTTGATTCAGACAAGAAATAACATAGCCAATGAAGTAAATAAACCAACCACAATAAAAGACAATATAAAATTTGTTATCGAGGTCTGTACCTGTCATCTCATGTAATAACTGTTTAGGAGATGTACTCATATGTGGGTAATTCAAAATCTTCCTGTAAAAATGGATTTAAATTCTTTTAATGTGATTAATCTGTTATATTTTATTGGCTGTATTGTTTCGTAACAGTTAAAAGGATTGGCAATATTTAAATTTTTTCAATCAATTTTTTCCTGATTTATAGTTGGCAGATCAGTTTGTTGATCTAATTACTTCCTCCCCTCCTCCTTGATAATGCCTATCAGGTTATGACTGCCAGATTCTTAAGCATCTTTTTTTTGGTGGTATGTGCTATTGGAGTCATCATTAATCTTCATGGCAAGTTATTTTGGGTCAACATCTCAGCAGACCCTCTTCTGAATTTAGATCAGTTTTTTTTTTGCAGAACTATTCTGAATTTGTATCAGTTTTCCTATTGGTTTCTTTTAGAATCTTCTGGATTGGTATTAGTTTTTCTTCTACCACTTATCAGTATTTGGTTCAATTTCTCTACTGGAATTTTCTGGATTAGAATTAGTTTCTTTGCTGAATTCTTCTGGAATCAGTTTTTCAGCAAGTTTTTTCTGGATTTGGATAAGATCCTCTGCTGGGCTCTTCTGGGATGGTATCAATTTCTTTAATGGGTTCAAGGTTTAAATCAGTTTTTTCAGCTGTGCTCTTCCGAATTGGAATCAATTTTTTTTTCTCATTTCTTAAGTCTATCTATAATTGTTCTTTATGTACAAAATGAAATAAACTTTTGATTTTATTTATTTGTAAATGGATTAATAATATATTGGAGACCCTAGATAACTGAACCAATCACAGATCATCTAGATTGCCAAGTTTTTTGATTGAAACAATTAGAGATAATTTGAAAGGGTGTCATTCTTTTTCTTTTATAATTATTACCAAGAAGAAAAATCAAAATATCTTTGTAATCTTTAGTGAGTTTGCAACTTTATAGTCTAGTTTTTGTTTTTATTAAATGCCAGCTATTCTTTCTTAGATTTAATAGAAACTGAAGATTCAGAATCCAATTTCTTTATAAATGATAATTTCATTTATTCTCAACTGTATATACTTTTTTCATACAAATATATAATTCTAACAAACTTGCAATGTTCAAGTTAATCTGCAAAGATAAATCAAACTATAAGAGAGTCTTAAATACACTGAGCTAGCTTTTGACAGATTGCTGCCAGAATCATGGTGCTGAATAAGAATGCACAGTTAGAAATATGCCTTTATATTAGCATGATCCAATGTGTAAATTAGACTCAGTATGTAAATGAATACAGTCATAACAAACTCATAAAAACAGTTGAAAAATTTTACACTAACATAAAGTTGCAAACAATAATAACCTGGCCAAAGTATGGATAAGCCTGCCATATATCCCTTGGATTGCAAAAATCTTTGAAAAATTTGCATGGACACAGAGTTAGCTTCCAATCTCCCCCCTTGCTTTTCAACCTATTAAACAGTGCCAAAGACAGGATATCCATCAAACACATTCTTCAAGTCCTATACAATATTTCATGCCCGGTCCCATTTTGTAGTTCCGTATATTATGATGAATCTCGCACCAATAGATCAATAAGAATTGCCCAGCACATGTATTTATACAACAAAGCTAAACAAGATTTTGAATACAAGTCAATATTTTTCAATCATAAGCTTTTTACAGATCAGACCTTTTGGCCCTCCAATGTAAGAACAATGTGTGCCGAAAATGATATACATAAAAAAAATATAGACGCTTGAGCTATTGCAAGAGAACCTCATTCCATGAATAAAAATGATTTCTGTATCTCATTATTGAAAAAATGGAACATCTAATCACTTCATTTACATAATAAGCTTAATTTACATATGGAACCATGCTAAAATATAGACACATTTCTAACTGCACATTCTTATTCAGTACTATATTTCTGGTAATGATCTACCAAAAACTAGTTCAGTGCATTTAAGACTTTCTTATAGTTTGATTTATCTTTGCAGATTAACATGAACATTTTAGGTTTGTTAAAATTTAATTTTTATGAATTTGATTTTGCAAACTGAATCTGCATCCTTCAAAATATATGTGGTTTATATTTAGCTCTTTATCACTAGACAAGCTCAGGACACATATTTTGGTTATATTGCTGCTTTTTTTTCATAAAATAAACTGCTTCTATATGACCAATACCATTGCAATATTTGCACTACATTTGTACTAAATGTATTTTGCCTGCTGTCTGATACAGGTTTATTTTTGAACATGCTTTCTTTAGCAGCAAGCCTACTGCAAAGTTAAGGACGGCATTATGCTCCATTAGCATATGGATATATAAATCACAATCTTTCATATAACAGATGAAATCTCTCAGGGCATCTCTTATGAAGTTTGAATTCATAAGCTATTATCAACTTTCTTAACTTGTTGCTTTTTCAATATGCCTTTGAATTCTCAGGATGATATGGTGACTTTGCTAAACTTTACAGAATGTATTATAGTGTCATAAAATTGCAAGATCTAGCAAGTTGCACATTTACACACACATATAAATGTCCAATTTTCAGATCTGATTTATTTTTTGGTTTTGCTTTCAGGAAGAATTTTTTATCTATCCCAAGAACATGAACCAGTTTTGTGGACAATTTAGATCAAGTTCTTCTAACAAAGTCACATTTGCTATTCAATTTTTATAAAATATAGTGGGAATTTTTTTTTTTTTATATTTTTAAAAATTATTGCCAGTTTCACATAAGTTGATTGCACCAATTCTTTTGTGTATGGTGATTGATACAAAAGCAAGATGTACTTTTGTGTTCAGGAAATTTTTTCTTTTTGCATAGCCTATATTAAATAAATCTAAAAAAAATCACTTCTTTGCACTTTTTACAATGTACTATGAAAAGTGCAAAGAAGTGAATTTCATTTAATTATGTTCCAATTACTTAACAATGATGATTTAATGTAGTGATGGTATAGCGACATATTCTAGAGTAGTGGTCGGCAACCTTTTAGATATTGTGGACCACTAACACAATTTTTAAAGGTACACATTAATACCTAAGATCTAGGTGCAGTGCTCTCAGATCCAAGGTTCCTCACTGATGATGGCCACAAGCCAGAAACTAGTCAAGATATTGGATGAGTAGGCATTAGATAGGCATTTTATGCACAAGCCTTCTGGCCTCCATTGATTACTCTGATTGGCACAGGGTGGCACTACTGTATGGAGAGAGTTTTGCCTTGTTTAAAGTATGATATATATATATATATATTTATTTATATATTAATAATTTTTAACACAAAAGTGCTTCCTAGTCAAATTTGATGCCTAGTCAACAGTTCATAGAATTGGGTATTCTGATTTTGTTACTTTTTCTATGGCGCTGACAGAGTAGGGGTTAATTAAACACCTTTGAGGTAGATATTTTGCAAGTCATAGTGGTATTTTGTAACAAATCAATTATGTTCTTGTTCTAGTTTACATATATAATAATATGGCTTAAACAAAATTTATTTTTTATTTAAAATTTTTATAAAATGAGCTTAGCAAATTTAAATATCTGAATTTCTTTGCGGACCATTAAAATTACGGCGTGGAACACCAGTGGTCCATAGACCACCAGGTTGCCGACTGCTGTTCTAGACCTCAAAATCAATGGATAACAACTCAGTTTTGTTATTAGTTAATAATAATAAGACTTACATAAACATAAACAGTGAGGATTGCCAATTCCTCAACAAGCTTTGTGATAAATGCTTAGCCAGAGCCAGCACTCAAAATGTCACGAACCCCTGACCATGGTTTCGTGCTTTGGCACTCCTCAGAGAAGTGCCAGGGTAGGTTCAGACACTAGATCTAAAAATACCTACCCAAAGCCAAGCACTTATCTAAAAGTTATCTACTGAGTGGAAAATCTGAAATTTTCAGACATCTACATGTCTTCAAACCCAGCTTTCCAACTCAAATAGCTATATGGGGCTAATAGATCTTCAGCCATACCATATATTAGTAGTCTTAGCAATATAACATTGCATAAGACTTAAGGCAGAGACTAAATAGTCAAAATAAGAGTCATAAATCACATGACCCTATCTCTTAAGCTTGTAAGTTATAAACAGTGAGGATTGCCAATTCCTCAACAAGCTTTGTGATAAATGCTTAGCCAGAGCCAGCACTCAAAATACCTTTGTCAGGACCCCTCCTAAACCCCTGACCATGGTTTCATGCTTTGGCACTCCTCAGAGAAGTGCCAGGGTACGTTCAGACACTAGATCTAAAAATACCAATCCAAAGTCAAGCACTTATCTAAAAGTTATCTATTGAGTGGAAAATCTGAAATTTTCAGACATCTACATGTCTTCAAACCCAGATATCCAACTCTATGGGGCTGATAGATCTTCAGCCATACCATATATTAGTAGTCTTAGCAATATAACATTACATAAGACTTAAGGCAGACTATAAATAGTCAAAATAAGTCATAGATCACTGTTTATAACTTACAAGCTTAAGAGATAGGGTCATGTGATCTATGACTCTGATTTTGACTATTTATAGTCTGCCTTAAGTCTTATGCAATGTTATATTGCTAAGACTACTAATATATGGTATGGCTGAAGATCTATCAGCCCCATATAGTTATTTGAGTTGGATAGCTGGATTTGAAGACATGTAGATGTCTAAAAATTTCAGATTTTTTCCACTCAATAGATAACTTTTAGATAAGGGCTTGGCTTTAGGTTGGTATTTTTAGATCTAGTGTCTGAACCTACCCTGACACCTCTCTGAGGAGTGCCAAAGCACGCAACCATGGTCAGGGGTTTGGGGGGGTTCCTGACAGAGATATTTTGAGTGCTGGCTCTGGCTAAGCATTTATCACAAAGCTTGTTGAGGAATTGGCAATCCTCACTGTTTATAACTTACAAGCTTAAGAGATAGGGTCATGTGATCTATGACTCTTATTTTGATTACATAAACATAGTTTAGATTCATAACATTGTTAAAGCTGACAAGATTTGTTGCAACTGGGTTTAGTCAGCAGTGGAAATTTAAAGAAAAAGCACCAACTCAAATAAATATTTGGTTACCAGGAAAGAACTTCAAATTCTCTTTCAGCTGCTGTTTGTTTCATGGTCAATGTACAAGAGTTCGATTGTCCATGATGTTATAGTAATAAGTTAAAGAGAGGTTGAACATCTTGAAACATATATAATGCTGCATTAAGTTTCAATTATATAGAAATGTTATGCTGAGAATAATTAAAGGGAATATTTTTTGTGTGTTACTTAATAAAGTATTTATGGACTGATTATGTTTATTTTAATTTTGTGTCATATTAATACATCAGTACATGCATTATGTTTCATTGTCAAATGTTTTGAGTAAAACTGGAAAAACTATTGTTATTCAGTATTTTATAACAATATACTGACTACTGTACAAACTTCAGACACAATCCTTGCATTTATGTTGGATGTATATAAATGCTGGTATAAAGAATGGTTTCTATCAGTTATTGGGGAATCACAAATTCTTTTTGATCTTTAAAAAAAATGTATTTATTATTTTTTTTACAGAAATTGTTAATTTTTACATTCAGATTTGATATAAAACTTAATTAAAAAATAAATAAACATGATTTTAATATTTATAAAAACCTTTTTTAATGCTGAATTTTATACCATATATAACCTGAAAGTGGAAATTTCTTGTAATACTTAAAGGCGATTTTTTTTCTCAGTTTACAGTGGAACTATATTACATCTGAAATATATAATAAAAAATTGTGTTTATACTCATTAAAAACAATTCACAAAAGAACAAATCAATTATTCAAAGAATTATGAATGGTAATAAAAAGAAAAAAAAAATGAAATAATAAAAATGATCAAGATAGTATAATTATTGCTAAAGTATAAGTTACATAAATTAAATAGAAAAGGTATCTAAATGGAGTTACTTTTAAACAATAATTTTAAGAAGAAAAAAATAATAAAAGAGAATTATTACATTTATAATTTAAGACAGTTTTAAAATAAAAAAAAGTTAGACAAATTAAGTATGAGAATCACTTTTATTCTACAGATTTTAAAAAGATAAAATCTGTTATACTTTCCCTCTCTTTAGAAAAAGTTTTATATGTAAAAAGAGAGAAAAAACAGGAGCAATAATTTTGTTTCTCTCTGTCTTGCATTGGTGGTCGAGAGGCCAGCGCGACTGCCTTGCACTTGCAGGCAGTTGCCCGGGTTGCGAGTTCGCGTCCCGGCCGATGCTATGACACTTAAATAATAATAATAATTTGTTTCTTTTAAAGTGATTGAAACAATAGTTTCTTATATTTTCTTGAAAGCTGAGTTTAAAATATGATTTTAAAAAAAGAAAAATATTTGAAAAGTAATCAGATTAGTAGTTTGTTTCTTTAATTAAATAAACTAACAAAAATTAAAAACAGAATGAAGTTAAGGTGGGGGGGGGGCAGATTCAATTTAGACAATGGTCGGTTTACATATAAAAGGCCATTAAAATTTTTATTATTCTTTCCTTATTTATATCTTTCACTTAGGCTTATAGTTTACTTAAAATATATGTGCTCACTGATTAATGAACTTCAAGCTATTGATTAAGTTGACCCTGTGCAATGATAAAAAACTAAAGTTTTAACAGAGATGCAATGCTCAATTTTAGTGCATGTGTCCATTAGTACAGACATAATATAGTTCCTAGTTAGTTTTCTGGAAAGCATTCGTCAAAAGCCTGATGTGTGACTGAACTTAACCTGCCATTGCCAAGTAGTATTTGTTTTTATGCTATATATTATGTTTCTGTAAAATATCAAATACCAGCTTTTTCTTATGAAGGATGTGCATCTATATATATTAGAAGGAATATAACATGAGTTGATTTCTACAATATAAAGCAAGATGAAGAGAAAAAAGCGAAATCTACAGGAATAGATTCAGTAATGTCCAAAATGAATAAAAACCAAAAGACCAGAAAAACATTGAGCTCAAAAAATAGTCTCTCAAATAAACCTATTAACAAAAGACTTTCAGAACTTTCATAGAGGTGATTGTTTAGTAAAGCGATGGCAAACCTATGGCATGCGTGTCACGGGTGGCATGTATGAAAATTTTTTTGACACATTATCGATTTTCAAATTATATCCTCATTTTACAATGAAAAATGCAAGATTTCAAAAATTTAAGGCACCATTTAGCCATAGAATACTAAATTTGAACAAACGGCCAAATAAAAATTTCCGAATAGTAACGATGTAATTGTGATATGATAGGAACTTTATATTCAAAGGGGGAGAAATGCATGCAGACAAAGAACACATTCACAGAAAATGAGACTGAAGATTCACGTGGCAAGTACATAAATTATGTTATGTGACAGAAGTTTTTTTTAATTGATATTTTGTTCGTAATTTAACAAGTTGCTCCAATTTTTGTTGTTTAATTCGCGTGCATTGGATTATTCTTTCTTA
Organism: Epiperipatus broadwayi; assembly: GCA_028023455.1. Lineage (NCBI taxonomy): Eukaryota > Metazoa > Onychophora > Udeonychophora > Euonychophora > Peripatidae > Epiperipatus > Epiperipatus broadwayi. Next base: position 558,047 of record JAQFVV010006548.1, read on the forward strand.
AGTTTTATATTTATAATAATCTCTCAACTTTATGGCTATTAATTGAATGTCTTCTAAATTTGCTTATTTCTTATCCTGACTATAATTTGCGATATGACATGAGTTGGGACATGTCGATACAGTGTGTGCAAAGTACTCAGTTGAGTTTGAAATTTTGTCATGACAAGAATAATAATATTGCACCTGTGCACTGCGTAATTCTATTGCTTTGTAGCTGAATTTTAAAGCTAATTAATTTAAACACATTAAAGTGAAGATTTTTGAAATATTTAAAGAAATATTTTCATTATAAATTTTCGTAAATTTATTCTGGTTTTATCCAATATGGCTAATGAAAACAAAAAACAAAAACTACTATTAAAAACAAGCAGCAGAGAATTCCAAAGTTCGTGAACTCAAGAGTATGGGATGATTAATAAAGGAAATAAAGCGGTGTGAGTTTTATGTTCCAGGACAATTGTATGCAGGACATTCTCAGTATTAAACGGCATTATGAGACAAATCATATGTGGCTCCTTGAGAAACATAAGGAAGAACAAAAGGAATTATTTATTGCTCAGGTAGTTAAAAACAAGAATATGTAGTCAGTATCCCTAATAAAATTTATCAGCAGTTCTTCAAATATAACCACTTCTAGTTGTATTTTTATATTGGACTATTTCCATCATCTAATATGCGTATTGAATGTCTTTAGAAAAAATTAACTTTATTTAAATATTCCAAATACATTCAACTATTAGTAATAGCACATCAAACAGGTTAGTCATGTTCACTTATTAGTTGTTAGCAATTACTAAAATAATGCCATCATATACAAATCATTGTTTTTATGTTTTATATATATATATAGTTATTAAAATTAACACTTTACATATAAATAAAAACTTCGCTGAATTACATTAAATAAAGTTAAATTTTTCTAAAGACATTCAGTACACATATTAGATGATGTGAAATAGTTCAATATAAAAATACAACTAGAACACCATCACCACATACCTTCAGAAAAGCATAACCACTTCTAGTTTTTTTTAAGTAAAATAACTTTATTAACAGAAAAAAAAAAAACACAAATATTTACATATTAACAAAAAAACATTTTTTTTTTCTTTCTTACAAGATAACTAACAAACATTTTTAAAATAATAAATACTATTCCATATTTTATATACAGTAGGGAAAAATTCACCCCATATTCTTTCAATATGTTTTTTTGGCAAATATTTTATATATTAATAATAGTATTTATCCCAGTCATCTTCTAGTTTTTTAATCCAATTACTTTTTCTTTTTATTGAAAATTAATGAACATCTTAAGCCCACATTGCTAAACATGAAAAACCTTTTAGGGATGGGGAATATGTGAAGGAAACATGGTTGAAATGCGCACTTCTCTTTGAAGACTTCGAAAACAAGGAAAAGATTATTCAGAGAATAAAGGATTTGCTTTGGCTAGGAACATGGTAAAAGACCAAATTGTGGACATAGCTAAAAATATAATTTATCAGCAAAAAACAGATATAAATTTTAATGACTTTGTGTCTCTCTGTCTTGATGAAAGTACTGATATAACTGGATCAGCTCGTTTAACAATTTTCATTCATTGTGTTGGAAATCATATTAAAGAGGAATTGATTAATATAACATCGTTAGCAACAACAACAAAAGGATGGATATTTGCAACGCAATTGTAAATGCACTTATGGAAAAAGAATTTGATTTAAACAAAATTGCATCAATTACTACTGATGGTGCTTGTAGTATGATTGGAAAGGAAAATGGTTTCCTTAATTTATTCACCAAACAGATTGGTCATTCAGTTCTTGGTTTTCATTGTATTATACACCAGCAGGTTTTATGAGCCAAGACTAGTTTCAAATATTTGTAAGACATTATGAGTGTTGTAACAAAAATGGTGAATTTTATATCTGCACCTGCTTTAAATAAAAGAAAATTTTCGGAATTACTGCATGAGGTAAACTCAGTCTATATTGGTTTACTTATATATAACAATGTTTGATGGTTAAGTCACGGAAAAGTTCTCCAAAGATTCGTGGACTGTTTCAATGAAATTAGACTTTTTTTTTCATAATGGAAAAATTATGGAAAAATATAGTCGATTACCGGATGTCAAATGGCTTTGCAAATTAATGTTTTTCACTGACTTATGCTCATATGAGCGAATTAAATGTTAAGTTGCAAGGTATTAATAAGACAGTTATTGTTATGTTCGATTTAAGTGAAGCATTTGCAGTTAAATTGCAAGTTTTCAACTGTGACATTATTTCTAACACATTTAGGTATTTCTCAAATACAAAAAAATTCTTCTAGATTTAAAAACTCATAAAAAATCAGATTGAGTTAAAATAACACAACAATTTTCTGCAGTAATTCAGGCAATAAGCAATGCATTTTTTTCAAGATTTCAAGCAATTTGCAGAAACATCAAAATTTATTTTATATCCTGATACCATTATTTTAGATAAACTAAATAAAGAGATTTTTGAGTGGCTCAACTTTGAAGATTTAGAAATGCAATTAATTGATTTTCAATCTAGTTCCATATGGAAACAAAAATTTGTCAATTTAAGAAAGGATTTGGAAGCAATTGAAAATGATCGGTTAGTGGACACAATTAAAAAGAATCCAGAATATGAAATAAGATGAACTTGGAATGCCATTCCCGAAACCTATAACTGTTTAAAAAAACTAGCAACTGCTGTATTGTCTATTTTCTCCTCAACTTATGCTTGTGAGTTGTTATTTTCCAAAATAAATTTTAATAATCAAAAAAAGCAAGTCATATATAACGTGACAGTACTTTTATAAGCTTGTATTTACAAAAATGCAATACAGAGAGCATATCAAATAAATTTTATAAAAGATAGTTAGTTATAGAAATAAGCTAACTGATGAATCCAGCGCAGCATGGGCATTGCTTAAAGTTACGACTTATGAACCCAATATACAACATTTGGCATCCAAAGTATAACAACAAAAAATATTAATAAAAATTATAATTAGTATTGACTTTTATATGGCAAAATGTATTGTATACAATTATTTTGTGAATTTTTAAGTCAACTCCTTAATTTAATTTAATAAAATTTTATAACAATTAAATTTTTACTGTTTATTTCCTACTAAGAATTTCCTGACACACCAGAGAATGGACAAAAAAATAATTAATATTTGGTATGCACATATAAAAAGGTTCGCCACTGCTGGTCTAGTATATAGTAAGAATTATAATTATTTGGCTGCTTTTTTTTTGTTATTTTATACAATCTAACATTCAAATATATGTTGCCAAAGTTTATTTGTATTATTGTTAACAGAATGTGTGTTTAAATGTTGTAAAAAATTGTAATCAGCTAGTAAGTTTATTATGTAATAAACACTTGTTTTGTTAGTTGTTAAGCTGGCCTCCATTCACTTTTAATTTCTCACCATTCAAATTTAACAAACTATTTACTTTTAAGGTGAATATATTGTTTGCAGAATGTATTATTTTAAAAGTCAAATTATGATAGCCAATGAGACAATTTCTGTTCCTCGACAGAGCTAGTTATGGCTAAGCAATAATTCCTTCTATGAATATTCCTGGAAATCGGAATAGCATCTTGATATAAATCTAATATAAATGCATATATTCATGGAGTATTTCTCTTCTAGTAAATAAGAATGGGTTTAATGGTCTTGAAATGTGACCATAGGCTGTGCAATTTATATAAATAGCACCTGGTTTAGATAGCAAGTTTATAAGTGTATATTGTTATAATAAATTATATTTCCCCTCTTCTCTATGTAACTGTTAGATATTTAACTTTCAATGTGTGAGCACAAGAATTAAATCTCTCTTTCTAGATGGTTACAGTAAGAAAATATTTATTAATATGGTTTTGAGAGTCTAAATCAAATGTAAGAAGGTAAGAAGTTACTTAAAAAAAATTCTCTTACACAAACATCAAGAAAGTGAATAAAATTAGAAAACATAATGTGTATCAAGATTAATACAATATATTGAGAAAAAGTTAATTATGGTATATAATTTTTTAAAGCAGGAACAGAATGATGATGTGAAATAAATCATTCACTTGAATCACTTTATTCTATGTGTACAAATGAAGAATGGACTGAGTTGTTCATATCAGATAAAAAAAATAAGAATTACTTTATAGTTAAATTTGGATTTATATAAGCTAAGACCCTGTGTGAGAATGACAAAAAAAAAAAAAAGTCAATAATTTTTAGATCTAAATTTAAAAAAAAAAAATATTGGAAATAACAGTTTCATATCAAGAAAAATCTCTAGAAAGTACTTTCCTATAGAGATACTCTAATTCTTGGAGAATTGCAGAGTTAAAAATTAAAATAATAGAGCTATGTTTTTATTAGAAGTCAGGATTGAATTTTGGAAGTAATTAATAAGATGAGCATTAACTTGATTTACTTTCTGAAAACTAGCATTCAATGGAAGGTAGTTATTTGATTGAATAAGGCAAAGAAAAAAAAAGCAGACTCTTAGAAGTAAAATTTGAATGTAAAGTGATGAAATCAGAAAAAATAAGAATTGGATTAGATATAGAATATTTTCATAAAGAAAAAGAACACAATCTCGATGTATACTACTATTTACTAAAAAGTTATTGAATAAGACTTAACTCATCTTAACTTGAATGATTAAAATCAAAACAACTAGATATCTGTTTTGTAAATATAACAAATAACTCACATGAAGAAAGCTTCCTTGAAAATATACAAAACAACTTGTGATTCTCAAGTTTCATTAAAGGAAATGTATGAGTTAAAAGATTACTATCCAAATAGTTCATATGAAAGCCTAATGTGTATAACTTAAAAAACCTGTTTGTTTGTTTTTTTTTTCAAGAAAGTAAAAAAAGATGAAAACTGATTTCTTTTTCTTTGATTATGGAAAGGAAAAAATCAAGAGAATAATAGTTTCTCAAAATTGTCTTATCACCTTTTATGGAAAATAAATTGTATATGAGCAATTAATTAAAAAAAAAAAAAAAACTAAAGAGACAACTGAGCGCTGGAGTTAATTCAAAGGCACATTTTTAAAACAGTTGAATAAAATATTATATTTGCAATAAAATCCATTCAGAGAGACAACAAATTAACAATGTAGTCAATACTGAGGTTTTATCTCAATTAGTTTTTGGCTATTAGATCTTCATTAAAAACTTAATGAATATAGATATCAGTCTGTCTAACTGAAAATTATGTATGACTATATTAAATTAAGTATCATGATTTTAGCTGTGTTATGCTGCACCAACTGTTTTCATTTCACCTAAAGGCTTATGCAAATGTTGTGTCATCCTATCACACCTTATTGTTTTAAATGCTTTATTAATATTATTCTCATTAATGTTTCAAGTGGTTAACAGATTTCTTATGAAGTATGAAAGTTGAATAACATTATATCTGATATTCAAAACAATTAGAGAAGAGGAAAAAAAAAGAAAAACAATTGCAAGAATATTAAAATTTTTAGATTGGTTCCACATCTATATATTGTATATATATATAGCTTGTTGAAGTGAACTAGATTCAAAACTTTAGAATATTTAAATGCCTATTATTAATTAGATTAGCTTGTATAAGAATGAATAGATATTTAACGTGGAAAGACATATTTTATAGATGTTATTTCTGTTTAAATGTATATAGAGCATGCACACAAAATATAAATAAACTTAAAGATTTTATAGACTTACTGATTGGCAAAAATTCCATATAAAACAAATCTTGAAATTTTTACGTGTTCGGACAAAAATTTACTGACATTAAATATCCAATCAAAATAAAAGAATGAATTTCCAACTTCTCTATAGGGCATTATTTGATCTTGAAATTCTCTATTTCAAGCTATCACTGAGAGTGCTGTACATATTGTTCTTAATGAATTGCCCCATTCCAATTTCAATAATTATAGGATGTAATAATATGCTTCCTCTTATGGATTCATGATAATTGACAAAAAAAAAAAAATCAGCATTATTACGAGACATAATTTTACAAATACAGCACTCATAAAAAATATTATAAATTTCTCTTTAAGATGAGGCTTGTTCAATGTTTATTAAACTCTTAATTTAATTTAATTTTTATTATGGATCAAACTTGTGTATAATATTTTACAATACTGTATATGTGAATGCAATTTTCAAGTCCTTCATGCATGTGACAGTATTATTAATATTACGACAACAAAGTTTCAGCTGAATCTTGCCTATCATTATCTGGGTTGCAGGGATGATTTTGTATCTGTTGCTAGAATGCTATGACAGGTAAGATCCAGCCCAAATATCAATGCTATAACAATGATATGCAATCAATATATTGAGCCAATAATTTCGATTGGCTCATGTTATATCCTCTGTGTATGTAAATATACATATATATATATTAGGTATAAAATAAGAAATAAATGCTGTGTATATAGAAAGTTTTTTTTTTTGGTATAATTTTTTTTTTTTTATAGTAGGTTTTTGGTATTATTTATTAGTTTTTTTATATTGGGATTTTAAAAACCAGAAAGAAAAAAAAAGACAAAATCGTAGATTAGTTATATTTTAATTGGATTGAGAGATTACATTGAAAGTGACATTAAAAAAAAAATCTTTTTTTGTTTTCGGAAACGATTTTGTAATTAAATTTTCTAATCTGAAGGGAGGGAAGAGAGAAAAGAATTGTAATTAATTCTATTGTCATGACTTCTAGTTGGAAGGTGTTAAAAACAAAAAAATTAAAGAAATACAATCACTGGCCGGGAATGTGATTAAATAAAAGGACAATGGAGAAAAAAGACTATAAATAGAGAGACAAACCTATTGTGAGGATTATTAGCTTTTTTTTTTAATAAAAAGAAAAGAACTATTATAGAGAGAAAAATGAAAATAAAAATGTTAGAAGGTTAAACAAATAGAATCCGTCCCTAGCCGGGACATTGATTCATTCTGTAGATTTTCATCTAATCAGGAAACCACCTCATGGAACATCAAGAACACCTAGGAGAAAGCAGAGCTAGCGGGGAACAAAATTCAATGCTGCAGAATCAACTCCCAAGAGATCCCAAGAAACACGTATGGACATACACTGATCGATCAGGGTAACATAAACTTTTTTTATTGATTGAACTATAGATTGGTGAACTTAAAACATATCTATTTAGGATTGTATTTAATCAGCCATGAACTATAAGTTGCGACAATAGAAGAGGGTTGTTATCTGTATATAAGTAATGTTTATATTTACATTACCTAATTAGTTTATTTAAATACGTAAATTATTTATATTTTTTGAATTTTTCTTTTCGAAGGGTTTAATTAAATTTTGACGAAATTTTCAGGACTATTGGGAAGGTTAAAAAAAAAAATAATAATCCCACAAATGAATCCAAGAAAATGTGATCAGAATAGAAAGTAAATGATTTAGAAAGAAAAAAAAAGAAAAGTATTAAGGGTTGAGTAAATATTGAAAGAGAGGGTAGGGGTTTAGTGTAATAACTCGCTCCTAATAGTAAGCCGCTTAGTCTCTATACCGGTCAAGATTTGATCAGTTAGGGATGCTTATATAAGTAAAAGTGCATGTTCCTTCGAGAACGAAATACATATATTACTCTTTACCTTTGTTTGGTTTTTTGGTAATACAGTATCTATTGATCCACACCGTCCAATGGCGCTGTTGCTAGTGAAAAATGAATAGATATAATGTTACCGGGCTGATTTGATTATTTTGTAATGTTTTCTTTTTTTTTTTTTACTTTTTTTTTGGACCGTTTTTTTTTTTTTTTTTAAATAAATAAATGGATTTTTAGATTTTTTTTTAAATATGCTTTTTAAAACATTGGTCTTTTTTTTTTTAAAAGTTGTGTTAACAAAATTGGATTCCAATCTTTTTTTTTTAAAGTAACTTTTTTTTTTTGGTTTTTGGAACTTTTTTGGTTCATTTAACATGTTTTATTCATAAACAAATACATCAAAAATTAATTTATATATTTTGAATAAATGTTGGGTATTTACATATTTTTTATGTCTTTTAAAAACAAACAAAACAAAAAGACAAAAAAAAAAAAGGAATAACAAAAACAGATAATTTTACTGCAGTAAATTCATCTCATCTAAGATGGCACAGAACACGTCTTGGTTTTTTTTCTGACGTCTCCACAGAAATTCGGCTATATAGTTATCGAGATCTTCTCTTCTTGTGCCTCGTGTTCGCTTGTTTCGCCACTTGAGACAACCCCAAAGACGTTCAATGTTCTGGGTATGCATGCCAGTGTCAGGGTCCACAAAATTATATTTGCGATTTACTGTGGAATGGTGAAATCTGGAAGCCTCCAATTCACAAGTTCTGTATCCTTTCCAGCAATCAGAATAGATTCTGGAACCAGGCATAATGTTCTCACAGATGGACTGTGTAAGGATGTTGGCAGATCAGGAGGCTACAGGCACTACAAAACAATCGCCTGTCTCACAACAGACACCCCCGAAAATCCATTGTTGCAGAAGGATTCTGCCCTGGTTGTTTTTCTGCTGACTGAATATCATCTCATCCACTTCCACTGTCCTACCGGCACCACCGCTTCGGTCACATGGACCAGAATCAAGGTTTTCTCGACACAGTTCTCTAATAGCTATCGTCACATGCCTTACTGCATTCTCACACATTTGTAATTCAGCTGCAATACACTTTACTGTCAGCTCATCCCAACTCCAGTAATAAATTAGCCATAATGCTTTCAAAAAAGACATTCGGCAGCCCTCAAATCACTTTCCATGACGAATGGAACACCTTCGTCGACATTGCCGTGATTCACATTCCATTTGGCAGGGTTCACTACGCCTTACTTTCATTAAACAACCACAAAGGCAGTTCTTCTGGGTGAGGAGAATATTTCTCTGTTGAAGGAAGGCCACTGCATCTGCTTCTGTAGTAGGCAAATCTACAAATCAAAATGCCGGACGATCGTCTGCCATTGAACAGTTGTTTTGATCTTGATAAAGTATCGACAAGTGCAAGATTTAATTGTGAACTTTGCCGAATCATAATTTACACTCCTCATTCCATGCATTGGGACACCTGAGGATGAAAATAGAGGTGTTTGATCATTACTTACAATTTGTAGGAACAAAAAAAAAACATTCAAATATAATTTTAGTCATTACAAATAAACACACCTTCATATCATACGATGTCAAATAGTCAAGACTAATGTCTATACAGAAAGTCCTATACTCATCGCTAATAATAATGTTCACATGCTAGAGATGTGAGGAAGGGTGCACTTCAACATCTTTAGTGTTTGAACAGTTTACAGGCCGCAAAATAGATGAGCGGCCTTGTAAACAGCATATTTATGTACTTTAGCGTAGAAACAGCGCCATCGGATGGTGTGGATCAATAGATGCTGTATTACTGTTTTTTTTAATTTATATAAAAAAGAACGATTATGTTAGTCATGTTAAGAGTATACAAAAGAGGAAGGTAGAGGGGGAATTATTAGTGATTTGTTTTATGAATAGTCTTGAATAGAAGAAGGTAAACTATAATAAAGCGTATTATTATTTGAAACTTATTTAAGTACTTGTTTGTTCCTTTAGCGTTTGTATGTGATAATAAAACCTATTATTGTATTGTATCCACGCACATTAAAAATGTGATTGTGAAGGGGGAGTTAGCTGGATCTATCATACGTATACAAATTAATAGCCACGAATATAAGATTCTTCTAATTTCGTGGCTCTAGGTTCTTTTCCTAGTGGCACCCTCGTATGATAACGATTCCAGCTTTAATTAAAATTTTTGATCATCAGCGTACGAACTTTCAGATATAAAAGTAATGGCACAATATGAATGAACTTGAAAATTGTATTCACATTCTTTCATCTCGAAAATCTTCATTTTAATCACACAATACATATGTATAAATATAATGTTGTGGTAATTACAAATTATATTTTAATTAATATTTGAACTTCTCTCTAGCTACCAAGTTTATTAACTTTTATAATAGAAAAATTAATATATCCTATTGTATTTTAGATCTTTTTTCTAAAGTTATCTAGAACAACAGTCAATGAGTAATATTAAATCAGCTTATATGTTTTAATGTAATTGTTTTTAAAAGAACGGATATTAATTTTTTAGAAAAGAGATGTTTACTCAGATTTAAAACTTTATAATAAATAGTCACATCATATATATACAAGTAATATTTTTATATTGAATAAATATAATGTCATGTGATAATTACCAATTCTATTTTAATTAATATTTGAATTATACTCTAGCTACCATATTCAATAAGTTTTTATATGGAATTATTCATAACAACTACAGTCAGAGTATAATGAATGAAACACCTGTATAAAATTAATATCAATCTTTTCAAAAGCAATTTGCATTAAATACATAATCTGATTGACGATTGTTTTCTAACTGTTGTTGGACTCGATAACTCCAAATAAAAATTCTAAAATACAATGGTCAATAGGAAAATGTTATGAAACATAGCAGCAGAGGGCAGTTAAAAAATTAAAATGGAATTGATAATTCTCATATATTATATTTATTCAGTATAAAAACATTATTTATCACTATTTATATGTTTTTACATCACAATCCATAACTCTAACATTATAATACCGATTAATGTATATTTTACACCATTGCAAAGTATGATGTATCTAAGAAAAAAAGAATAAATCTAAATAATTCTATTTCAGGATAGATTAAAGAAAACACCTTCAAAATTTAACACTGTATCCAAGTTTAAATCAATTACATAGAGACTTATTAATGGATCATTGTAAACTTAAAAAGAAAAAGCAGACTCCATAATAGTGCCATAAGAAGAATATCAAAAAGACTTTGATGTAACCTCCACTTAGGGCTAGAACATTTTTGTTCTCCATAAAAATAACTTTAAAAATAGTTTTATTTTATTTAGAAATTTATTTTGATATAATTTTATACATTTATTAAGTAAAATTATAGTCTTAATATAGTAGTTAGAAATCTGTTTCAAATGTAGTTTGTTATATAAATAATTTTGGACTAAAATTAATAATCAACACTAGAATGAAATAAAATGCAATGCGTTTTAATTCCATAGGTTTTTAATTAAGATTTTGCCAGTCTTCATCTCTACCATTATCCATAAATAAGTCTTCAATTTTTTTACTAGTTTGATTTTACATCCATATTTTTCTATGTTCTTTAAATGTTAATAATACTTAACTTAGATTTTAATAATTTCTTACTATCATGAACATTCCACTAATAAAGCAATAATATATGTCCCACTTTGTCAAATAATTATGCAAACACATGAATGTAAAAATATTTATTTATAAATAACTGATTGGTTAGTTGCTTCAGAGGACTCGTGATATTCTAGTAACCAAATGATGAACTGAATACAATAGTTCTATTCAGACTCACTGCGTGGGTATGAGATGCCTTAGTGCAAGATAAATTTCAACGCCCCTAGTCTCAAGAACAGAGCTGGCCTGAGTACAATGTGATGGCACTCGATCTTGCATTACTTGATCTAAATCTTTTGCGAAAATTAAAAAATTTTATCACATGCTAAAGGAAATTAGGTTTCTTTTTTTTTGCCTCTTTAATTTACAAGTCCTGCAGAGAATATCACATGTAAAGTAATACAATTGTTGATGTATTACTATGTGGTAATGCAGATTTTTTAGTTACATTATTTATAACAGGCAAAACTCTCTATACGCATTGCCACTCAGTGCAAGCCAGAGTAATCAATGGATGCCGGAAAGCTTGTGCATAAAATCCCCATATAGTGCCTATTCATCTAATATCCCCAGACTAGTTTTTGACTTGTGGCCTTCATCAGTGAGCCTTGGATCTGAGAACACTGCACCTAGATCTTAGGATGTAATGTAACCCTCCAGCAGTCACCTTTTATCTCTACTTAACTACAAAACTATGAGTCTTAAATTGGAGATTTTATGCACAAGCCTTCTGGCATCCATTGATTACTCTGGCTTGCACTGAGTGGCAATACATATAGAGAGTTTTGCCTGTTTTAATAACAGTTATAAGCAAGCATAAGAAATGGTGATCATGTGATGTTTATTGGCTTACATTATTTATCTAAATATTTCATAATGTTGTGGTCATGTTAATAAGAAATCAGCTGTTCGTAAGCATTTTTATGTATTGAATCAGAATATGCTAAAGTAATAGCATTAAGATGATGTTATTAGTGGATTTGCAATACAATATTGAAGAAAATAAAATATATATTTTTTTGCATTACATATATTTTATTTTGTTTTCTCAAATGTTGATACAATAAAATTGCATGAAATCATATTTATACAAAATAAGCAATTATTTAGATATTAGAAGTACCTATTTGTGCAATTTTAATATATCTATATTTGCAACTAATATATGTATATTAAATATCTTAATGTTTTTTTATCATGTATAAAAGTCCCTACTCCCATGAAATAAATTAGTTAATTAAAACAATGAATTCTATATAAGTTTGTTTACCAAACAACACAATAGAATATTAAAATTTTTTAATTATTTACACTTTTACTTTTTATTTACATATTAACACTCCTGACTTTGGTGGCTGCAATGTGATAAGTAATCAATTTTAACAAGATCAACTTTAAGCAACTTCTAGTTTTTTACTTTGTATCATTCGGAATCGCGGTTTGCTTGTTATTTCAATTTAAAAGCTTAGTCTCATGATATAGTCAAGTATCTAGGGATTTTAAGGATTTACCTTATATTTACTTAAGGAAAGAAATTTTACATATTGTTTATTTGGTAAATTTTTTGAAACCATTATACCATGATTTGCAGGTTCCTTTTGATTTAATGATAAATTATAAGGAGAATTTTATAGGCAATTTCTCAATCAAGTGGTTACTAGTGAAGTTATATAGTTGTTACAATAATGCCATGTTAATGAAATGCACGCAATAATATACTTTTAAAAATTATGTTTTTTACTCATTCTGTTTTGCTTAGTTTGCATTGTAGTGTGGATTATAGATCAATTTACGAGTTTTTAGCTAAAGAACAATTAAAAAGCTAATACTGCATTAAAAAAAAAAGATAATATCTTTATTACAAATAGGAAAAGCTATTTAATAAAATGTGTAAAAAGATAATGGTAATCATCTGAAATCCGGGCACAGCTGCTTGGGGAGTTGATGTTATACAAAATCAATCAAATGTAACGTTACCGGGCCGCCACAATTTTTTTTTATAGAACATGATTTTTTTTTTTGATTAAACAAATTTTTATTTCATTTATAATATGATTTCATTTTCATTTACATACAAATTTTATTAATTATAGCAACAAAAAGGCATCAGACTGTTCACTTTTGTGTAATGGTATAATATATATGTAGTATATTTTGAGGTTTGAGCAATTATCAGAACATGTCTAACTAAAAAAGTATTTAAAAAAAAGGTAAAGAAGTATTACACTTAAATTTAAATTAAAAAAATGTGTTTTTAACAATAAAGTGATTCGAAAATCAACATTTACATATAAATTTTATTAATTATCGCAACAAAATGATATCAGCCTCTTCAATTTAGCACAATGATAAGAGAATAAATGAAGTATATTTCGAGCTCGAGCAATTGTCATAGTAAGTTTAAATAAAGAAATATTTCACTCATATTTAAATAAAAAAAATATTTACATTCAGAATGTATATCTAATAATGAAGTGACTCGAAAATGTAAACATTTTCATTTACGTATAAATTTTATTAATAATTTTGGCATCTTGGCTGCCCCACAATGAAGTGCCTTTCTACCCAGCATAACCTGCACACCCACAAGCTGTGGCCCTGGTTCTATTTACCTCACTATGAAATTTGTTTTTATTTTACTCAGCTGAGAAAAGTTCCAGAAATCTTTAGCTCTTAAGATTTTGAGTTTATTGCTGTGTTTAATTACTCAGGACATTGGAACAAAAAAGATTTGTTGACAAATGAATATTTATTTACATGCTCGATAGTTAAATGGAGCAGCTAAGTAGTTTCTGGACAATTTTTTTTATTAGCTTCATTTAAATTTTTAAGATGCAAATGGTCTAAAACAATGAAAGTCTATCTATGATTATATTTGAATATCTGATTACAGAATTACAAAGTAAGATTAGATCTTATAAAATAATATTATAATAAAAAAAAACCCGATTTTTATTAATAACTCTGGGGGGAAAAGATAGATTCTATGAAACAAACTAAAGAAAAATAAGTATACTTATCTAATTTTGAGACCTAATCCACAGCAAATCCTTAGTTGTTTTAAACTTTCAATTTGTAATTATTTATTCTTTTTAAGCTTTGCAATTTTGTTTTTAACAAAAATCATTTAAATCAATGAAATTGATATAAAACAATAAGGTCATGCCCGAGTGATTCAAATTTGAAAAATGTTCTGCTTAACTAAATATTAGAAATGCTGAAAAGTCTCAATAAAGTTAGCAATAATTAAATTTAAATTTTAACTTTTTTTTTCAGATTGTAAAAAATTTTTTTTTCTATACTACATTATTATAGTATAGAAAAAATGTTAAATATTATTAATCTATAGCATATTGCAATTTTTTAAGTAAAAATTGAATAGCAAGGTAAAAGTTGTATGATGTATATAAATTCATAAGTGAAAAAAGTCGTTCATAACTAAGAAAACATTAGCGAAACCTGCTCTACAGTTTATGTTAGAGGATTAAATCTGTGCATTATTTAACATCAAAATCACAAATGTATATTGAAGAATTGTAGAACTATATTTATTTCGAATTGCGCTAGCTTTTAAACAAATAAATTTCATAAAAAAAAATCCACATTACTAATTAAACATAAGAATATATCATTATCCCAAATATAATTTTGAATGAATATTAGCAACACATAATTGGTCATCAGTATTAATTCCTAACAAAAAAAAAACCTATTCTGTACTTACTTTCAACATTTGTATTAGGAAAATAGAAAAATAATTGAAGGATCTGTTATTCAGAAATTCAAATGAAATTTGAACACAAGAAGCTGCAACTAATGGGCCTTGAGCTCTATTGTTTTTCATTCTATCATTCCTCTGAACCATTTAGGAACAGTAGTTTACTCTATTTATTCTACTCCTTGGATAATATAAAATAAAGATGGTTGCTAGAAGAGGACATTCAAATTTTATACATCATATTAAAGAAGTCAGAAACTAGTCTAGGAATTTGGACATGGCACCACATTTAGTGTCTACGATTGATCAAACTTACAAGAAATAAGAATGAATTATTTCTTTCTACTTCTTTTAATTTTACAAGGTATGTTATTTTCTAAATTCAATAATGTTGCAATTTTTTATTATTGCACAAAAGACTTGTGATCCATAAACACTAATTAAATTTATTTTAGCTGTAACTACCTAATCTGATTTTTTTTTTTTTAAACTAAAGTAAGAAAAAAAATCTTCTTATTGCGTAGCTCAATGAATAAATTCACCATATTTTAGAGTTATTATAATATTCTTTGAAGGTTTTACACTTCTATGATGATAATACCCAAAGCTTTATAATTACACTAAATGTGATGGTATAATGCATTGATCCGGGGATTAACATCTATAATGTTAATAAAAAATCAAATTTTGGTTATGCTTTAAGTCTTGATAGTCAGGCTAAAATTTGTTCAAAACTCTAAGTAGATTATATGTTTTTATCTTCTTCAATTTAGGCTGATACATATATAAAAATGTTATCAGTTTTGGCTTTATATCAGATATGAATATCAAATAACTTGCATAAAATTGGGTTTCAATTTTATTAATAAAAAATATTATTTTCAGTAAGTATAGCTAGCTTCTTATGTTTCTCATTTCATAATTATCTTCATTCATTATATAAATTCTCATTATCCTAGTTAGATACTGTTGAACCTAATAACAGTATATGATGAAGAGTGATTCAAATTCTGCTCATTTAAGATTATAACTCTAGGTTGCTTCTATTTTTGGTGTACAATCTTAAGAGATATATTTTCTTTAAATACATTAGCTTACCAATGCATTCTAATAATTTAATTTGGCTATTATTATTTTTTTACTATTAAATTTTGCCCAGTTGATATTAATTGATGTAAATTAATGAAAATTCTCCATCTTAAAACTTTTTTAATATTAACTATAATTTTATTAAAGTTTATTTTCAAATTCTTCTTCAAAATGATTAATTATAATTAATAAACTCTTGCTTGAAGCTCATTAGATATTACTGTGAAAATTATATCATTTACAAATCTAAGATGATTTAGATAAGCATCATTAAATTTGGGATACAATGCTATTTCACAATAAAGATTAAAAAAGTAAAAACTTCTACAGTGGGAAAATGATGCTGGAGACATTGAATCATCTTGGACTACACTCCATTCCATTAATAGCAGTAATCCATTTTTCATGACCAGAATTTATGTAAGCTTGGGCAATCACTAGACTAGTTTTTTAAGATAATGACCTCCATCATTGAATTGCTCACAATCATTCAATATTAACATCATTTCAAATTATATTATTCAAGCTCAAGAGTTTAAAGTTTTTGAATCAAAACCAAACTGATTGACCAATTATACAAATTTGGGATTAGGTAAGCAAATAAACATTTTAATAACAATATGCTAACTGGACCTTTTGGTAAAAGGATAGTATAATGTGTATTTGTGTATTGAATCTATCAGTAACTTCACATAACTTTATAATTAAAAGTGGCATTTTTATAAAGATTTATAAAATTTTTAATGTCTTTTCAATTTTTTATTTGTTTCTTTTTACAAAAAAAAAAATCATGTGTGACAAATATTGGAAATCATAATCACTGAAGTCTGGAAGTTTATATTGTTTATAGTTTTGAATGATTTCACTTATTTCTTCCTAATAATCCATTATTCTTTTGGCAATTAAGCTTTATATTCTAGTTTTTTTATATAAAATTTCGATGAAAAGTTTATAAAGAACAGGCTAACAGGTCTATAATTTTCTAAATCTTTTTCATACTTTTTTTTATATAATAACTACAAGTGAGTTATACCAGTTATGAATAATGTTTTTCTTTAAAAATATTACCAGCTTAAAGTGGAACTTACATAATAAATTGAATTTAATTTAATCCAAAATATTAATTACTTCTGTTAGGATAAAGTAAATATGTCAAAAATTGTTATAATGTTAAGCTAAAATAAATAAAACACGTTTTTGGATAGTTTATTTATCATGATTCAAGCTAAAAGGAAGTTCCAAATTATCAAACATATTAAAATAAAAGCATTATAAATTCAAAACTGTAGATACTTTTAAATATTAGATATTGAATCCATAATTTCAAACAATAAGAGTTTTAGTTGTTTAATTGTATGTTTTAAAAATAAAGAAAACAGAATTTAAATTTTGATAATAAAAGTTTGTTTCTGATTCTTAGATACTGCAATTCACCAGGAAACTATGACAGATTTTTTTTAAAAAAAAGTTACTATAATTAGAATATATAATTGAAAGGCAAACTACAAATAATAATAAAACAATGAGTAAAATTAAATCAGAATTTACCCTATTAATCCTCTTCCACCCCATTGTTTTGGTACTAGACCCAAATGATATATGGCTCCATTTCTATCCACTATTAGACTGACAGGTTTCTAAAACACAAAGTTTGTTACAAATAAATAAAACTGTAAAATAAAATCATATAAAATATTAAATATTTATGGTCATATAAAATATTCACCGATCATAATTACCAATCACTTATAACCCTGTTTTTTTGTATTCATGATAAAACATAGGACAGTTGTAAATCATTTATAGGAGATTCTACTATGATAATTAGTTTGTAATGTATCATTTTTAATGCAAGAGAAAAACAAAAATAGTTTAAAAGAGTGAAAAAATAAGTGAGATACAAATATAAAAAAATATCCTATTTATTTATGAACATAATCAGTGCAATATTAATATACGTTCAGTTATTTAAAATCTACAGCATAAATTTTATTTATTGATGAATCCATTTCTATATCTCATTTTGAACTTCATCATTATCATTAGAAAAATATTTGTTGTTTAATGGAAAGATTGCTCAGAACAAATTAAATACTGTAAAACAAGTCCTCAAATTTCACCTGAATTTCTTGAACTAATTAAAGAATAACAATTATACATAAATAGCTTTGCATGTAACAAGGAGCAAAATGGCTTTTTCTTAAATGAAGTCTAAAGTTTCTGTGCATAGTTTACATGCCTAAAAACTGTAATAGCCAAATTAAACATTCCCTCTCTCAAAACCCATCATTTACCATAATAAATGCATATAATTCTTATTATTATTATTCAATAATTTTCCCAGCATTGACTCTTTTTTTTTCTTCATATTCCATTTTAAATAAAATTGTTTTTCTATTATGATTATATTCCTCAATTGTATTACAATGACATAGGTAAAAAATAAAATCATAAAAGCTCTATCTTTTCACCCCCTTTTTCTTTAAATTTCTTTATCCTGATCCTTTTTCAATATCCTAAGTCCAAAAATAAATGTTCAATACTTTCTTGTTTTCAATAAACAATTCAAATCGTTATTTTATTTCTGTCTTCTTTTCCTAATATATATAAATCTCTTATTTTTGCACCAAGTAACAATAAGTTGCCTCTTTTTATGTTATATAATTTTTATTGTTATATACCAACTAATTTTTAAAATTAATATTTGATTTTTACAATTTTTCTTTTTTTTTCTAATCAGTTTATCTATCTTCTTTCCTATTCTTCATAATTATGTATCAATAATACATTTTCTACATATTTATCACACTTCTTATAGAAATATATGGAAGTAAATATCCATCTATTAACTTTTTATACTGTAAATTTTAACTATCCTTTCCAATAATCCATTTAAACACTATTTGTACTACTGTATTTTCATTCATATGTTGCAATCTCCCAAACATATTTAATTGACTTTTAATTTTCTTTATTAAAAAACAAACAAACAAGTCTACCCAATTTCATCTTGGATAGTCTTATTTGCTGCCCATATTTCAACCTCCAATGCATATCTATTTAATTCTTTTTGCATTCTAATTAAAATTATTTGACTTCCATGACCAATACAAAGTATGTTACTTCCAAATGTTAAAGCAGGCATTCATCATCCTTTCCAAATTATTTCATATATCTTGTATTTAGAACATGAGGAGTATACTACATTTAAATCAAACCCATTCAATTTTTTGATTTTCTTTTTAATTCTAATTCCCAGTTATCTATATAATTCTTTCCCCCTAATCTAACAAAGTATATAGATATCTATACTCACTTCTCTACTTCTAACATCTGCTTTCTATCCTTCAGGTTTATTTTTTGCATAAAGTATTAGAATTTTAGATTTTTCTTCACTGAATTTAATTTTAATTTCCTACCTGACCACATGTATCTAATAACAATTCCATATCTTTTAAAACACTGTTTTCAAAAAATACTACATCTGCATTAAAAAAAAGAACAGCTATAATATGTATTCTGGTTTCAATTAAAGAAATCCCTGCACCTATTCTTACATTTTCCATCTCAATCTCCAATTCTCTTAGAAACAAAATAAATAATAAAGATGATAATGAAAATTCCTGTTTCAATTCAAATTCACATTTAATTTCCATTGGTTCTATATTCCTCAAATGGTACTTAAAAAATTAACAATGTAAAACTTTTAATTATTCTAAACAGTCTTAAGTCTATCTCCATATTTTTAAGACTTATTCACAATTTACTTCTATTCACCCTATTTTAAATCTTTTCTATATTTAAAAATGCAACAAATAATATTTTCCTTATAAAATATTTCAACAATAAATTATCCTATATCTTTTTCTCTGAATAAAATTCATTGTGAATCTTTCTTTCATTCTCTTCCATCAAGTCCTACTCATATTCAATAATACATATATATATATATATATATATTGTAACAGTATCTGGGTTCAAACCCTGTTACAAGAAAGTGGAAAAGCACATACACATCACCCTCAATACAGGTATTTATTCAATTTGTCGTTAAAAGGTTAAAAATATATATAAAATTAGACATATACATGTGCGTGAATTAAATTTTGAATTCTTTTTTTTTTTTTAGAAAATAAATGGGGAAGGGATTAATTAGTAATCATTGTTTATTTTAGAATGTTTTACTATTAAAATATTACAAATTGGCAAAATTACACTTGTGCGCAAATATTTTATATATTGTTTAGAATTGTTTAAAATATTGATTTTAGTTTCAATTATATTTCACATTAACGAGGGTAGGGAAAAAAAAATATTGTATATGCCTTCAAGCAATTCTGTGTTGTATAACAATCGTTAATTACTTCAAAAAGAAAAAATTCCAAGAAAAGTCAAAGAATGTTTTGCGAATAAGAAAAGATATCAGGAATGACGGCACCACCAAAACAATGGAAATGTAAAATAAAGAAGTAAAAAGTAATTTGGAAAAGGAAAACATATTCAAAGAAAAAGAACTAGATCGGAGATCTGATAAAATTCCTTTTTCTGAGAAAGGACAAAGCAATTAAACAAAATTAATTAATGAGAATTGGAGAAAAGAAAAGACAGTTGGTCAGTTAGATTGTAACTGCTGAGCGAGAGAGAATCATAAAGATATATGAATAAAAATGTTTAAAATGACGGAGTAAGCTGAATAAAAATGTTTAAAATGACGGGGTAAGCGCCAACACGTAAAGGGCTTCACCACCTGCAGCCGATGCGAACTGACTCTACACCGCCTGCCCGCAGAAGAACCTGGAACCTCGTTAATAATCCTGATTGCTTAACATAGGATGAAATAGAAGAGAACCGTGCATCCAAAATATGAATTAGTTCATTTTGAAAATTATATTATAGAAGACTTCAATTATGGCTCATCCATCACCTACGGACATCTTAATATCGGACTTTACAGAAAGAAATTATATTGCGCTCTCATAAGACAAACTTCGAATGCTACAAGCTCATGGAACTCAACCTGATACACTACGTGATTCATTATATTCTGATCCCACACCTCGGGGTTCGTAAGGTAACGTGAACTATTTTTTTTATATAACTCAGAATTGCTTATGGCTACCCTCGTAATGACTCTATTAAATTATTTCATAGCATGAAATTATTGCGTACAACTGTATACTAAATTTTTTTTCTTATATATAAATTAATATTTGTTTGTTCTAGATTAAATATTTTATTGCTTCATTTATGGTTTGGGGAATTTATTCTATATTTTAAATGGGAATGATATGAATTGATTTTACATAGATTATGTTTAAATATTAATAATAAAATTTTATACATATTTACCTTTGCGTTAAAGTTACTTATTAATTATTGTTTACCTTCTCCTATCACTTCACCTGCCAAATAAAATGCAAATGATTCAAATATGTCCGAGGTGAATAGATACGTTTATGAGTGCATTATAGGTTACATACAAACCTATATTTTTTTTTGTTATTATCTCCGTTCATCTGATAGGTTTTCCTCCCCACCCTGGGAATGAGCTAGCTTGGGTCAGGCACCTCGTTAGTTGGGAAAATATAATTCTCACCGTAATAATGAGTTTGGCGCTTGAGGTCAGTGATCCACTGACGCTCATAAATATATTGTTCCCGTAGATATTTTATTTATTTAGATCTTACATCAGATATAAGAGCTACCGGAAAACTTTTCTTTCATTTGTCTTAAATCCTATTTACGCAATACTTAAAAATTGCGTCAAGTAAATAATATTTATATAAATAATTCGTATCAGAATTTTCTTTGGTAGGTAGTATTTAAATATTACCTTCAGGAGTTATGGTGACTAGACAGCCATAGAAATTCCATCTAGTCTACGGTATGGTTCACATGTCCATTTTTTTTAAGTTCTATTATATTTTTTTAAGTAGGCAAACGTCGGAAGGGACGGTTAAAATATATATATATAAATAAAGAATAGAAATGAAGACATAATATTCACATAAATAGAAATAATCTTTAACATTTGATGTTACCAAGAAATTATCAATTACTACTTATTGATAATCTCTGAGGCTAAACCAGTTTTTCATTAAACCTATAATAGCTCCTTTGTTCAAGTTTTTTGTTGACAATTTCTTGGTAACATTAAAGGTTAAAGATTATTTCTATTAATATGGATATTATCTCTCATTTCTAATATTTATTATAATAAAAAATATTTAATTCTATATATATAAACTATGGAAGTTAGTGATATTAGTCTATTAGTTAAGAATCAAAAAAATTTTTTTACTTAATAATTTAATTCCTACACTCATCAGGAAACTTACCATCAACTATAATTTTATTACAACTTTCCTTTAAACTAAGACTAGCCCTCTTGTTTTTTTCCTTCACTCTGCTTTATAACTGAATTCAATTCTACATCCTCTATTCTGTCCATCATATTCATAAATTAAGCTTTCTGAAAAATCAAATTCATTTATCAAGTGTCTTTTTGTCAAAGTTTTTTTTTATAAATTGTTTTATTTTTTTCAAGCACTTCATTACTTTCACATTCTCTTCCCTCTTTATTTAAGAATAGAATATCTTATTTTTATTTTTCCTCTTCATATATCACCAAAACTTTTTAAAAGCTACTCTTCCTGCATTGCTAATTTCATCAATTAATTTTTTTTTTTAATTTTCACCCCATTTCCATCTTAACTTTTCCCATAATCTTTACTTTTTTTGCTTCCACATGCTTCATGATAGCTACTTTATAATTCTTACATGATTTTATTTCTTTTACACTTACTGAAGTTTTTTTGCCTCCACTATCTTTTATTAATCATATAGACTTACCAGATTTTGCTACTATTCATACTAACAAACTGTTACTTCCATTACAGCTGTTCTGTTTCTTTTTTTTACAATGCATTTTAAATATTTTACTGTCATAATTTTAATGCTTTTTTAATTTTATTTATAACTTGATATATTCATTATACCATTATTAATTTCAATCACTTTTCTTTATTCACTTTTATATTCATTATACTGTATATTTCATTGAAGTTTGATATTCATTTTTCTCTTTCTTGTTAATTTTTGACAAGCACAATAAAAGATCAATTTGATAACAGATTTTTAATAGTAAATAAATATAAACTAATTTTTGAATAACAAATTTATCAATGAAAATCAAAGTTCTTTTTGATTGTGGTAAGATATGTATAAATTCTAATACAGGTGAAATCACACTTTTTTAAAAAAAAAACACGATAGCCTTGAAGACTACTAAATTATTTTAAAATGCTGATACGAAAAAAAACATGGACAAAGATTATGAAAAATTGATTTACAAAGTTACGAATGCAAAAAAAACAAACATATAAACAGCAATGATAATTAAATTGGATAGCTTGGTCAAAAACATTTAAAATTCGAAATACAAAAAAATGAATTAAATAAAACTAAAAATAATAATGATTTTCATTTGATTTCACCCCCCCCCCCCAACCTTTATTTATGATGAATATTCTTGTTTTTTTTTCTTATTGCATTTGTTTCATGAATAATAAATTCTACATTATTTATCCTTGAAATGGTGCTATGTCTAATAATAAAGCATCTTTTTAACAAATTAAACATCTATATTATTATTATTTTCAGTAGTTTTTCGGATTCACCAATATTTGTTTTCAATGAGAAGATTTCTTTTATTTATTACATGAAACTACATTTAAAACAAATGATTTTAATTAAGAATGTACTTAAAAATATATCATTTTATTAATAATATATATTAATGCTCAATTCTCTATGCTCTTTATTACTGTTTTACAATGCTTTTATTACAACCCATTATGAGAGTTTCAATTTCCCCAGCAATCTTCTTCCGACCTCCTACTTATATTTCCAAACGTAAACTGCTAAATTCAAACTTTAAAGAATTTAGTAGCTAAGATTTGGAAGTATAAGTAGGAGGTCTGAAGAAGATTGCTGGGGCAATCGAAACTGTCATAGTGGTTTATAATAAAAGCATTGTAAAACAATAATAAAGAACATAGATGATTTAATATTATATGGATTTGGCAATGCAATAAGAAAGATAAAGTAATAATACTTCATAAATGCTCAATTCTACAGCATTTTTACTTCATATTTTATGATACATCCAAATAATTTCTCTTAAAATACTTCAAACTGAAGTTTGTATGGATTCCTGTCCATTACATTTATATTTTCTTTTGAAAATGATGATCTTATTCATAAAAAAACCAAGATTTTCTTAATATATATTTTAAAAATCATTAACAATATTGTTTGAATAAGTGCTATAATACTTTGCTACATCAGCTTTTTTTGTTTTATATTTTGTAAATATAGTAATTAGACACTTATTCATTTGGAGATTTTCCATGATAATTCCATTGAGATTTCATAAGATATAAAATCAGCTAAAAAAAGATGGAGTTAAAAGATAGCTAAAAACATGTCTTTAAAAACAATGCTAGACAAACAACTTTCAATTGAAAAAACAATATTAAAATTTTTTAATTTGAAATTTTTGGAGAACTATGATAAAGTGAAGAAAATGAAATTACATCAATGTAAATAAAGCTCAAGAAAGAAAGTGGAAAAAACAATTTCATTTTATCATTAAAACTAGTTTTGATTTTGTAAAACAAAAAAGATAACTCAATTGCAATGATTATTATGCTATTTAAATTGTTAATATATAATATGTCAATACAATATCATTTAAAAATATTTCTTACATCAATGCTGTGCTGAACGACAGCAGCTATATTTTGAAGATTGATGAAATTTTCACAGGTTACTGATCCAAATTGTATAATCAGATCACCAACTTGTAAGCCCTAGATAAATGAAAAAAAAAAATGTTTATAAGTAAATTAATCATAAATGCATTTAAAAATGATTTATGAATTATTGAAAAAAAAAAATTTCTTAAATAATATACTAATTACAACTTCTAAATATTTTAATCAAAATCATTATTATAAGGGACATTAATAATAACTGTATGGTTAATTATTCAGGAAATCATGTGATAATTGAACACTCTATCAAAATGAGAATATTTTTATGTTACTTAGGAATTTTTAGTACTGAATCTGCCCCTCTTCCACTGCATAGAAAATTAGACACCAAAACTCATTTTCAAATCAAAAAGAAACATTTTTATAATAGATGACTAAATATAATGTCAGAATCTTACAGTTTAGCAGAAAGAACAAGTAAATATCACTCTACCCTGAATGTTATAATTTCAATCATTATTCAATGTTTACATGATGCTTCCAAAAGTATATCTCTTCATCCTACTCTAATGCCATTTACTGTTCATTTGATTTTGAATAATCAAAAGACCTATAGATATAATGCTATAATATCTCCTTCCAAAGTAGGTGAAGAGATCTGCTTTTGGAAGCATATGAAAGAGTCATGTAATATTATTGTTGGTAATCATATAAAGGTGTGAATGAAGACAAATATGATATGAAATGAAAGTTTCTTAATAAAAATTATTTATTCTTCACACCTCATAGGATGTACTTATTTTCAAAAACCTTAAAAATGACTCAGTATTATATTTGGGTTAATATAAAACTTTATTATTTTACTGTAACAAAAATGTATTTATCAGTAAGATGTTAGCCCTCTGCTTATAAGACATGTTGAAAAATATTTTTATAAATTTCTACATTGAGATCTACTAATGGAAATTAATATTAAAATTGAAAATGTTATAGCTACTTGTGATAAATAAAATTTGAGAATTAATAATCATCCAACATTAATCAGTAAATAGCTGTAGTTATCTAACAATCTTCATTTAAATTATTACTAACTCCCACAAATGATAAACTTGGTAAACAACAGTCTTCTTTGCTATTCCTTTAAGATAGGTTGGTGAAAAAGCGTTTCCCTGCAGAAGGCTATTTAAAAACAGTTTTACCTTTTACTATTGCTCAGTATGTATGTAATGCCATTATTATTAAAATGTAATGGGATTAAAATAATATGAGTAATCAAATGTTTTTTCATAGTAAGAAAAATGAGATGTCATGTGTTAAAATATGGAGAATAATTAAAAAAAAAAAGCTTCTACACTGCTCGAAAGCCTATATAGTTAGAATCCATTAATCTGGCTTCTTATAATTGGACAACTTTCACTTTCTGCACAAAATTATGGATCTCTCTGAATTTTTACAACCATTTAATTATTAATAAAATATTTCAGAAGTAATATGCAGGCATTCTAAGCAGAGTGTAGATTCACTCCCAGCTTTATTAAGTCTTCAATTCTGCCACTGTATCCATAGATTTGACAGTCTTTGGCTTTTTGTTTCATGGTTTGTATTTGACTATGACTACAAAAGTCAATGGCTATTAAATTCCATTCATGAAGCAGATAAGCACAACGACCACAAGGTTATCCTGAATCTGTTGAAGAATTTCAATAACATTTAGCAAAAGCAAACCCACTTGGCTTTATAGTTGGATCTGAAAAATATGCTTCAATTCTCATAAGAAATCCACTTTTTATGCCATAATTTTTTCTGTTTGGAAAGCTGGCCGATATTACCTGGAGTTCTTATGCAAGTACTTTATCAATAACTTCCTTAGCACTACCATATTTTACTGGTGAATACTCTTCCACTAGATATCAATAGAGGGATTGTCTCATAAAAAATTTATAAAAAGCCATTAAGTAGATTGGATTTACCATTAATTTAAGATATAATTTCACTACCTAAGACTGAAATCAATTCAAAACAAGAGTTATAATTTATTCAAATAAAATTTTCATTTATATACACATTAAAAAAACAAACACAACACAATGCATAAATTAATGTATATACATATTTGTAAATAACATTAAAAAAAAAAGAACCATCATTATCACTATTTTCAATTATTGTCGATCCACTGTAGGATGAAAATATTTTCAAGATTTATACAGTTTTTTTGATCCATAATTTCTATTCTCCACATCATTTCATCAAATTTTTTTATCCATATATTTCAAGTGTAATCTTTTTCTAGGTTTTTGTAATCCCTTGGGATTCAATTTAAGATTCTAATTGTCCATCTACTGTCATCTCTTCTAGCAATGGGTCTAGCCCAAATTTATTGCAACCTTTTAATTCGTTCAATGATGTCAGTGATTCCCTTATGTTCTCTTATTCACATATTTTGCTTTTGATCCCTCTTTGTCACTAGCAACATATACTTCTTTACTTCTGATAAATATCCAAGTCTCAAATTCACATGTAAGAATTGATAAAACCCATAGTTCACCCTAAAACTAGGAGCTATACTTCATAAATGATAGCAGATCGAATGTAGTGATTATAAATATAGTGTTAATATGCAAATATAGTTATATATATAATCCAGACTAAACACAACAAATTCTGTGATTAATTTCATTCCCTATGCTTCTAATAATCTAATTATGATATTTGTATTTAGTTGTTTAATTCTTCTAATTTATGCTTATCGTTCTTTATTTTTCTTCTTCTGTGAAAAAAATTGAACAATATTTTAATCTTTTAAACATTTATCTTTAATTTCTTGCTTTCATCTGATAACTTTTATAATATTTCTTGAAACTTTGAAGCATTATTTGCAAAAAAACAACCACATCATGTGTAACATAATAGATGACTTAATGGTCATTTTCTTTTACAATCTTAGATTTCCATTTTTATTCCCAAAATACTTCTTGTAAAACTGCTATAAAAAGTTTTGGAAATATTTAACTACTCTGTTATACATTCTTATTAATACTAATATTAGTAGTACCAATATAATTTAATTATTGTGGTTGCATTTTAATAAATGCTTAGGCTACCAATGGGCTCCACAAGTAGTGGATAGTGGAATGGCCTTTAGATATGAAGACAAATTGTGAATATCAAATAAACAGTGCTTGACCAAAAGCTCCTGCTGTCTTATAGGATAGAATGTTGCTTCATCAAAGGCTAAGTACTGTTTCTGATACAAACCCTCTTTTCTGTCTACCCTTTTTTCTTCTTCAGTTACTAAAATTAATATAGAGTTCAGTCATCATGAGCAACCTGATATCTCCTTATAATAATCGTGACAATGGGATTGTGTGTTTGTGCAATAACATTTCTATCCTTTAACTACATGTTAAGCATTCCTGACTCAAGTATTCCTTTTCTATTTTTTTTTAGCTCAAGACATCAAGAATTAAGAAAGCTATGATGGGGATAGACTTAGTAGACTGGGAGTTCTTAGTTATCATCTTTGCTTGAGCAGTACAGTCACTAATGAGTCACGTTGGAACTGGATTTAAGTGAGACAATGATTTTGGCTGGCAAAGATTGTATATTTAGACAGCCCTATTTAGAAATCCCCCTGCCTACCATGGAAGTGGAAGAGCCTAGAAAATACATTGAAAAATTGCATGTCTCCCAGTCTGGCTAAATTGTCACCAGGCAGATTACACATTTCAGTGGTAAAAATAATAAGAATATTAAGAATAATATCACACAGAGACAAAACTCTCCATATAGTAGCACCACTCAGTGCAACCCAGAATATTCAATGGTTGCAGGAAGGTTTATGCATAAAATCCCTATTTAATAGGCACTAGATAGGGATATGTGTAAACGTTCCTTCATCCATTGATTACTCTAGCTTGCACTGAGTGGCGCTACTGTATAGAGAGGTTTGACAATTCAATGAGAAATGGGATGGCCAAGATTTCATGAGAGATGCAAAAAGTAAAATGAAAATGTTTGGTAGATTGCAGTTTATGGATAATAAAAGAATAGCCAAAATAGTATTTAATTGGGTTATGAGTAAAGAGCAGGTAATAAGATGGGTGAGAAAGGTAATGCAGTACGCAAAAGATGGGATGATTGTGTTAAGAGGATTGTTAAGTGTTGTAGTAGTAAGAAATGGGATAAAAGAATAGATTTATTAATAAAGAATAGGGAGTTAGAGAGATGGAGAAATAATATGGAGAATAAAAAGAGTTTAAATATATATAGAAATAAACAGAATATTAGGTGTGAGTTAATATATGATAATAGTAAGGAAAGTATTTTATTATTTAAGGCTCGAACAGGATCTTTAGCTACAAAGAGAATATACACGTAAATGGAAAAAAATGGGTGATTTATTTTGTAAATTATGTAAGTAAAGAATAGAAAATATTAGGCATTTGTTAATTGAATGTAAATGCTTGAAAACAAAAAGGGTGCATATAATGAAGTTATGGAAGAATAAATATGAAAAAAGTGATTATACAGAAAGTGAATTATTGGTTTTTATGCTGGGTTTGGGAAAAGATAAAGGGGATTTAGATATAAAGGTTATAGAGTTGACAATAATTATGTTGCGGAAATGGGATGGAGCAGAATATGGGAAAATTTAAAGTGGGGAATGGAAAATAAAGTGGCTAACAAGTTTATCTGGGCATAATTGCTGAGATATTCTTGACTTCTTTTAAGAAGCCACAACATATCACATCACATTGGGTAAACAGTTTGTGTAAGCATAAAGAATCGTGATCATGTAAAGTTTAGTGAGTTAAGAATAATAACAGTAGTATTGGTGTACCAGTGGCAGAATTAAAGGTAAGTATCACAAATATATATATTTTTTAGACATAGGTACATGGAATGTATAAACTTTATTTGAAAAAGTCTTCAAAACCGGAATGAAGAACTGCACTTGTGGCTAAAGAACTGTCAAGATTTAATATTAAAATTTCTGCTCTTAGTGATACTCATCTCTCAGAGGAAGGAAGTTTATTAGAACAGATGGAGGGATATAAGTTTTTTTTGGAAAGGCAGGTCAGTCAGTAACAACAAGGAAAAAATGATTGGTGGATTATAAGTGCAAAAAAAATATAGACATTAGCTGATCATGATAATCTAGATTATTTTTTGATGCATTGAAAGTAACATATATATTTGAAAATAGTATCACAATGGTATTAAATCCAACAATATTTTGAACAAGTGAAAAGAGTTATTTTGATAATACTTTGGATAACGATACAATAATTGATATGATGACTTATTAATGATATATCAATTTTATCTACTTATTTAAATTTGGATAAAAATATCCAGTCTAATGAAATCAAAACAGCTCTTTGTAATCTTAAAAATGGAAAAGTTGCAAGTCCTGATGAAATATTTGGAAGAATTTTAAAATATGGTAGCAATATGCTAGTTTCAAAAATATCTGAATCCATGAAGTTGTGCCATCCGATCTTAAGAATGCTTTAATTTTTCCAATTTTTAAAAACCAAATGAAATAGGCAAAATTGTGATAATTATCATGGAATATCATTATTATCCATTAAACAAAAATTTTGTTGAATAGATTGCTTCCACTTATAGATGAATGGTAACCACAATTTTCCAGGCAAATGCAAAAAAAGTATCATAAACAAAAAAATGAATTATATATTGCTTTTATTAATTTGGTCAAGGCACTTGATTTAATTAATAAGATCGGTCTATGGCATTGTTTGAAATTAGTTGGTTTTCCATTTAAAAAAATTATTCATACTAGACAATTTCTACATGATTAAATGAGGAAGTGTTATTTTCCCTAATTTATTGTATGGATGTGAAACTTGGAAACCCTATACGTGCAATATAAAGGCATTATAAAAGTTTCATTGAAGGCTGCTCCATAAAATTTAAAAAATACAATGGCAAAATTTTAAAACCAATCAATATGTTCTTCGGCTTGCAGGATGTGAAACTATTGAGACTAGTATTGTAAAATCACATCTTCACTGGATTGGATATGTAAAATAAATGAACATAAAAGACTTCCTAAAAATATGTTTTATGTGAATTTGAATAGGAATTTCGTAGGAAAAGTAGATCCTGTTTGGCAAAATATGGGAGAATAGAATAGAATATATTGAAGAACTACAAATTAGACAATAGCATTAAAGTATTTCAGAAAAAAAAAGTTGTTTTTTTTGAGGAAACTAAAACGCAACAATGTAAAATAAAAAGTAAACAAAAAATTGGACTAGCATCTTCTATATGTGGATGGATTTGTGGTTCACAGTATAATTACTGCAAAACTCATTTTTAAAATAGTTTTTTTTCTCTCTCTTTTTCCTTTCCTTTTTTTTTTTTGAAGTTGGAATGGCCATTTTTTTTTTGAACGATTGTTTATTATTTTTTATGACAATATCCTGCATCTATATCTTGATGGTCTAAAGTTTTAATGTGTGGAAATATTAATAGAGTTAAATGCTGATTTACAAATCCAAAGTGTAATGCAATTCATATTCACCAGCCCTTTCTATAACTTCTCTCAATAACTGGATATAATTTAAAACTGTGCTAAAATCACTTCTAAATTCAACTTAATCACTACTTAATTTTTAATCCCCCTTGTCCTAGAAAAAAACAATTTGATAACGTATTAATTTTTAAAAAGGACATTTAATTGATCTTTTAAAAAAGCTTAAACTGAAGTGCAGAAATTTAAGAATATGATTGGAGGGAAAAAAAAATACCAAAAAGTTAATTTGTACTGAAGCAGTCAATCTTAGCCCAAGATTGAGCCTCACTATTCTGCCACTTAACCCACATTTCATCCTGCTCCTTTTGTCATATGTATATTAGTTTTATGTGTATTTTTGAGAAGCATCTATAAGATTTATAAATATAAATCTTAAATAAAAATTTCTTTATTTAATATTAACGTCATTAGATGTGACTCAGATATCTACATATATTACTGGAGCATATATATATATATAATTAAAATTACAAACATTAAATATTGTAAATAATTTTGCGTCTTTTAAAATTATATATTTTTTTACTTTGAAATTATTTCTTTTTATATATAATTACATAAAAATTCAAAATGGAAGATGCAACCGTTAACTGTCCAAAAGTAATTGAAGGGGTGGAAACATATTGTTTCAGGGTTTTAAAACGAATTTTAATCAAAGTTTTAAATGAAAGTAAAATTAAAACAAAGCTAATGGATTTTAATTTAGCTACTAACATTTTTGTCAAATCTATTTCCAATCGGGAAATTGATTTGAATTTATTTTTGGACAGTTATCTAGCGATTGCATCTCCAATAACAATAGAGAATATATTTCTGTAGATTCAGGATTCCATTTGATATAAGAATTTTAACTAAAAGCATTCTTTAAACAACTTAAAACTTGTATAAATAAGGGCTGAAAATCTATTGTGTTAAGAGTTTGGTCAATTGTTGCTAATCTACTTCACATCCTTTTGATGTTTTTGAAATGATTTTTGAGTAGAGGGACCTAAGCCACCTTTCCCTTAATCTTCAGCCCGACTCTTCACCAGGCAGCGATCTAGCTCCTACCAATCCAGAGTGCCAGTGCCGTTAAAGAACCACCAATGCCAAGAAAAATGCTTTTAACTTAAATAGAATCTGCCTGCCCTGAAAGTCAAAGAATGCTACCTTCCACATAAGATTCGTCCGTACTTCATTCCAGAGAATCATGAGGTAACAAGCCAAAAGTTATTATAATTGCATTACCTGAATTCTAACTCCTAACTCTTAAAAATCAATGTTTTCTTTATGTTGAATCTCTTGTAACTCGCTAATCGGCGAGTATGTTTAAATTAATAATTATTTTCTTTGTATCGATTCTCTACAATCTACATTAATCTTACTGTAAAATCTTTCATCCAACTCACTTATTATTATTATTATAATTTAGTGCGGTTAAAATTTATTATTAATGATATTTTTATATTCTTCACTTAATTTTTATTTGAAAATATCAATCAAACCCAGTCTTGCGAGCTTTATCTATATCTCCCTGTGGAATAAAAGGGGAGGAGGATTAATTAATTCATGTTATTTATTTATAAATAGCTCGTAAGATTGAGTTTCTCTTTTAAATGAATATATGCTTTAAAAGTAATTTGTCGTAAATTTATACAAAATGTATAAATACTTTTCCAATCTGGGTGAATATTGGTGTCCGTTAATTTTATTGATTTCTTTATTGATCATCATTGCCAAAAGGCTGTCGACCTAATTCTATTTTATTTGCACTTTTAAGTGCACGAATTTTAGTTCTTTTTTATATGTTAAACAAAATAGTATTGATTCAAGAAGGGGGAGAAATGCATGCTTCATTAATTATAGTTTTAACTTATGATAAATGACTTCATAGTGCATGGGTCATTATTTTACCATATCATTACATATTTGTTAAACTACTTAAGGCTTTATTTTAGTATTTAAATCCAATGATTTCATATCCTTATAATAGCGTTGCTGGTATATGTCAAATTATTAATGAGTCACATAGGGCTCTGATCCGATTCATCCGTACCTCATTCCGGAGAATCCCGATCTTTCTTAGTTTGTCATTCTTCTCCCAAAGTATATATTTCTATACTGCTCATATCTGTCCGTACCTCACTCTGGAAGATTACAGAGCCTTTCGTTCAAAACAGGGTATAAGACTACTCCCTGGAACAAGCAGGTTAGTGTAGTTGAAGCTCTGCATGGATTTACCATAATCCGGAACGATAGCAACTTCCTACCTTCCTTTCCATTTAGGTACTGCTTGGCCTGAAGCTGGTGTATCACATTAAAATAGAAGAATGACATTTTCTTGCCCGAAATTGTCATTCTCTTTTTCACTTACATAATGCTAGCACCGCAAATTCTTATATTTCGTTTCCTAGCCTGTTTAAAAATAAATCGTAATGATGTGTGATAATGAAACATTTTTCTCTTTAAATATTTTTCGTTGGAGTTTTAGATCCAACATTTCTGAAACTGCCCTCCCCTTTATCGAAATAAGCCATTCCTGTATTTATAGAGTTTCGCAATATTTGATCGTTAAATATCGAAATGTATAATAAATAAATGTTTTAGTATATTTATGGATCATAATGTATCCTTACTTAATTGTTATAAATAAATGAAAATAAAGCCATGTATCAAATGCCAAGGGCATTCTATTATAGTTGTATAAGCAGTGAAACTTTATTATCGTATACTTATCTGTATTCTCTAAATGTATAAAACGTCCACCAACCACCCAGATAAATTTATTTTTGTAACAGTAAATAAAATCCGACTTCCAAATATATGTCGTATATTGTAATGCCGCACTAGATTGATATCTGTCAAAATAAAAATAATTGACTCAAGACTGTCAAAAATTTGTAATTAAAATAAAGTTTAAACTGCATGAAGTGGGTCATATATATATATAATCATCTTAATTTTTTTAAAATAAATATTAATATTTTAAACTTAATCAGTGTGTTCAAATCTTATTAATATATTTATGTATGTTTTAACTTATATCTTGTGTTCACTCAATCTCTCATTAACATCATCATCAACTGAATTCTCATGAAAAACATTGTAGCACCGGGCCTGGAAATAATATCATCATAGATGTTGTCCATAATGTTGTAGATTTAGGGAATGGGCAAATAGGTTAGAATTCATGATTGCTCCTGACCTGTGTATCTCGGGCATGATTGGATTCGTGGTACTTTTGCTTAGATTCTAAGTCTTGTTGGATGGACATACATTTTCGACAAGGTACAGTACTTTAAGCAAGTAAGAAAAGAGGAACAAATTAATTGTTAAATGTTAATCTTACAATGATATAAAAATGTTTAATAAGTTATTAAAATTAATAGATACAGTATGATTATTATTTAACATTTATATTTCATTCTGGAGAAAAAAATATATCAAATATATATTATCAGCAACTATATATTAAATTATTTCCATTATCTAATATTGAATGTTAAATGTCTTAAGAAAAATTAAAACTTTATTTGAACTTTTCAAATGCATTCAAACTGTTACTAATAACACTTAAGTTAGTATATAACATTTTGAGTTTTTTCTCTCTTCAGTTGATACTAGCCTGATGAATGACAGTAGTAGCATGGGAATTGAACCTGGACTTTAGAATTGTGAATAGTGAACTTAAAGTAACACTTTCATTAAATAGGTTATTCTGTTAAAGGCAATAGTATATAAAAAATTCATATACTTTTCTAAAATGATCCTCCTGATTTCTTCTCTTTTTCTTAAGAGCAAGATGAATAACTTCCAGACATTATGTATTATTACACTAGGTTGACTTATGGGATTATTGGATATTATCATGATATGAGCAACTTCTTTGAATTTTTTTCTTTATACTTATTCCTCTCTATTCAATATTTTGGTATTTTCTCAATTGAACATATGTTCATTGGTACTGAAGCGGAATCTGAGATTCAGATTTCGCTTCGCAGCTTACCTCAAATCTTCCATTACCAAGCCAAATTCAAACCCTATTTTTGCATATATATTCCGCTCACTAACACATTTTTTTGTTCCTTTTCTTGATTTATTAACTAAAATACTTCTTAACGAAGATATATACGTAGATATCTGAATTTAAACACACACACACACACGAAAAAAGAAAAATAATAAATATAGTATTTAAAAGGGGAATACTAATAAATATAGTATTTAAAAGGGGAATACGTAATGGAGGATTAATTGTAACAAATTTGTAATATCAAAATATATATTTTCTGTATTTTTTAAAAATTATAAAAGTTATAGTAATTATTTAGTAATTGCGGCTCAGATGTATATAGATATTGTAGGGACAAATTTACTAAGCAAATATTTACTAGAAAAAGTTTGTTATATGTCAATCTATAAAATTTTGTCTTTTAAATTATTTTTTGCTATTAAATTATACTTTTCTCTTTAAATCCAATATGGAAGATGCAATTGTAATTAAATCAAAAATAATTAAAGGTGAGAAACTTAATCTTGTTTAATCTTCTAAAATAACTTTAATTAAAAATTTCTCTAAAATTAAAATTAGAAACTAAACCAATTGATTTACTTTTGTCATGAATATTTTATATCAAATTAATTTCGGTTTGAATACATGTTATCTAACAATGGCATCTTCCAGCACAATGGGTAAAGCTTATGTAGAAATTCTTTTAAAAATAAGATTAAAGAATAATTAGCGGTAACAAATAAAGAAGCATTCCACAAATACCGGGGCATAATATAAAATGGGCTAATTTTGACTGCTGGGAGAACTAAAAAGTCAAAGAAAGCAGTTGCCAAATAAATCCACGTTCGTTTGATTTCAATGTGTCGTGAGTAAACTCACTTCACCTTTCTTGCCGTCCGAGATGGCCCTCCCTGAAATCTGCGCCCAGGATCCCGATACTCATAAACTATAACTATATGCCTGTTTATTGAATAATGAACTTACTACCTGCCTGAATAACTATGCTCGTCAAACTAGATCTAGATCTCCGAGGGAAATCTGAACATCACCAAAAGAATAGCCAAGTTTGTACAGAGATAATAATTTCAAGTGCTGCATAACACTTTGTAAAGTCTTCCTTGTAAAATTAATATTAGTTATGGATTAATCAATTTGTAAATTCTTACCTTGTTAGGTTCTCTCTATATAGCTTTGCAGCAATCTCTCCTACATTAAACCTCTCCTGAACAATGATTATTTCTTAATTTTACTTCTATGCGGCAATATTTTTATTTTCATTATTATATTTTATATTTTCGTATATTAAATTATATGTCGATAATTTTCCCAGATTCGCAAATGTCTATGCTATATCTTTTAAAACCCTTCATTTCTTTTCAGAGGGCAATTAATCTAGTTTTTAGTAAAAGAAAAAACAAGTTTGTTATTCTTATTATAGCGGATGCTTACAAGTCTGGGAAAGTAAAATAAAAGACAATCAGATAATTATTGTATAATGTTATTTTCAAAAAACAGAGCAAAAATCTGTTTTCTTAGAAATTTTTTTTTATTAATTAAATAATAGCACCAACTTCTAAAAACTTTAAATATACTTATATGAATTAAATCAATATTATTTTCTTGAAATCATTAACCACCATCTACTTTATACATATCTAATAATATGTAAGATATTTATGAAAGCACTTAAAACCAAAGATTTGTATTAGTTATATGTTGTGGAAACTTTATGTGTAATTTAAAGTAATAAAAGGAAGGGGGGGGAGGGACCATCTAGTTCTATAAGCTATTATATCAGCTTTAATTTTACTTATTCCATATCCACGTAGTAAATCAAATCATACCAGTATGCTGGGTCTTTATCAATAAAGATAGGTGATAATTCTTTATTTCTTAGTTTTAAGTTTGTATATTTATATTAATTCAAGCATTACATGTATACTGGCCTTTAGTTATATTTGTGCTTCGTTTCCGGGCGTATCGGAAAACCCGAATCACGTCTATTTTTACTTCCAATTCCAAGAACAAGGTTTGTAAACCCCTTGGGACTTCTTCGGCACTAGATATTGCGTAGGGTCTGCTCTGGCAAAAGTCCTGCCTATGGTAATTCAATAAAGCACATTCTTCGTTTTTTGTGACCCGACCATGCCAACGTTTGCAGAGAGTCACCTTCTTTAGCTGTAAATTGAAGCACCTTCTTTGATCTTAGAATGGATCTCTTCATTGCCATCATGCACGTACCGCTCTCCCATATTTCATTCTCGCTAAAGCCTATCAATACTCCTAAATTGTACTGTTATGATTATGCTAAATGGATTGTCATTTTTATATTTTCATTCATACTTTCATATGCGTTATTTCTGACACAATTATTGTTTCCTAAATTAGCTTCCCACGTACGTTCTTATTTCACAAATGCGAATACTATTTTATTAATCAAATATAATTACCGTTTGTCATAAAACTCAATAATCTTATGTATTGGTTAGAGTGCTGTTGTTATATTAATGGTGGATTTAAAGAAATTTAAATAACTGTAATCCAGCGCTATTAAAAATCTTAGGTATACCATGTAATCTGTTAATTATTGATATATAAATAGCCGCATTAGAAC
This sequence comes from Epiperipatus broadwayi, assembly GCA_028023455.1. Classification (NCBI taxonomy): domain Eukaryota; kingdom Metazoa; phylum Onychophora; class Udeonychophora; order Euonychophora; family Peripatidae; genus Epiperipatus; species Epiperipatus broadwayi. The sequence continues at coordinate 596,098 of JAQFVV010006548.1, forward strand.
AAAACGATAAATTATTTGTTATTACAGCATAACTTGAATAAATATGCGCATTTTATTGTATTGTAAGAAGGGTTAATGTTGTTTACGGGAGATAAATACCCATTTTTATTTGTATTTTGACACAAATAACGTAATCAATCATATATATCTCAAGTTAACTTAATAAATCTTAAATATATTTCTGGATATCAAAGTCATTGTTTCATTTATTGAATAGTAATAATATTTGATGTTATATAAAAGGTTTAATTTACTAGGTGATAGAATCTCACTAACAATAATATTATATACATGAATAATGGCCATTTCCAAGGAGTCTCTTTGTGTCACAGCTTTGTGATGCAGGCGGTGAGAAATAAATTATATCGGTATCATCGGGATTGTTGCTCATAAGTTGGTAGATCTGGAAAATAGGCAAATAGGGCAGAATTCATGAGGCTTCCTGACTTATATATCTTGCGCATGATTGGACTTGAAATACTTTTGCCTAGATGGCTAGATCTTGTTATATGAACAGACAAAACTGACCGCTACAGTACATACATGGTCTGCTACTTTAGATAAATCTGTTTTCTCTTTTCTAATCATCAGTTTGTGCTCTTTCAATTGCTTTTTAGTGGGGTAACTGATCTCACCAATAGAAATCTTTCCACATTCATAGATGTAGTTTTTGTTTTTCAGTATTTCAAGTTCAAGTTTTATAGGTGTTTGATTCCTCATAGTACAATATGGCTTTGAAAATTTGTTCTAATATTATATTGATTGCAGATTTTATTTTATCTGCTATTCCTGATATGTATAGATATGTTTCAATATCCATAATTGTTTTTTCTTTTGATATTTCTTTTTGTTGACTATTTTTAAAGTTATCTTAATGACAGCTGATGGATAATTTTTTTTTTCATGAGTTTGTTCTGTATAAATCTTTTCTTTTTCAAAATCACTGAGTTCTGAATAAATTCTTTTTGCTCTATTCCATAATGTTAGCTTAACTCCATGTTTTGTGTTTCTGGTATGATTGGATGTATATGCTAAATATTTTTCTATGGGTGTGTTTTTTTTTTGGAAACTGTAGTTTTAATTTTGCCATGGAGTAGTCTCGGCACATGAACATCTAAGAATTCCAATTTATGTTCTTGTTCTGATCTTATAACAAACTTTCAGACGTGCTTTACTATAACATAATTTATATTAATTATTTTAAAAAATATGTAAATAATTTTGTGGCTTATCAAACATGTAATGTTAAAAATATAAACCTATTTCATGGAAGAAATAAGACCAAATACACTACTAAGACAATTATTAAGCTCCGCTTCCAAAGAATTATTTAAATAAATCTATAGTTAAGGCCCATCTTCTGTTATGTCAATGCCAATTTATTTTGTCATATAAAAGATAATTTTTTTATCTAACAAAATAGATAGGCCTTAATATAATAAAAGGTTTATGTTATTTACAGGTTTATTTAAATGATTTTTTTGGAAATCTTGCTTGTGAATTGTTTTAATTACATATTTAGACTTGTTTGTTCCATAAGATAGATTTAACATATTTATTTATAAAATGATGGAATAAAATATTAAAATTCAAGAATCAGATTTGTTAATATACAAATTGCAAGGATTTGTTTACATTTATAAATATATAACCATGCACATGTGATATATATATTTACTTGATAAAAATTAAATATTGCTTAATGCTATACTAGTAATTATAAATAAAATAGAAATTCATATAACATTACAATACTAGTCAAAAAGCAAATTTTACTAAAATTATTCCATAAGGATGGTTCCATCTATTTGTTAATAGATAAAACCATAGTTGTTAATAGATAAAACCATAGTTAAGGAAGAATTTTAGTAAAATTTTGTTTTTTGGCTAGTATTGTAATGTTACATGAATTTCTAATTTATTATATTTTTATTTCTATAAAAAATATTGATAAAATTAAAATTCATTATTTTAGCATGACTTGTAAGAATAAGTGGATTATTATTATTATTTTTGTTTCACTGATAATGATCTTGATAATTATTTTTTAAAAAGTTCAAAAACAAAACAATTATGTCGTTATAAATGAACAAAAACTTTTTGTAAGACAATTATTGAACAAGAAAAGTCTTAGTTCTAAAGATATGCAAAAAAATTTCAAGAGCAAAATTTTCCAGTTTTTTTGAGATCTTTTTTTTATTATTATTAGCAGTGTGGTACTTTATTGATTTATAAAAACATAAAATAAAAAATTTTAAGTAAAAGTTTTGTAATCTTTATTATTACCCCTCCTCCTTTATTAAAGTAATAAAGAAAAAAATGAAAACTGTTTTTTTAAGAAACTCGCCTCTCTTCTTTTGAATTCTGAAATTTATTATTATAATATTTTAACTCTCATTACACACACACACACACATGTATATATATATATTACAGAAATGATAAATTTATTGTTTGTTTTTTTTATTATACATAGTTCTTTACACATCATTCCTTCCCCTAGGAACTGTGTTATTTTTAAAGAAAGAATTTCGAAGGACACAGTGGTTAGGGCAGTATCCATCTCTTAGACCCACAATGTAAAGTTTGAATACAAGTTATGAGAAATTCAGAAATTTTTTCAGATAAGCTTAGAATTTTTCTTTCAGGCAAGCAACTGAGCTAGCTATCAAATAATTAGTTGACAAATGGATATCTCAGTTTTACTAATTAACTGTTAAAGGTCTCAGGTTAATCTGAGTTGGTCAAATGACTGCCAATATGACTGTTTTATGAGATAGTCTTCATCACAAGTAGAGAAGTAACCCACTCTGAGAAGTAACACACTTCTATTACTGATGAGCCTATGATTTAGTTTTAAGAATTTTTATAATACTGTATTTTCTAAGAAAGCATATGTTTTACACAAGATGAGAAAAATAAATAAATTAATCAACAACACTATTAGGAATAACTAGGAATGCTAGTACTAAAAAACCTGTATAACAGAAAATCATAAATATTAGCTTGAATAATAAAACAATACAAACATGACAACAGTATAAAAAAGACTTACTGCTTCAGCAGCTGGAGATCTCTCTGCAACACTTTCTATCTTGCTAAATGGTTTTCCGAAACTGTAACTTGGATTCGCGTCTAATTCCACATTCATTCTCTCATCTCGTAGCCGTTTTTCTTTGTTTTTAGCATGCAATGCATGCAAACCCAATTCAATTTCTTTCATGATAGCTTTATGGTCATTCTGTAGCAAAATAATTTGATGACGAGCATGTCGTACTGTGTAAACATCAATATCAGATCGGGGATAACCTTCTTCATCCACTAAAGAACTGTGCATTCCAACATCCTTTTGCTAAAAAAGACAAACATAATAGATAAACCAAATAATATAATATAGTACCAAATAATTTAGATATTCCAGTAAAAATATATATATAACTCAATAAGAATTTTTAAAATAGCAATCAACTGAAATCTATCAATCATTAAGATAACAAACTGACTAAAAAAATTTTGAACTATTCAAGTAAGCAACTCAGAGAAGAAAACTAAAAGATTTATTGTACTTAGATATTACATAATAAATCAATATAATGCATCTTCATTATTGACGGTTCTAAGGATACAATTTAAGACATTTTATTTGCATATTTATCTGAGTTAACTCCAAATGACAATTTATAATAACATTTTTGTCACAATATATATGTAATACAAATTACACTCCTTAATTAAACTGTCATAAATTCTTGCATTAATATATATACTTCTTATACTTCCAACAGTTTATTATTATATTTGTCATTTGAAGAGGGTGGCTTTAATTAATAAAGATTATTGTTACTCATTTGACAAACAAAAAGTTTAAATAATTTCAATATTATCATTCTAAACATTCTAAATTAAATTATAAGATATACAGTTACATAAGATTTTGGGCCCCTGTTTGAAAACTTGGATATGATTCAATGAAAGTATATTAATAATTTTTGTTAGTAAATTCGATATTTGAGAATCTAAAGGTGTGAATCCTATGCTAATACTGTTACTGGTCAGCCAGCAATACTTGAAGAAGAGAGAATACTACTACTCGAAACATTGTGTCATTACTAATCTGTGTTGAATATGATTCAGCTTGCATATATATATTGTAGTGTACTGAGTTCAAACCCTACATCACCAACTCCAAAAATTACAGAAGGGAAGACTTTTTTTTTCTTTCTCCTCAATTGATAGTTTAATACATTAGATATAAAATGAATTAAAGGAGGGATATGTTTATGAAAATATTAAGCATGCAATGAGAAATGGAAAGTAGCATGCAATGAGAAATGGAAAGTATTACTAAGACTTTAACTAGTGAAGAGGACAATGTACATATTTTGAATATTTTTTTAACAGTCTAATGACAAATAAAATTTTAATACTGATATAAGAAATTATTATCTCAGTTTTAAATCTGATATATCTATAATTATGAGTTAGTTCAGTGGTTTTATGCATCTGAATACATTTCTATCTAGAGGTTAAAGTTTTTAAGCACATAAAAATAGTTGTCTGTAGACACAGACTTCATACATTTATTTTTTTTCTAAGTCTACTTGTTAATTCTTTTCTATCTCAATTTATGACTAATAAATTATAATTTTGTTCTTTCATTATTAATAGTATCTTTAGTACTTTTCATATACTGTAGTTTAATTTGCTTTCACCAATTATCTAGTAATTCAATATGTATATTTTTCAATCTTACTTTTACTAGTTATGAGGGTTTTATATATGCGTGTCTATGCAGATACCAAAATTTAAACATTGAAATATATATTAAGATACCAAAATTTAAACATTGAAATATATATTAAAAATTTTTTTTAAGAATTTCATATTGTCTGTGTAAAAAGGTTTTCTTTTTATTTATTATTTAAGGCAATTTTTTAAAAAGAATTAAAGAAGAGAGAGATGGTCAATTTTAAAAAGATTGAGATAGATAAAAGCAATTCTAAAGATCAAAGAACTTCAGTGTTAGAACAATGAGAGAGAGATAGATACTCATAGTAAGCAGTTTAAAATGAAAAAGAACTATTAATTACTTAAAGATCATTCCAAGAGTGAATTTTGAAGAAAAGGAGAAACTCATTAATAAACAATTTAAATTAAAAGAAACGTAAGTTGGTTGGGACCATCAAAGAATAAAAGATAAAAAAGATCAGACAGTTATATTGCAGCCATGAGATATAGACATTTAATACGTAACCAGGTGTCTGCAGCTGTAGAGATTCCAATGGATGAGATTGCTGTGACATCATTGAAGCCCACATACATAACGAAAAAAGGGAGATTTTTTTAAAGTTAAGGATTAAAATATTGTCTTGTTGCTTCTTGGAACTAATGCATTATTTTTTATATACTTTGAGGAGATTCTGCAACAGAATGCAGGGCTAGAATCGATATTTTGTAGGAGGGTGCCCCTTTGGCTCCCAAAGAACTCTAGCACATCCAAAAATGTTAAATAGAGAAGAAGCCAATTAATATCCTATGGCTCATTTCCAAAGACCAAAAAGGACTGTAGCCTTGCTATTGCTTCACATCTCCCATCGATGGATTCGAATAAAACACAGAGAAGAATGCCACAAGTATATAAGGGGAATAAAAATATATATATCCATTTGTCTATTAACACGCATCTACAAACAGAGTAGAAAAAAACTCATCACAATACTAGAGCAGTGTCCCTAAAGATATGCAGACCACACAACAACAGCATCATCATCGCAGTAAAATAAAGAGAATTATAAATCTTAAACCGCTGTAACTGATATATGTGTCTATCAAATAATAGTGTGTAGCTTAATTCAAATTTCTAGTCTTGAACAAATCTTATTTTGAATGAAATTCATTAAACTAACTGAAATGGTTTCTATATCGAAAAAAAAGAAAAAATGCCTCGTAATATAAATTTTTTTAATAACTCTGAACAATTCTTTTATTATTATTATTATTATTATCAATGTCCATTTCTCTCTCTCTCTCTCTCTCTCTAAAGCCTTAAAATAAGCATAAATTAATAAGAATGAAGGTTTTCAATAATGATGAATATTGACTCTACCAAAATTATATTATGTGTTATTTAATTATCCTTATACGTATAAATTTATACCTGTATCTTTTTTTCATAAAATGTTTTCTTTTTATTTATTAATTATGATATCACGAAAGTAAAAAAAAAGTATTTTTCTTATATAGTATTCTTTTATATGTAAAGGTTAAATACAAGATTTATTAATAGTGGAAAATAACACACACACACACTGATATATATATGCCTGCATGAATATGTGTTGGGTATGAATGTACAAATCCAGAGAGGGAATGAGGGTAGAAATTTAGTTAGTGATAAATTGATTTTAAAGTTATTAGCAACTCTGACATTTTTATGGCCAAGTGTCAACAAGTGAAGATAAAACATGTGCACATCTTCAATCTTCTGTTAAATGTGATGGGCAATAGTTTGAGAAATGTCAGTGAGTTCATTAATGACTCTCATAGATGCAAAGCAATCAATTTGAAGAACTTTTGCACATTTTCTTCATTTCTGGGTTGTTTTTGATGAGCTTTCCCTGCAATTATGAAATCGTGCAAACTATTTGAAAACATTCTAGTTCCAATGCCATGAACGGTTTTAATCATTCCAATGTTTCAGTAGTATTTTTGCCCAATTTAAAACAAAATTTAATGTTAAGAGTATTGTTCCATCACGAGTTTTCTACAAAGATACAAGACATACTGTCACATTTCATGTTGTAATTCATGATCCAGACATAATAGCACCTGGTGAATAACTAAACTATGTCATTACATAATACATATATTTTTATAAGATAGCAATACAGGCAGCTTGAAGAGAAAACCAGTAATCTTTTCAGTGGTACACTGTATAATGATAATTATTTTTCTCTATAGACAATACTTTGTTACATGCTTAAGACTATCTGGGAATATATTTTTTAAGACAATTATTTGTACATAAGCCCAGATAGTTATAAGTATGTAATAAACCACTATCTACAGAGTAAAATATGAATTAACATCATTATGTATTATGTCACTTTTTTTCGTTACATATTTCTATAATATTCTTTTACTTCTTCCATTAGCTTCTATATAGTAACTCTTACACCCAGTTGCTGAACAATAAGCTTTACATTTTTATACAAAAACAAAAAATATATACATATGGAATTTCTGATAGAAAATGTGAAGTGATGCTTTATTACTCTGAGCAAAGTTTATAACCAAGTCAATACAAGTTAATCGCTGATCATCATCTGATTTTGACATAAGTAAGAAATCTTTTATTTCAAGCACATAAAGAATTCATTACTAAATTCACCACTTCCTTTATTTTGCTGTAATATCTTATATAAATGCAATTCATCCACTCTACTTTGAACACTTTTTAGCAAAACCTTTACTGTACATATATGTACACAATCTTACATTTCGATTGTCCTGCAGTCTTCTTCAAAGCAACTGTTACTTTAATGTATCTTATGTTTCAACTGTCCTGCAGTCTTCTTCAGAGCCACAGTGGCTCTGAAGAAGACTGCAGGATAGTCAAAATGTAAGATTGTGTATGCATATATTTACAATAAAAGGTTTTGCTAAAAAGTGTACAAAGTAGAGTGGATGAATTGCATTCACATAAAAAAAATATTAATTAATAATAAATAAGATTCTGTCAAATTATTATTAATATTTAAAAAGTTCCAAAACAAAAAGAGAATGATATTAAATGATAGCTCTGTATTAACTAGTTTCTTGTTTCTTTTTTTTACATATCCAAAAAGTAAAAAAAAACAGAGAGTGGGGATCATGGCAAAACAAAACTGTACAAGATCTAATCATAAGACCCAATCATTTTTATATAAAAAAAACACCTCTAAAAAAACTTACTGTCATTGCTAATGAGACTATCAGTCTTATGTATCAGATTTCTAAGTATAAGACTGATAGAATGACAAAAAGTATCATTGCAGCAGAACTTCAAGATTCTCTTTCATTATATTCCTCTAACATTAATCTGATGAAACCAGAGTAAGTTGCTGAATTTAAATGTGTCCTTGATTATCTTAAACCAGGAAAAACATCAGGATTAGATAACATATTTTTAGTTTCTAAAAAACTTAGGACCTAAAACCAAACATGATTGGTATTATTTACACAGAAATTATTCCAAAAATTTGAAATAAAGACAAAACCATAACAGTCTTAAAAATAAATAAATCCAAAAATGAGCCAAAAAATTATTGAACAATCATCATATCAAAATAATTTTAACAATAGTTGAAAGTCATCTATCTATAGAGCAGGCTGGATTTAGGTCAGAAAAAAGTTGATGTGAACATGTTATATCTTTAACAATTCAAATTGAAAAAGGCTTTAAAAATAAATTAAAAAACATTTTTATTGACCTAGCCTTGACTTATGATTATGTTTAGAAACAAAGACTTCTAAAATTCTTAAATGCAAGAAAACCAATAATTTATCTGACTAAATATTCCCCAATAGAATTAATTTAATTTAATATATTCATCAAAAATAGATTGTAGAAACTTCAATATCTGATGATATTGCTTTGACTTCACATAAGAAATTCTTCCTTGGAATACAAAAGTCTGTCAATAAGAAAAGATTGGAAATATTTTTCAAAGACTTGCATCTTGCTACTAACTAAAATCTAATAAAAAAAGTATGTTCAGCTTTTCATCTAAACAACAGCAAAATATCTTCAAATCTGAATATAATCTCTAGTACTAACAGATTGAATCACAATTTTCCCTTATGGTATTTAGAAGTTAACTTGGATCATTTTCCTCATTTATCTAAAACCAGAATTAAATTAATTTCTAGGAATAATCTTAGAAAGCTGATTGGCTCTATTTATGGTTGTGATGAAAGTACTTTACAGAGAATTTCATTAGCATTAATATATTCTACTAGCGAATACTGTGCCCCTGTTTCGAAGTAAAGTTCCCATACTAAACTTCTGTAATAATGAGATATATTACTGGTACATGCAAATCTATTCTTTTGCAATGGCTGTTTTTCACATTGCGCTGAATGGTAAGACTGATTAACTCTAGAAATAATAACTAGAGGGGGTGGCAAGCATAGAATCGTTGATAAAAAAAGTGAAATAGAAAAAGAACGTTTTTTTCTCCCGATTAGCATAATCCTCAACGAATGGACATAAAAGCTGTAAGTCTAAAAGTAAAACAAATAAAGGAGTTAACAACTGTACAAAACAGTTGTAATCTAAGGACTGCTAAAATACAATGAACTGTATCAATATGAGGTAATTGAAAGGGATTATGTTAGTTTTAGTTTCACCGTAAATACCCAAACTAATGTATCATCAAATAACTTATAACACAATTGTAATGTTAATAATCCTTGTTTTTTTTGTATCTTAATTTCATGTTATAAATGCTTTTGTTTATTATAATAATAAAATAACTAAGTTACAAACCTCTGTGAGTCCAACCTTATTTATGCAATTTAAACTGAGTTTTAACTCCCTGAAAGAACGTTAGATGGCGCAATCAGACAGGATAATGGAGGTCGTCGTTTTGTAAGCAAAAGAGAGAGAAAAAAAGCAATTTCGAATAGCTCATATGAACATGGCTTTTCCTTTGCAAAATATCTGAGAATTTGAGACTGCAAATCCAGCCGGATGGACCCTATGTGTGGAACAATACATGAGGCCAAATAAAATCGAAGACAACGAAACTAAAGTCTCAATATGGTTATTCTTAGCCGGAACAGATGTATTGCAAATTGCCAAACAATTAGTGGACAATAAAACCCCAGAACAGTTTATTGTACACAGTATCAGTGGAAAAACTTTCTGCATATTTTCAACCTACAATTACCAAAAGAGTCACATACCTACGGTTTAGAATGTGAAAACAGCATTCACAAGAAACCTACTCCGATACTCAAATATTGCATTGCGAACCTTGGCATGAGATTGTTTATTTCTTGATCTTGGTGACATGCTCTTAGATCAATTTCTCTACAGCATGATCAACCATAATTTGAGAAAATTATTGCTCAGCAAAATAGATATCAATTACAATACTGCAATTACTAAGTGTATTGCTCATGAGATGATGGTAACAAATGCGATGGAATACCAAGCTGGAGCTAAGGAAGCAAATATTGCTGTAAGCGTATGTAAAATGGAAGCAGCAGAAACATCATCACGAACGCCAAGAGAGGATTTTACTTGTTTTTGTTGCGGCATAAAGGGACACGTAAAAAGAGTTTGAAAATTCAAAAACCAAAAGTGCCGTATTTGTGGCATAAAAGACCACATGGCAAGCATTTGCAGAAAGAAGAATAATCAACAACGGTCGCATGTAAAATTAACCGGAACCACAGACAAAAGGTCAGAAATTAAAAGGGTAAAAACTGAGATAAGTGAACAAATTATACTAGATTTAATAATCATGGAAACTAAAGTTAAAATGGAGATAGACAGTGGAGCAGGACTATTCACCATATCTCTAATGGACTGAAACAAAATAAATTCGACACACAAGTCAAAATCAATTCCAGACAAAACAAATGTAATCGCCAAAGACGTGAATGGTAGTAACATACCAATCTGTGGGAAGGTTTATGTTCCAGTAAAATTAAATAACAAAAACAAAACCTAACTTTATATATAGTCAAGAGGAACATCAACCCTTACTAGGCCGAAATTCGTTTTGCCCATTGGGCATAACCATCCAGATTATCAAAATGGTAAAACTGGAAAATATAGTGTGTACGCAGTTCCCAAAAATTTTGAGAAAAACTTGACTGTTTTAGGGATAAAATCCATTAAATATTGAACTAACTGAAGATGCACAACCAATGATGTGTAAACTCTGGAAGGTTCATTTTGCACTCAGAACTAAGGTTGAAGAGAGTTTAGCAAGTCTCGTAAAGGAACGCGTGTTATCACCCATAGAAGATTCGGATTGGGCCACTCAATTGTGGTAGTAGCAAAACCTGATGGAAATTTACGGATTTGCGGAGATTATAGAGTTACAGTAAACTGTTATCTAAACAAAAGCACATATCCCATTCCAAATGTTTCAGAAATACTGGCATCATCTGCTTTCCACCAGATCCCAGTCAGTGATAAAACAGCCTAAGTATTAACCTTGAGTACAGGTCGGACTTTTCCAATGCAACAAATTCGAAATTACGACAGCCCCCAATATCGATCAATTAATGCATAATGTGAAAGACGTAATCCCCTATCTGGATGATTTGTTAATCTATGCTCAGTCGGAGATAGAATTGGAAGAATGTGTACTTACTGTATATGCTAGACCGGAATGAGTAGGAATTAAAATTAATATCACCAAAAGCATTTGGTCTATGAGGGAAATAAAGTTTTTGGGACATATCATTAACTAAAATGGTAAACATCCAAGTCTGAAAAAGGTCAAAGCCATAAAAAATGCTCATATACCAAAACATGTAAAGGACTCGCAGGCTTTCTTGGGATTACTTTGTTTCTTCGAAATTTTCTTGAAGGGAAAATCACATAAATTAAACTCCTGTATATACTACTATGCAAAGGACAATGCTGGAAGTAGCAGGCTGAACAACAGATCACATTCCAGACAGCAGATCTATTATCTTCAGAAAGCCTATTAGTACGCTGAGTGATCAAGAAATTATAGTCTTCTCAGATGCTTCTGAGAATGGCATTGGAACTGTAATCTCTCACCAAATACATGGTCATGAACATCTGATTGCATATGCCTCCCCCACACTGTCGTCAGCTGAAACCAACTATAATCAATTGGACAAAGAAGCCCTTGCTATTATGTTTTGCAGTAAAAAAGTTCCACCAATATATCTATGGCCAGAAGTAAACCATATGTACAGACCATCGTCCATTATTGGGCATATTGGGAAAAAACAAAAAAACTCATGACTATAGCAGCTAAAGGATGTTACAATGGATAAACATTCTTGCAGCCTATAGCTACAAATTAATGTATAAACCAGGAAAACAAATGCCATATGCTGATGCTCTATCATGCCTACTGTTAAAAGTTGATAGGCGGCACGAATTTGTAAAGGTAAATCTACTAGTAGTAGTCAAATTGAATGATACCTTGAATAGTACCAAAGTAGCCGAATGGACACTTAAAGACCCTGGCTGTCACCAGTTGAAAACATGAATCAAAAAAGGATGGCCTAACCACTACCCAAAAATTTTACATACAGCTATCTGGAATGCTCGTCAGTATCTGTCAAAATGCATCACTAGAGCAGATTGAGTGTTCATACCTATGAAAGGACGCTCACAGGTATTAAAATTACTTCATGGTGGATACCCTGGGATAGTAAGGATGAAGGTCCTACCTCTATCATATGTTTGGTGGCTGCATATTGACCAACCAAGAGATAGAGAGAATGTTGAAGCAATGTCATATTTGCCAAAGTGCAGCCAACTTGCCAAATATAAACATTTAGTTCTTGGTCTGAGCCTAATAAATCCTGGGAACATGTTCACATTGACCACGCAGGCCCTATTTGGTTTTAACAGCTGTGGACTCTTACAGCAATTGGATTGAATATTGTTTAGTCAAATCAGTTGATGCCAATTGTACCATAAAGGCTCTCCAAAATTTTTTTGCCACCCATGGATATCTGAATATGCTGGTATCAGATAATGGGACAGGTTTTACATCTACAAATTTTGAAAAATACCTGTCTAAAAGGGGGATTCAACACATCCTGATACCTGCTTATTATTCTGCCTCAAATGGATTGGCCGAAAAGGCAGTCCCAAGTTTAAAAAAGGGGTTGAAAAAAACAAGCTACACAAAAATGGATAAAGCGTTAACGGAGATCGTGTTTTTCCATTTCCCACCTCAATCAAATAATGGGAAATCACCTGCCGACCTACTATTCAGAAGGACTTTCCATACACATATGTCAAAAATTATGCCTTGAGAGGAAAGGACTGAAAAGGGTCCAGATGTCTACTCGGACACTCATAAATATTTCCCAAAGTTTAGAAGGGATGATCTAGTATGGGTACGAGACATCATAAAGAATGGACACCTGGTATTGTTATAAATCTGGTGTCCAGAGTTATTTATAACATAAGGTTGGAAAGTGGTCTCTCTGTATGGAGACATGTAAACCACATAAGGAGAAAGACAGCAGTTACACCATTAGATGATAACAAGACTCTTGTTGAAACTGCTTGCCATTGGGAATCTTTAACAAAGGAGGAAAGGGAAATGCTACCGCAAATTTCACTGGAAAAGAATCTTCTTGTTGAACCAGAGACATTAAGTATAATACAAGGAAGAACAGACTCCACTAGCTCTGCACACAATCAAACAGACCAGGAAAGTGAGAGACCTCCTGTTCTCAGAAACTCACAAGAACGCAGATTACTGATCAGACTAAAAGGCTATGTTCTAGAGTGAGGGGAGTGCGCGGAATGGTAAGACTGATTAACTCTAGAAATAATGACTAGAGAGGGTGGTGAGCATAGAAGCATTGATAAAAAGAGTGAAATAGAAAAAAGTTTTTCTCTTGTTTTTTTCTCCCGATTAGCATACTCCCCGACGAGTGGACATCTTAAGATTGTAAGCCTAAAAGTAGAACAAATAAAGGAGTTAACAACCTGTACAAAACAGTTGTAATCTAAGGACTGCTAAAATATAATGAACTGTGTCAATAAGAGGTAATTGAAAAGGACTATGTTAGTTTTAGTTTCACTGTAAATAATCAAACTTATCATCAGATAACTGATAACACAATTGTAATGTTAATAATCCTTGGTTTTTTGTATCTTAATTTCATGTTATAAATGTTTTTTGTTTACTATAATAATAAAATAACTAAGTTACAAACCTACGAGTCCAACCTTATTTATGCAATTTCAGCTGAGTTTTAACTCCCTGAAAACACTGGACACATATTCCTCCATCATATATTTAAAGGGAAGTTGTCGCATTGACACTGTATAAAAAAACTGTTTAGTAGATCAGATTTGCCAATTAATTCAAAAATTAATTTCACCACTTAAGACTTGTTTTAAATTAAAAAAACTTTTTCTGAACTTTCAAATAAAAATCTACAATTGAAAAATTATGATCTAAAAAAATAGAATTGAATTCCAAACAAATTTCTTTTTCTACATCTGACAGTTGCTAGTTGGATATGACCTTCCCAAATGCAAAAGGAATCTAATCATCAGAACAACTCAAGGTCATAGCATTAATCTTTTTTATAAATGGAATATAATACCTATCAATTTACATAGATGTGGATAACCATAAATCATATGGTTAATGGCGACATAATCTATAGTTTCAGTGGCAGAATTGAAAGACTCAAAGTCACTAGTGAATCTATTTCCTGGCTGGAATCTCTATACATTTCTTTATAATATTTTATTAATATTTAAAGTGACTTTAAAAAAAAGATCCATAAATTAAATAAATATAGGATATTATTTCCACTATAATATGTGACAATAAGAATATTATCTACTTATCAGTACAACTAATTCTCAAACTATTACCATCAATGATTAGATCTATATGCCATTAGCACAATCTTACAATGATTGCAAGAAATTCAGATTATAATTTAAGATAATGAAAAACATTAAAATCAACAATTAAATATACTGCTGTTTAAATAAATAGATTTGGTCACATACAATATTGGTTAATGTACATAATGAATATAGTAAAAGGGTTTGAAATTGTCTTAGTTTTACACAAAGTGTTTCAATACATTATTTATTTGAATAGCATTATGATTCCAAAATTGTGTATTTTAATATTTCCCAATGACTTGTTGATAAGATCACATGATTATTGGGTTTGTTAAGGTCAGTAGTTTACTTTTTAAATAACCATATCATATAAGATTTTAGTTTGTTGTTTTGCAGTATCATTCCAATTGATGGTGTATAGATCTGGTCATGTGTGATACTGTTTTAAGAATTAACAAGTAAAAAATACTTGAGTGATTTCATTATTCCTTTATTGTTCAATTTAATACAAAAACACCATTTTTCTTTTTTCACTTTTTCAAGCAATTTGATTTTTTTGCCCTTCGGTTTCAACCACACCTGCAGGCTTCATGTTGATTTTTAAACTCAAAGTTGTAAACGTTGACACTTTTTAAAAACAAATATGAGATCTTGGAGATTAAAGTTAGAGATTCAATCAAAACAATTAGAAGAAAATAAAACTGCATGAAAAAGTGCAAAAAAGAAAAATGAAGTTACTGTAAAAAATTCTTATCTTATTATGAAATATATAAACTAGCTCATACATTCATAATATATATATAAAACAAAAACAATTTAGACTATTGAAAGACAAAAATCTGTCCAGATTCCCTCTACAACAAAAGTATGAAAGAGATTAACAATCAGCATGCTAATCAACTGGAAGTTGGTTAAAGTGATTTTCCTTATTTGTTTTATTGCAAAGCTAAGAATAACTAAATACCCATTTTCTGATCAATACTTCGATACTTTATTGGACTAAGTACTTAAAAAAAATCATAAACTTGTTAAAAATTCTCAACTATCTGAAAACATTTTCAAGTTTCACCTGGATTTTAGCTTCAGGTCATTGACATGGCAAGAGAAAGTGTAGATATGATACCATAAGATTTTTCACAAACACACACACATTACCTTACTTTCCTTACAAACACACATTACAAATATCTCTATAATTCTTATCAATATATAATAAAACTATAAGAAAAAGAGTACAAATGAAAAACTTTAAAATGATTAAACTTTTAGTCTTACTTTGTATATGTAAATAAACATATTTGTTTATAGCAATTTAAGATCATTGCTAATTTAAAATTTCATGTTCTTTATTTGAATTAATCTGAATAACAATATACAACATCATTGCAGTGTACATATTCAAGAGGTAACTTCTTGGATCATGCTACTTGAAATTCAGACTTTATATTTATTCACAAAGGGTCTTGCAGAAATAATGTTTGGAAGGGTGATTTATTATTTTTACAAAACTATAATTATTTTTTTTTGTTTAAATTGAGGCGATTTCTTTGCTTATAATAATTTTTCAATTAAATCTTGACCAGAATATATTGCACTAATCTTGATGTTTTTTTTTTTGCATGATTTTTTTTTTTTTTTTGAAGAGAATTTTATAGGTTATGAATTTTTGGTTTATAGACTTAACTGTTTTAAAAACTTTGATAATTTACTATTACATTCTTTTCTTTTATACATAGTTTGTATACTTAACATGAGGCTCTGACTGTAAATACACATACATATCTCTTAAAAATGAAATGTAATTTATCTGATTTTAAAGGGAAAAAATTGGTTTCAAATTTGTTATGTAGATTTTTTCTTACAATTTTTGGAGTGAATAGCTAAACTATGTTATTACAACATTGATTCAGAAATGGTCCTACAGATAGCTTGGAAAGAGAATCAGTAACTTTATTTGAACAAATACTGTATATTACAATTACTGCCATTATCAATAATAATATTTAATAAATTTTATCAAACCATACACAAGCATGAAAGTAAACAATATGTCAATGCATAAAGAAAATCAACAACTATCTCATAAGCTATACAATTATTGTATTCAGAACCAGCAACATAATTAGATGATCATGGAGATTAAATCAGTCTATCTCTCATCCCTATATGTCAACACAATGATATTTAATAGTTAAATTAGAAATATAGGATTCTATTCAAGATATAAATTGAGAAGGAACTACTTTTCATACATGCGCTAAAAAATTGACACACTTCCCTGTCAATAAGTTTTTTTAAAAGCATAAGCCACCTATGCTACAGTTTATTTTTTTAAATAAAGTAACAATTATTGACTAAACCTAAATTAGAGCTTGAATTTATTATGAGCCTGATTTTTAAACTGGCATATTACTTATACATATTGACAGGAGTGTATTAATTTTCTAAAATACATGTGAAGAGTAGCTCATTCCACAATATTACTTATATATATAAATTGCTGAATTGTAATTATAATATATATGTATATAGAAAAATACATATGTATTACAAATTATAAAAAGAATGACGGAAACTATATCTCTTGAAACTAAATGCCATATATAAATTAATATTATATGCAATTATTCAAATTAGAAATGC
Source organism: Epiperipatus broadwayi (assembly GCA_028023455.1). NCBI lineage: Eukaryota > Metazoa > Onychophora > Udeonychophora > Euonychophora > Peripatidae > Epiperipatus > Epiperipatus broadwayi. Next base: position 613,334 of record JAQFVV010006548.1, read on the forward strand.
ATGATTATGATTAAGAGAATAAAAATTAATAATAGTAAAACTCTTGGAAAAAATATACATATTTAAATATAACTTATAAATAGCATGCCATGAACAAATTCCATCAAACTAATTATTATTTACAAATGATTATTATGTGTAATTAATTAAATTTGTTACATACTTTTAAGTTTGGTTTGATATGCTTGGATACTATATATATATATATGAGTAGATGCTTAATAATTAATAATACTAATTAGTTTATCATGTGAGAAATATATTTAAATTAAAATCCTAAAAGTTGATTATATTCAATAGTATAATTTGCAATTCTGTTATTGATAACTCATGTACTATTATTTCATTTAAATAATAAGTAAATCTAGAAGCTGTGGGAGTGGCTACATATTCAGTTATATTCTTTTATTCTACTAGTGCAAAATAAGCTGAGAGTACAGCTAGTATATATACATGGAAGTTTATTAAATGAGAACTATGGTGATTCTTAATATGCTATGGTTGTTTCCATGACTCCCTACTTCCTACACTGATTCAGACCTCCAAAATTGCACAAATTCTTGCTATATGATTATGAAAGCTCCATACTTTTCACTGCTGGTCCAACATATCTATATATATATTACACAAGTTTTCTGGGTAGCTAATAAATATTTTTTTTTTTTTTTTTTTAAGAAACCGAATTAATTTCTGTTAATATTTTGAGTTTTCATACATCTGCTACTTAATCCTCATATTTTATTATTTCTATAGAGCTAATTAATAAAGTCTCAAAATTAAAATATTCTTTTGCATAAACATTCTAATCATTTTTCTTATTGTTTACATAGCACATATTTTAGACAGTTTATTATTGTTGAACTCTCATAATTCAGTGTATTTTCTGATTATATAGACCAGGAGTTGGCAACTTTTTAGTGGTGCCGTGCCGAATCTATGCTACAATGTTATTCCACATTTAAAAATTGATCCAGTTATAATGAGTTTCAAAATTATATATATACTTTTGAAGCCCATTATAACCAGATCTTATATTATTGATTATTAAACATTTTAAAATATATAGGATCATGCATGAAAAGTATGTTTTGTTAAATTATACTGCATTCGAAAGACATGCTTAAAATTTCCTTTGGCATGGCAAAATTCATCCTGTTGGTGCTTAAAAAAATGTTTATTGTTTATAAAATTGCCGATTAATGTAAACTAATTCAGAATAGGAAAAGCATCTTTAACTTTCAATGGTTTAATTTAAAAAGCTGAATAATGAGCTCTAACAAAACAAGTTTTTTTCTAACAATCATCAAAAATTATTCAAAAAAAGTCATTTTTGTGATATAAATAATCAACTCGAAATTGGAAGATTTTCATATATTCTTATTTTCTTTTAAACTATGGATATTTTGAATTTTTCTCTATGCGAAATTTGTTTTAATTAAGCAATAGAAAAAAAACAATATTTTTTTTACTTCTTTAAGATCCTATCGATATTACCTTGTGAACTTCATTCAGGCATTAATCCGACTACCACTAACTATAAACTTAAACACGCCAAAATTTAAAATGTATTATTATATAAGTTTTTCAAATGAATTAATAGATATAATTTTCAGCCTGAATGTCAACTGATTGTCAAAAAAAAAAAAAATCCAAGTAAAATTAATTCTCCGTGGGGTAAAAAATTCCATTCCACTTAGCTCATATTTATTGAAAATACACTGATCGAGTGTACGTTTATTGTACAAAATAATTAGTAAATTAAACTAAATCATGGTTTCCATTTATATGAGAGTCGCATATACAAAATGCAGGTGATGTTGCAAATGTGGGTGCTGTAATTAAAATATATATTTTTTACTATTTCAATTCAAAGTGCCATTGATAATCGTTCTGCGTGCCACGCTTGCCGGTCCCTGATATAGACCATTGTTGACAATGATGAAACCCAGGTACTAAATTTGATATTCCATTTCAAAACTGCAACACTTTAAATTTGAACAAGGAAATGTTAACGGTACAATATATAATCATATATTTTGGTTTTCAAGATATTTATTTCAATGTCATACCGGAAATAACTTGATCAATATTAGAGAAATATTTAGAAGTGAAAATATCATTAGTCATACTTTCAATATAATAAATAAAAATCTCTGAAACATAATGTAGTAAATAAAAGCTAAAATCTAATACACATTGTTTAAAAAATAAAACTTCTTACGCTAGACAGAACAGAAAAAAGTTCTTTAATGTTATTTTCAATATTATCCTTTTCTTTCATGAGTTGAAATACACTTTCCCTCGTATAAGCTGCCATCTTAAAATTCAAAACACTACCTGGATAATATAATCCTTTACTAAAATATGACACAAAGTGAAATGAAAAATATCTAATGATTTATTAAAATATACATAAATATAAATGAATAAATAGGTTTTTATGGTAAATTAACTTATAACTTAAGAATTTGCTAAGTACATTTAACTTTAACTTATCGATTACTTTCTCCAAAAAGAGCAGACATCGGAATGTTGTGGTATGATAAAAGTGCTAACTTATCAAAACAGTTTTAAAAATACTTTACTTTATTTATTTAAATTCCAAAATAATTTCAATCAAATGGCGACTTCATCGACATCTTTAAAATCTTCCAACGACAGAGAAGAAAGAATATATAGTTTAGTTGATGTAGGAGCAAATCTTACCAATCGCAAATTCGCCCGTGATTTAGAAAATGTTATTAAAAGAGCTCAAGATTCTGGTAACGTTTTAATATTTGTTTCTTCTATGTTTTTTGTTTTTAAAGTTTATTAAAAATCGATAATATGTACACGGGTGGAAAAACAAACATTATTATTTCGAACATAGTACTATAATATCGAATCGAATTTGTCTAACTTTAATATTATGAATTTTATTGCATCATTTAGATGCCGCAACATTTAAATTTTTTTTATATGTTATATTCAAACATTTTATGTAACATATTTTATCCAATCTCAATCACGATATTTTTACTTTAAAAAAGAAAAAGTTTATACCCATTGGTATTGATCGTTGTGTGAAACAAAATTATTTAGATTTTCCTCATGGTCTAGTTTAGTGATAAATATGATGGAATGGAAAACTAAAGATTCCTATATTGTTTTCCAACTGGGGATATAAAAAATAATCATAGTTTTAGCCTTGAATGAAACTACTATACGCATTGTATCAGTTCGATGCTCGAATATCATTTACAAAACATTATTTTGACTTATGCAGTTTATATAATAGATTTAAATAAAAGTTCCTGGATTAATTAATTTCTTGCTGAGAACATAAAACAAAAATCTCATTTTAGTTAGTAGTTGCGCTCATTCTGTCACTTTGATATTTGTGTTATGATCTCCAAAACCATTGATCATAAAATTATTTATTTTTAATAATCTTATCACATACATATAAGATAATTTTTTTACTCTATTTTCACTATTGTCTTTAATAGATTTTTGTATGAATACTATTGAAACGCTTACTTTTGATATTCATATATTACAGTATTATCGATTACAAAATACATTTTAATCCAGAAATCTACCACAATGTTTATTATTTAAGTGCTGATATCAATTTGATCAAGATGTTAAGTGTTAGTTTTTGCTTGTCTATTTTAAAGTTAATCTCTATTATTGAAATATATATATTGTACTATGTTTAATAACAAATAAATAAAAGAATTTCAAGTAGTATTCTTTAAATAATAATAAAAATTTTAAGTCAATAAACGTCATATGACCATCATCTCTTATGCTTGTGTATAACTGTTGTTAAAACAGGCAAAACTCACTATATATATTGCCACACACAACAAGCTAGAGTAATCAATGGATGCCAGAAGGCGATTACTCTAGCTTGTTGTGTGTGGCAATATATATAGTGAGCTTTGCCAATAATAAAAATTATTAAAAAACTATGAACTTTTTAGCCATTGAAACAAATACCATTATTTTGTCTTCTTAATTCATAGGGATCATGCTAGCAAAACTGATTAATATTTGTCTGAATTTTCTGTTTATTGTTTAGTGAATCTGACATTTCATTTTTAACTATGTTAAATTAAATTAAATTAAATTTATATTTTCTTCTTTCTTTTGATGCAATCACTCATCAGTCTTATTAGTTCTTTCCTTATTCACATTTATTTTTCTGTGTTTTATCTTCATGAACCAATATAAAAATTTTATGTCTATTTTTGAGTTTTACCACACCTGAATTCAAACCCTGGTACTTGGGCATAAGGTATTTCAATTTTTAGTATAGACAAGTTATTTTATATATAAAATAACTTGCCTATACTAAAAATTGGAAGACCTTATGCTTAAGTACTGGAGTTTGAAATCAGGCTTGGCAAAACTCAAAAATAGCTTATAGCCAATCCAGAAAATTGATCACTGCTGGTCATAAATAGAATATCTAGCTGTTTTTATCTAGAGAGCAAAGCAAGAATTAAAATTGCTCAAAATATTATTACTTGGCATTTGGAAAGCCTTATGAATAATACCTTTTCTTTTAACTGTTCTCTATGATGACTTTTGGATAGATCTTTGCTTGCAATGTGTTATTTAGTAACTTATTTATAGTTTTAAAATAGATAAGAAAATATAGAAAATGAGATTAAAACTGGCATAATTAAGAAATTGAGAATCAAATAAACTACTTATGCAAAGGCAATCCAGGAAAACTGACTGTTAGCATTCTTTGCAGTATAATTTCAGTGCATTTATAAATGTTTTAAAGAATAAGGTCATTAAATTATAAGAGAGATGTTTATTATTATTATATTCAGGTATAACAAACATTTCAGATGCAATAGATATGTAATTTGAAATTCTTCCATCAGTTATTCAGAATCTTATTGTCACAGATACATGGCATTAGCCCAAGTTTAGTATGTGGGACTATCTGTGTAGCCAGTATCTTCCTTCATCTCTGCTTATTGGTATAGAATATGTTATGTTGTCAAGGACTCATGTTTACCAGCACTAAATTTAAGAATGAATAGTTGGGAGGTTTTTTTTTTTTTTTTTAATATGCATTCTTTAATGTAGCTTAGATGTTTTTATTAATTATATAATTCAACCTTTTTCCAATTAAATGTGATTTTTAATAATAACTTGTCTTATTATGGAATTGTCTTATCAGAGGATTTAAAATCAGTGCATAAATTAAAAATAAAAGTTAAATATCATTATAAATTATAATGATATTTATTTTTATCAAATTTCGACATTTGAATAAAACACTATTTACATTAATTTCATACTTATTAGCACTTTAAAAAAACAAAATAAAGTATTTAATTTTTCTTATAATTTTTCAGGTGGCCATTGTACCACTGAATGATAGCTGAAAAGGAAACATGGAAATGATATGTCGATGGATTTTTATTAGCTTGGATTGCAGAATTAAAAGTTATTACTTTAAAATTGATGATGAATTTTTTTTTTTTATTAAACATAAAGATATGATATTTTAGTACTTATGAAAATAATAGTTTAAATAAAAAACGTTTTTAGAAAATTATAATTTGCATATATTCACTTTAGTGCTAACTTTTTTTATTGGGAAAAATTTGCACACAATTAGGCAGACTTGTGTGAAGAAACGATCAAGACAATTCTGGATATGCACTAAAATATTGATTAATAAAGCAAATTATGTAACAACAACATTTTAGGTTTAGTTACTGCTAATGGTTCACTCATTTATAATGCTAGTCTCTGCTAAAGCGACCAATACTTTTCAAACTATTTCTTTTTCCATTAGCAGCAGATCACATTATTAAGTAATCAAAGTATATATGGGACAAATGAAATTATGAAAAATTATCAGGAAAATAAAATAATTATTCCAAAACTGCATCTTAAATGGCAACAATGTCTGAACTAACTGTAGCATTTGTTGTTGCTTGTAAATTTGCATTAATTATCTGAGACAATTTTTTTTGTTACAGTTATTCAGTGTATTTGTTAGATCTATTTTTTGCAGTTAGAATATATAAATATATTTGTTGTGTTAAGTATAACTATTAAAATTAAATCCTGACAATTAAAACTCAAATCTTTTATGTATTAGTCATACAATTCATTTCACCCTTTATAAATAACAGTTATTATTTTGAATTTTTATTAAAAAGTTTTGATCACCATTTAAAATGTATTATATTAGAAATAATTATTACCATCATAAGATTACAAAATGGATAAATTTATTGCATGAATATGATGCTAAACAAAGAATTTAGATTCAGTATTACTAAAATCTGTAAAAGACATTAAGCTCAAATATCACATTAATATTAATTGAAATAAGTACTATTTTTTATAAATAAGAATTTACTTTTGTTATTTTACAAATATAATACAGTACTCATTTTACACATATTTTATTATTATTAATAGTCAATAATATGTTAAAAATTCATATCTACAAACTACAAAAATTATACAAAGTATATAATTATCATAAAACAGCCTTTTTTGGCAAATTATGTTTTTTACTCTTTTCAATATGTCTCCAGAATACCACGATTTAAATTACATACAGCGACATATGTATATAAATACATAAAAGAAGGCAGATAAATAAATGGATATCCAGCATGATCTATTACATAATATTTATGCAATCATATTAGAAAAATAACTTATTATACAAATTGAATGGTTATATAGCCACATATATTAATTAATTATCCATTTTTTATCCATTAATCACTTATTATTCAACTTAATGGATGTTTTGTATATATTCATACAATTGTTTTTATTATACATAATATAGTTTGTTTCATATATTTTATGTCTATTAACATTTTTAATATAATCTAAAACGCTTATATTATCAATACAATTTATTTTATGTCCGTACTGTAAATAATGAACGTATAACGCAGATCTATCATCCCTCAAAACCATATTACAAAAATTTACATCTAATTTTATAAACCATTCCTCTCTTGTATTTTACTTCATCTTTCATCCTACAAGTAGTTACCAATTTATCTAAATTTTTGCTATTAGTCCATCCCACATTAATGTTTTATCTATATAATTTTTCCTTTTTTTACTTAATATATTATATACACTAGACAAATATGAAATTTTTATCCATTTCTTTTGTTCATTAGTCCTACATCAGTTATTATCGGTCCTATTTACTTTATTTCATGAAAATATAGTGTCAATACTCTACGCCGCGTATCCATATCCCATTTATGCCTATTTGAATTTATTCTTCTGTAATATAGCAATATTTCTATCTGTATTAAATCGATCATTCTTATATTTAAAATTCTTTATTATACTCATCTTTTGTATCCATGATTGTTTTTAATCTATTGATATAATTTTTCTTAATTTATATAATTTATCTTTTTTAATAAAATGCTTAAGTATAATATCATTATTTTGATTTAAACTAATTTCAATATCTAAATACCTTATTTCATTATCAATTTCTTTCATAGTAAACCTTATGTTATCAACATTATTATTAAATTGTTTATATAATTTATATATTCCTCTCTTATTACCAATTATCAAACTATCATCTTCATATCTAAAATAATGTAGTACTTCTTTTTAATTATACCACCTTTTATAATATTGATTTCCATATCATTAATAAACATAGATGCCATAAGCCCATTAATCATGCATCCCATTACCCATTCCTTATTTATACCCCAATATTCATTATTATATTTAAAATATTAGCTATTATTTATTAGGTTCAATGTTTCATTTATAATATTAATTATGTTATCATCATTGGTATATAGAGATAAAGCCTTTATGACGATATTATAATAGTTTATATTTTAAATATAATAATGAATATTGGGGTATAAATAAGGAATGGGTAATGGGATGCGTGATTAGTGGGCTTATGGCATCTATGTTTATTAATGATATGGAAATCAATATTATAAAAGGTAGTGTAATTAAAAAAGAAGTACTACATTATTTTAGATATGCAGACGATAGTTTGATAATTGGTAATAAGAGGGCAATATATAAATTATATAAACAATTTAATAATGATGTTGATAACATAAGGTTTACTATGAAAGAAATTGATAATGAAATAAGGTATTTAGATATTGAAATTAGTTTAAATCAAAATAATGATATTATACTTAAGCATTTTATTAAAGATGATAAATTAAGGAAAATTATATCAATAGATTCAAAACCATGGATACAAAAGATGAGTGTAATAAAGAATTTTAAATATAAGAATGGTAGATTTAATATAGATAGAAATATTGCTATATTACAAAAGAAGAAATTCAAATAGGCATATATGGGATATGGATACACGGCGTAGAGTATTGACAATATATTTTCATGAAATAAAGTAAATAGCACTGATAGTAACAGATGTAGGACTAATGAACAAAAGAAATGGATAAAAATTTCATATTTGTCTAGTGTATATAATATATTAAATAAAAATAAAACATAAATGTGGGATGGGCTAATAGCAAAAATTTAGGTAAATTGGTAACTACATTTAGGATGAAAGATGAAGCAAAATACAAGAGAGGAATAGTTTATAAAATTAGATGTAATTTTTGTAATATGGTTTACTATGGCCAGATGGCACAGCAATTGGGAGAAAGTGCTAAAGAACACAATGATGCTATTGCTAGGAAGGATGATAGATCTGCGTTATATGTTCATTATTTACAGTACGGATATAAAATAAATTGCATTGATAATATAAGCATTCTAGATTGTATTAAAAATGTTAATAGCCGTAAAATATATGAGACAAACTATATCATGTATAATAAAGACAATTGTATGAATATATACAAAACATCCATTAAGTTGAATAATAAGTGGTTAATGGATAAAGAATGGATAGTTAATTAATATATGTGGCTATATATCCATTCAATTTGTATCATAAGTTACTTTTATAATATGATTGCATAAATATTATGTAATAGATCATGTCGGATATCCATTTATTTATCTGTTTTCTTTCGTGTATTGATATATATATATGTCACTGTATGTACTTTAAATTGTGGTATTCTGGAGACATATTGAAAAGAGTAAAAAAAACATAATTTGCCGAAAAAGGCTTTTTTATGATAATTATATACTTTGTATAATCTTTGTTGTTTGTAGATATGTATTTTTTAACATATTATTGACTATTGAATACTTGAGGTGCAACATAAAAGGGAATTAGTTCTGTTTCTGATTCTTTTTCTGTATATTATTATTAAGTAATCTTTATAATAAGTTACATTATCCATAATTTATCATTGGTTTAATGAGTGAGTTATCTTGCATATATATATATATGTTTCTGAATTTGGTTGATCCACAAAATTATATAATTGAAAGTATTTCATGAGTTTGGAAAAGATTAAGACCTACCTCTAGTTGAAAATGTAAAAATAACTATTTTTAAAATCTTCAGTAGACTATGTATATAGCTACTCAAGTTATTTTCTTATTGTATATTTTTGTCCATATTATTAGTATTGTACTAAGACAGTAGAAATGTTATTATATACTGTGACCATTGTCTCCATCATACTTATCTTATGTCTTAATATAGAAGATTTTTAGTGATTATTTAATGAAAATTCTTATCGAATGTGTTACTCTTTTATAATAATAACAAAGATAAATTGTAATATCAAGAAAAAAATTATGCTTTGCAAATTAGATTTTGGATATAGACTTGCTGTAAGTACATCATTTTTCACTTTGGTGGAAAAATGATGAACTTTTAAATTGTCAAATACTTATAGTGTAATGCATGATTCCTATTGTTATCCTCATTAAGACCTAATTTTATTATAAAGTATGATATGGATATTTATAAAAATCATAATACCAACACCATTTCACTAAAATCATCTGCAGGAAATAATTTGGCATCATCATTAAGCACCATGTAAATTAAAGTAACTCATAAGAAAAAAAAAAATTTATAAGTTTGGACAATCAATTTTGGCATAATTATTTACCTTTCAATAAATGTGGATCAAAAACAGATGTAACAAATCTTATTCTAGATTGTTCATTAAAAGTACTTTTTTAAACTTTAAAAACACTTTTGTCTATTTTGGATTTTAATAGATCAAACCGTGAGAAAGAGTTGGATAATCAAAACTATCAACTAGTTTGATTTTTTTTTTTTTTGTATTAGAAATGCCTATTCTGATTTATTATTTTTTCTTTGAGTTTAAAGACTGGTTTTTTGCTCCACTTTTTTTTATAAAATTGCATTTAGGTACAAATATAAAATGACCATTCTTATCTTTTCCAAGTCTTTATCTTTTGACTTGGATCAAGAGTTTACTTGTATTTAACATCATTAATTGAGTATTATAGTATGCCGTATGTGTGGAGGTTTGATTACCTTCTCTTTAGAATTACAGCTTGACACTGCGCTAGTAAAAATTTTTTGTTATTGACATCTTAAGTACAACATCTAATATTAACACATAGTAAATTTCATTATTTCAAAATGTTAATAGGATATAAAAATGAGATGTAAGTAAAGTGAATAGTTTAATACATTCATGCTCTCTTTTCAGGATGCTTAAGATTTGCCTATGTAATTATACTTAAGTATGGAGATAAGACAGCTGTTCTTATTTTTTCAAAGTCTTTATCTTATGACTTGGATGAGAGTTTACTTGTATTTAACATCACTAAGTGAATATTTTAATACAGCATATATATGGAGGTTTGTTTACCTTTTCTTTAGAATAAAATTGTTTAGTAAATAAGAAGGCTGAAAATATTCTATTTTGCCTTTTAATATTTTTTTTGTAATTAAAATAATGCTTGATATTAAAAATAATAATATCACTCTATTCTATTTCAAAGCTATTTTATAAGCCTCATTAATCAATGTTCTTATCTCAAAATATGGTTATGTTGAAATAGCACTGATATATAATGTTTATTGACTATCCAGACTTATAATAGATAGCTTTGAAGAAGAGTTAACAGAATGAATTATTGTTTCTCATGCAGATATTTAAAGTAAGCAGAGAAAATCACATGATACCTAATAGTGAGACTAATCTGCCCATCACATTGATACTGAAATTGCATATACATAGTTGAGTTTGTGAAGGTTGGACTGAATTTAAATTTTAGGCTGTTTCAAATTTTCATTTGTGTTCATATAAATAATGTGGTCATAGATTCATTGCAGTGCAACAGTTTCACCTAGCAGAATGAAGACTAATCATTCTGGAATGTGGAAATCTTTTAACCCTGCCATTTAGTATTGATTGGGTAAATCAATGTTCATATAAATAGCTGTGCATTTAGTTGGAATTGTTTAATACAAAGAAGTCATGTGTAGTCAAGTTTAGTATGATTTAATTTTTTTAAATTAATACATATTTTTTATTATTTAATTGTTATCCTTATTGCATCTATTATTTTTATTTATTACATTTATTTGTATTTATTAGGTATTTGTAAAATTATGGTGACAGGTACTTCAGTTCATAATAGTAAGGAAGCCTTACGATTGACCCGTCTCTATCCCGGAATTCTTTATAGCACTGCAGGTAGGTTAATATTTAAAAAATTAATGCAACTTTTGTAAAAAAGTAATGTAAGTAAGATATTTGTATTTTAGTAAGTATTTTTCAAATATTTACTCAATGTAATCCATGGTTATACTCTTTTAAACAGTAAATTTAAAATAATCCTAATTTATTAAGTAAACTATTTTCTTTTTACACTTAATTTTTGTAATATTCAAAATTTGATTGTTCAATAATCTTCTTCAAAAATCTAAACAGAAAAATGATACATTGTGTTATTCCTAAAGTATCCATATTTTATTTAAATTCATTTTTATTATATTTATGCACTTATATAATAATAAATAATCATAACTTTTTTAAATATCTGTAATTGAAAAGTGAAAGTAACTACCTCTTATTGAGTTATGTAACTTCAAAAAGCTAGAATGGTATTCTGTCTTAAGCTCCTGTTGTTATATAAGCGTAGTTTTTGACTTTGGTTTTAAATTATAGGATGAATTTTGTCTATTGTTTTAATATATGTACTGACTAAATGCTCAGAAATCACCATTAACATATTCAGAGGATGAAGAAATCTTACTTTTAACAACTTCTGAACATTAAATGACATATTAGTTTTAATAAATGCAATAATAAATAATCATAACTTTTTTAAATATCTAATTGAAAAGCAGAAATAACATTTAATGTTCAGAGGTTGTTAAAAAAAGACTTATTTTTCATCCTTTGAATATATTAATGGTGATTTCAAAACACTTAGTCTGCACATAAATTAAAACAGTAGACAAAATTTACTTTATAATTTAAAAACCAAGTCAAAAACTAAGCTTATATAATAACAGAATCTAAAAATAGAGGGGTATCATTCTATTTTTTCATGGTTTGTGATATTATATAACTCAGTGGGAAGTACTTACTTCCACACTTCAATTATGTACTTGTATATTCATGAAATATTTAACAAAAATATATAAATTGTAAAGAAATATAAAATCATATTCTGCAAAACGATGGGGACAATTAGTAATTATTAAGGCATTAAAATAAACTGCTCATCAGATTTTTGAAACAATTCATCTTTCTCAAAGCTACTATAAAATTGATAAATTTTAATCTAGCTTGATAAAAATCTATTGCATCAAAAAACTTGGCTTAATAATTTTAAATTTTAATGCTACATTAATTATTTATTTTCCACACATAACTTGGCTTAATGCTGCCTTAATTATTTATTTTCTACACATTCTTGTGGAATATAATTTTATAAAGTACACGGTATCAATATCCTCGACTTTATACAGTATCCAAAAAAAAAAAAAAGTGTTAATAAACAAACAAACAAAAAGTATTAAAATTAATTGAGTACATTTTATGTGAGCAGTCACTTTTCCATCTCTGAGTACTGTGAACGATTATGTTTATTAAAAAAAAAAATTGTAAATAAATTTTACATTATGCCAGCAGCCATTTTTTTGACTTGGACTGCCATAGGTGAGCACATTTATTAATAAAATTTCTTCAGTTTATGTTGAAAACACATACATTTTATTTTTCCATTATTATCCTTTCTGATTTTGATATGCAATATTTTGCATAATGAAGTGTTTTCTAAGCACAATGCTAAAAATTTTACAAAATTTAAAAATATTCATAAAGTTGATATAGACCTAAAAACATCAAAACAATCAGAGAGAGTATAGTCTAAACTACTATAACATTTCAATAATAATAAAAAAGTTATTTGAAAAAAAAAAGGATATCCCTACTGTATTTAATTGCTATGAAAATCAGACATTTCACTATTCATTTTCTTTAAAAAATAAAAGTATGGTGCGAAAGGTTTTTTATTTTTTCAGTGAATGAATCAATGAACGAACACAGATATATATGAAAATGTGTCCCCTTAATTTATTATTAATAATTATATTAATATTAGTATTTTAAATTTTGTTTATATATGCATACTACAATATAAAAAGTGTCTGTTACATACATATGTGCATGTTGAAAAATACTGTATATTTGCATTTCAATAAACAATATTTATTCTAGTCAAAATTTATCAACAAAACGTGAATTATTATAACTGACATATGTGAGAAAGTATGAAACAAAATATAACAGGTATCACAGTGCCATTATGTAACATATGTGAGAAAGGAGAATCATCAACATTTTCACCTATTATTGATAGACTATAGGATGAATGTCTTTCCAAGTTTAATCTAATTTCACTGATCCTTAGCCTCTCTTCATAATTCTTTCTTATTCCATCATTCATTTCACATATGGTCTTATTCTAGGTCTTTTACAATCTTTTGGAATTGAATTTAAAATTTTAACTATTTATTATCATCTCCTCTAGTGGTATGACCAGCTCAGCTCTATTTCAGACTTAATTTTTTTAATGATGACAGTGATACACATTTGATTTCTCATCTGAATATATATTGATCTTTTCTTGTTACTCCTATTTATCTATACTTTGTTGATTGGTATATGTTTATCATTTAAATATTTGTTATATAACTTGGCCAATAATTTTTTTTTTTTATTTCTTCACCTGCTTCTTTTAAGATATCATTTGTAATTCCATTATTTTCTGGAGCTTTTTTTTCTTCATAGATTTAATTGCACATCTCACTTCTTTATTTAACATTTTTAATAATTCAAAAAATGTAATAACTGTAGAGGCTACTTTGTTTTCTTGTTCTTTATTACTAGATAATTCTTTATAGAATTTTTCCACACATTTCATGGTGCCATCTTTCTTTTTAGTTATTTCTATTGCAGAAATAACTTTTCTTCCACTTAACTTTTGATATTTTTGTTCTCTTCTACAGTTGTCTATGTCAATTCACAATTATATTTTCTTATATTATTATTTTAATTATTCTTTGTAGTACTTGGAAAAAGTACATATTTAATTTTTCTTGATGGATCATTTTTATGTATTTTCTTATTTCTTCTTCATCATACTTTGTCTTGTCTAAGGAGAAAATTTATGGGACAATTACTATTTTTTTGCACCAGCTATCTTTTTTGTAGTTTTTTTTTTTTAAAGAATATCACTTATCTTTTTATTGATTTCAATCAAGTCTATATCATCTTCAAAGTCTGCTCTAATTTAAATTCATTGAAATGTTTCTGAAGTTATGAATATCAATTGTTAAAACTGTCTTTCTTAATAATTGTGTTTTCTTTAGGTTTGTGTTCAAACATATCTTACATCTCACTGATAGATGATTGTTTCCTATGATGGACCTATTAAGAACATTACAATCTTGAAATACATATTTTCTGTTAGTTAAATCATATTTATTTTGATTTAGCATTTTTATCAAAGTAAGATTTCATAATATGCAATTTTTTTTTTTGCAAATTCTTATTTTTATTACTCCAATCAAATTTACCCACAGCACTTTCATTTTTCAATCATTTATTCTACTATTAAAGTTTCCCATGACAATTTAAAAATATTGTTGGATCTGATCAAAAGCAGTTTGTACATTCATATAAAAGTCCTTTGTTTCTACTTCATAATGAGAATTTTTTTGCACATTAACTTGTATTATCTGCATTTGGTATCTTACATTAATTTGAATAAATAATCTTGCCATTCTCTGATATATCATCAATGTCTACAAGGCTGTTCTTCCACTTTTTATTTATAATGAATCCCATTCCACTTACATTTCCAATATTTATGCTTTTGTAGTAAAGTACATATCACTTTTTAATCATTTGTCTGTTCTTTTCTTTTAATTTCACAAAATTCAATAATGTTCCCATTTAATATAAGACAGCTCTTCCAGTTCATGCAATACTCCTTCAATTGAATACTACTTTAAGTATTAATGATAATTTATTATCTTACATTTACTATACCTATTTACTTTTTTGATTTATATTTGTTTTTTTTAATGCATTGTGTATCTGGAATATTTGATCTCTGATGTTTTCTCTAGATCTTCATTAAATAAATATACCAGATAAGCAAACATCAAAAAAAAAAAAAAAAATGGTTTTATTTAATAATCGAGTTGAAACCATTTATGTTTGTTTGTAAATAATGGATCTCATTAATTAGATTTTTTTTCATTGTAGTTAAAAATCCATTTGCTTGTTATAATGGTTTTATAATCTTTTGAATATGTACAAATGTTTATTTTTTTATCACTTTTTATTTTGTAGAATATAAACAGATTAAAAAAAAGATGAAATCCCCTTTTTTGCTTTTAAAAAATCTATACAGGAGAAGCATATATATATAAACTTTTTTGTTTTGTAATTAAAAAAAAAAAATACAAATAATAATATAAAAATAAATTATAGAATAAATAAGATATTATGTAAAGGAATTATTTACTCATTTATACATAATAATAATAAAAATAGTAACAATAACACACAGTGAATAAATAATAGATATGATCTCCTATATCTCATTAAAGGCACAGTTTTACTCCCTTTTTTTTTATTTGTAATTCAAATTTGCATATATTTGTTCATCTGCATAAAGAAGAAAGAAACTTCTTTGTTATACAGACAAACAAATATAGATATATATTTGCACTCCCCCCCCCCCCCCCACTCTTTCTTACAAAAACAAAAAAACCATCGAATTATGATTATTCCACAAACATCCACTTTTATTCTAATTTTTTTTTTTTGGATTTAAGAATTTTTTTTACCTAGCAGCTATCTTTTTTTTTTATACAATCAAGCTATCATAAGTCTGAAATTTAAAAGCATCTTAATGTTTTGAATTTCAGCTAACTTGCTTGCATAGTTATAAAGATTTGACACCACTTCAATATCAATATATTTTGGTACTCACAGTTTTTAATAAGTATAGATATATCAATTTTTTGTCAGAATTGATATAAAACCAAATAAACTTCAAATGATCCCAGCATACACACTTTTTTTTTAAGAAGCAAATTCTCTTTATATTCCTCCATTTCTGGAGACACCAAAATATATGGATACTGAACTGTTATCATATCTATATAACAATGCATACAAGTTGGATTGTGTTCAAAACATCAAAATATTTGTAAATTTTAGACTAATTAGCTTGATAATTTTAAAGAAGAAATGTAAAGTGCATTAGATCTAATCCAAAAAAATTAAGGTGTGCTACATCCTGATTTAAAAGTCCTCACTGATGGACTGGATAGAACAGTACTAGATAAGGATTTAATAAGTACTTTTATCTAGCATCTATTGATTATACAAGCTTAGAATACATTATGGAATTGGAGCAGTATAAAGAGAATTTCTCCTGCAACACATTATGTATGTCGAGGTTAAGTGAAGTTTCTTTGGTTTTATGTATTTACAAGAGAAAAATTAATGTAAACTACATGTGTTCTTTTATTTTTGTTGTATGCAGGCAAATGGAAAATCATAAATATCAGAGTAATATCCCAATTTCTTAACACTGAATACATTAAGAATTATCAGAAAATGTCTTGGATTTTTCACTTTAAAACATTTGGATTGAGGATGATAAACAGATTGACTATTATGGGATGCCAAAATCTGCTTAGTACTAAAATTGTTGTAATAGAAAAACTTTGTAGCAATCTTTTTATGCATTTTTTTTCAGCATGAATTTTCTGCTTTAGTAGTTTTACTATACTAATAGTCAAGTTTTTTAGGGAGTCTGAATATTAAGCATTCTAATACCTTGCTGGTTGGTAGTTAAAAGAAACTTTTGAAGAAGATCTATGTCAGTATTCCAGAATGGTTTATTGGCATTAGGAATTGTTTTTAGACAAACTAGAGATGATTTTTAGCATGATTTTTTGGGATATATTGTAAATCATGTTATATAAAAGAAAAACACAAACATTTTCTCTTCATTTAATGGTAGTTTTTGTGTATCCAAATAATTTTTGATTGTTATATTGTCTTGTTTTTTTTTATTATTTTTATGTCAAAACTTTTACTTTAGAACTAGCAATGAACAGTCATCCCAAATAGCACATAATTCAACAGATGGGAATTATCACAAATGATACAAGCCTATTAAAACATTATGTGAAGGATTGCTATCAATCATCTTGAGGGATCATGAATTTTTCAGTAAGCTGTTTACAGCCAGTTTATAAAATATAATTATAAAGTTGTGCACCATATTTTTAAACTATACTTGCAGTCTTTTTCAGAAATTAAAAATTAACTATTATATGAATTATAAATTATCATATATATAACATATTTTTTAAGTATCACATGACCACCACTTCTTATGCTTGTGTATAGCAGTTGTTAAAACAGGCAAAACTCACTATACGTATTGCCACACACAGCAAGTTAGAGCAATCAATGGATGCCAGAAGGCTTGTGCATAAAATTCCCATCTAGTGCCTATTCATCCAATATACCCAGACTAGTTTCTGGATTGTGAGGAGCCTTTGATCTGAGAGCACTGCACCTAGATCTTAGGATCTAATACAACTCTCCAGCAGCCACCTTTTATCTCCACTTTACTACAAAACTATGAGTCTTAAACTGAAAACACCTTAATGTCTTCAATCCAAGCCCATTAGCTTATAGAGTCATATGAGTCTGAACCCAGTTCAGTACCCATACATTTTGGTGTCTTTGGTTCTTTAATAACCATAGCCATCACTATATTGGTTTTAAGCCAATAAACATCACATGACCACCACTTCTTATGCTTTTGTATAGCTGTTGTTAAAACAGGCAAAACTCAGTATTGTCACTCACAGCAAGCTAGAGTAATCATTCCAGAAGGCTTGTGCATAAAATCCCCATCTAGTGCCTACTCATCCAATATCCTAAGATCTAGGTGCATTGCTCTCAGATCCAAGGCTCCTCACTGACGAAAGCCACATGCCAGAAACTAGTCTGGGGATATTGGATGAGTAGGCACTAGATGGGGATTTTATGCACAAGCCTTCTGGCATCCATTGATTGCTTTAACTTGCTGTGTGTGGCAATACATATAGTGAGTTTTACCTGTTTTAATAACAGCTATACACAAGCATAAGAAGTCGTGGTCATGTGATGTTTATTGGCTTAAAACCAATCCTGCCTAATAGAATAGTGGTGGCTATAGTTATTAAAGAACCAAAGATACCAAAATGTATGGGTACTGAACTGAGTTCAGACCCATATGACTATATATGCTAATGGGCTTGGATTGAAGACATCAAGGTATTTTCAGTTTAAGACATAGTTTTGTAGTTAAGTGGAGATAAAAGGCGGCTGCTGGAGGGTTGCATTAGATCCTAAGATCTAGGTGCAGTGCTCTCAGATCCAAGGCTCCTCACTGACGAAGACCACAAGCCAGAAACTAGTCGGGATATTGGATGAGTAGGCACTAGATGGGGATTTTATGCACAAGCCTTCTGGCATCCATTGATTACTTTAGCTTACTGTGTGTTGCAATATGTATAGTGAGTTTTGCCTGTTTTAACAATATTTTTAAGTAATGTTTTTATGATTAACTTTGATATTTGTATTTTTTTACTCATATATATAACTGTACAGTAGTGAAATTGAACAGAAGAAAAGGGATATTCAGGCCTGAAAACATTGGTTATGCCAAATATGTATCTGTACAAGAATGAAATTGAATGGAAGAAAAAGTATGGTCAAGCCAAATGTTGATTGCACCAAATATGTAATGTACATTTTGACCACAGTAAACAGATTTGAATCCAGAAACAAAGATATATAATGATATGAAAATTGAGTGGCTAGTAAAATTCAAATAAAAAAAAAAATTCAAGTATATAATAATATTAACCAATGTAATGATAATGTTTTGTAATTTAAAAGCACAAATACTTCCAAAAATATTTATTTGTTTTTCAGTTTCAATAAAAATGAAGCTCAAAGACACGAAACCTTCTAAAAACAAAGTTTACTTTTGGAAAACTTTTAAAGGAATGATCATCATCAATTACAAATTATTACCCATCATCCCTGCAAGTCCCTCAGTGGATTGCATGAATAGCATATGTGTGTTAAAAGCATAATGTTTGGATTGAGTTACAAACTTAAACTAAATGGATTAATAATAAAAATAATTTATTAATAATAAATAAATAAAACAATTGCAGATATACTATACAAAATATTAAATATCATAGTAATAAAATGTATTTTTAATTTAAGATTAGGTTTAAGTTTATGGCCTTATAGTAAGATCTTACCATGTTAAATATTAAAACAATTGAAAATCGTGTTTTTCTGCAAATATCGTTCATTTAATATATTTCTGGTTGTCTTCATTGATTCCTCTGAAGATATTTTTCTCCTTAGACTCTGGTGAGGTTAGAGAGTAAATATATCAGCATTGATGACTTATATAAGGTATAATATCAGTTGGTCTTGGGTAGTTTATACAGCTCTGGCTGATTTTACAAACTTCAGCATTAGTTTCTGGATCCAACTGCATTTTTCTGGCATTTTGACTAGTGTGGTTTTTCTGTTGCCTAGTCACACATTGTAGATAGTCTTCTGAAAGTCATCATACTGATTGTTATAATGAGTATTGAAAAAATACTAAAAAAAACAATCAACATAATACAGCTATCCAAGTTCCAGTGTTCTTAAATTATGAAAAATAATATGGACAGAGTTTTGAGCTACAGAATATCAAACTGGTATGTGTAGAATGGAATGTTTAAAAAAAGAAAGATAAAGGAGGCTTGATACATCACAAATAAGACCAATGTAATAAATAAAAGAGCTAATAGCATCTAATTATTGAGCCACTGAAATATGCAAATCAATTCATTTACATATTAATAATAGTTATTATGAAGCAACATACTGAATGAAGTAAAACAGCTATGATTATGATGCACAGCACTGAAAATACATTAAGCTGAACAGAAAATCAAAGACATTAAAGAAAGAATAATTATACACTTCATAAAGAATATCAACAAATAAAGAATAATGTAAAACATTATATAAAAATGCTGTGTATGTGAAGGTGCATGTATGTACATACATGCAAAAGTATTAATCACAATATAAATAATACTACTAATATAAAATATGCAAATATATTGTATCTTTAACAAATCCAATGCAGCTCAGATTGGTTATATTACAAAGTATTACAAAGCTCTGTGGAAAAAAAAAGTTTAATAAAAAATCATACGAACTGGATAATAAATATACAAATTGCCATTTGCATATGTGTGTGTATATATGTATCACTTGAGGAAATTGCCTAAAAAATGTTTGAAAAAATTAGTTTATGCATTTGGTCATATTTTATAAATTTACTTTGTAATATGTGAAATAATAATGATAAATTGCAATATAAAGAAAGAAACAAAAGTAGTCTTGATATGCAAAACAATTTGAATTACGTAGTTTCTAAAAATTTAAATTTGAAACGTTTCTAATTTGCCTTTTCTAAATTGAGTTTTAAATAAAATCTCATGCAGTTTTATAATAAAATTGAAGGTAAAGCTAAGTATAATACTAAAATTTTGGAATTAATAACATTTTAGAAATTATCAAGCCATATTTAAATGTCGACAATGATTTTTACTTCTTCCTAAACAGTTAGTTAATGTAATTAAATATACACAAATTCTATGATTAGAATTAAAGACAGATTGTTTTCCTGAAGGTTTGTGGGGAAGGTGTTTTAGTTGTATTTATATATTGGGCTATTATTGAATGTCTTTAGAAAAATTTCACTTTATTTCCAAATACATTCATCTGGTTAATAATAAATAGCACACAGGTTAGCATGTGTACAATGTTTCAAGAGGTATTATTCTCCCATCTTCTTCAGGTGTTGCTGGCCTGACCAGTGATAGAACTAGCATGTGAATCAAACCTGGGTCCTTAGATTCCTGAACATTGAATTTTAAGATAACACTAACCAACTGAGTCATCCTTCCTCCTGATTTCTCCTATGAAACAAAATTGATTAATGGTTACCATACATTATGTATAGTCACACTAGGTTGACTTGTGGGTTTGTTTGACATTGTCATGTGAGTAGCTTCTTTAAATTTTTCCCAATAGAGAAAAAAAGATACAAAGAAGAAAATTTTAAGAAGCTACTCACATGACAGTGATAAACCCCATAAATCAACCTAATGTGACTATACATAATATATGGAGATCACTAACCTCATAGATAAGTATATGAAATTTCTACTTACTGTTGCTATAGCAAGATGACTCAGTTGGTTAGAGCATTATCTTAAAATTCAATATTCAAGAATCTAAGGGTCCAGGTTCGATTCCCATGCTAGTACTGTCATTTGTCAGGCCAGCAACACCTGAAGAAGAGGGGGAAATAATACTTCTCAAAACATTGTGCATATACTAACCTGGGTACTATTATATTAACAGTTGAATGTATTTGGAATATTTAAATAAAGTTAATTTTTTCTAAAGAAATACTTTTATTAGATGATGGAAATAGTCCAATATATAGATACAAAAGAAAATTAAATTCCTGATTGATTCAGATGTATATTGCAATTCTTTTCTCCTCTTACAAAATCAGAATGATAGTGTTTGAAATATGTATTTATTTAAAATATAGATTAGTTTCAAGATTAAAAGATTAGAATCTGTTACTTGAGACATGAACACAGCATTGACAAATAATACTTGTTTATTAATTTATTAAACTTAATTTGAAAGCTGTTCTTTGTCATGATAGAAATAAATTTTTATTTGTATTTATTTATCTCCCGAGAACATGAAATGGCAACATGAAATTACTTTTAGAAAAGCATTAGCAACAAAAATAAAGGTCACTGTATTTTTACTAAAGGTTGGAACTAGGTTATACCAAACATCATTGTTTTTTGGATGGAGGGATTAGTAGGGACAAGCAAAATTATTAAATTTAGTGATGTTGGCCAAAACATAACTCATTTGTTTTGATGAGAAGAAAATATTATGATCAGTACAATTATTGATCCCAAGGAAATAAACCTTTACCTATTTTACTTTACATTTACGAAAAAAAAAAAAAAACTTTTATTAGGTAGTGGATAAAATATAAATTAGACTTGCACACTCTAGAAATAAGTTTCTCTGGATCACATGGCCAAGATTAGTGGAAATATTTTATAATCTCTTACTTAGAAAAATGTTAGGAGAAGAGAGACTTGAAGTTGTGAAAACTGTATGGCACTGTTTTGAAAATATCTGCACAAGATTGTAAGGAAAACACAAGCAAAATATTATTCTGTCATGGTAAATGGCTTTCTTAAAGAAGTAGTATGTTGTTAGAAATTTAGATATTTATTTTTTAGTTCTTACTTGGATTTTTTTGTTTTAGAAAACCTTGGATGAAAATAGTAATGAACATGGTGTTTTACCAGAATATTTCTAATATGAAAAAGCACCATCAAGAAT
This sequence comes from Epiperipatus broadwayi, assembly GCA_028023455.1. Taxonomy (NCBI): domain Eukaryota; kingdom Metazoa; phylum Onychophora; class Udeonychophora; order Euonychophora; family Peripatidae; genus Epiperipatus; species Epiperipatus broadwayi. Next base: position 636,313 of record JAQFVV010006548.1, read on the forward strand.
AATGGGGTCTCAGTATACTGTCTGAATACAGTTGGGTTTTTAAAAGAGATTTTCTTAAGATAAACAGTAAAGAATAAAGTCTTTTTAAGGCACAGGCTTGTCTATGTTGATTTTTAAAAATGAAATTATATTCTATTCAAAAATCTTGCTTATTAGCAAAATTTATAAACATATTTCAGTTCAGCCCCCCCAAAATAATATAAAAATCAAGTCATTGACTTTGTAGATGGGCAAAAAAAATTTTTTTTCTGTCTTTGAGTTTTCTTTAAATTTTATAAGCAGATAATATTTGTTATTTATGTGAAGTAAATTTCTGTAAGAGCTGAATATCTTAATAATTTCTTTTGAATTTAAAAACTTCTATATTTTGTTTTTCTTGGTACTTAAGTATTAGTCCAGCAGTGAGATTTCACATACATATTAGTTGGGCAATACTTATTTGGGAAAATGACGACCTATATATTTATTTACTGGAAATGTTACAAACATCTACTAACACAGATTTACATTTTTTTTAAGACATTATCTTTCACCATCTACATTTATAAAAAAAATTTATTTTGAAAAATAGCCACCTATAACTTTATTTACTGGAAATGGAACAATCATGCATTTACGTTTTTGCAAGAAATGATCTTCCAATAAGTAAATTTTTAACAATCTAAATTTATTACAAGTGGGAACCAGACAAAAAAAATATATGTTGATTCTTAACTTTCTCCTCATTGGAATATTATCTAATGTTCACTTATAAAATTAATTCATTTCTTTTTTAGAAGATTGTAAATGTATTTAATTAGGTCTTTATATACACATTTGTTTGTGCCAGTAGCTTTCATTACTGCTGGAATAATATGTAAGTACATTTTTTAAAATTCATTTATTTTAATTTTACTATAGGATTATCTAAGTTTACATGATAGAAATCAACAGATGAGAAATTGGATGTATATTATTTTTTTAGATATATGTCAGAAATCATATATGAGTATCTAGCAGAAGAACACAAAAAAATTCTTTTTTTGTGCTAATCTTTGAAAAGATTCACAACATCATGACCTGCAAAAATTTAATTGATTGTTCTATTTAGAACAAATGTTATTGTAAACAGGAGTGTACAGTGACATTTTTAAAGACTGCATAAATAATAAAAAAATTCTAGCTGATTTTATTTTTTTAACCAAAAGTATGTTTATGATTTTTTATAATGGATTTTTAATATATAATTTGCAATTTGATAATGCCATGATTAGAGATATGTTCTGCAATACCTGTTGATGATTATTTAACAAATACATTTTGATAACAATAAAAAAATATTAAATTTGGCATATTTACTTTTAATTAACAATATACTAATCCATTAAGGGAATGAATTATCCATCTATTAAAGATGCCAAATATCATTTTAAATACCACTTTGTATGAGATAGAAGTTGAAATTATTAATAATAATTTTCAAAAATGAGATAGAAGTTGAAATTATTAATAATAATTTTAAAAAATGTTTTTTCTAATAAAATGAAGTTTTTATATGTTTTATTTAAAACTATAGCAAATTGTTATGTTTGGGTGGTTTCTTATAATTTCTGTATTTCTCTGATTAGAAAGATTTTTCAGCTTTGTTAGCTTTGCTAAAATATGCTTGTCCTGTAATTAGTTGAAAGATAACAGAGGAAATATTCAAATAAGTGCTCAGATTTTTTTTATTGCAACTACTAATAACTTCTGAAACGTGATTTTTTATCTGTCTCTTTTAATCTTCTGTTTGTTCTTATAATTTGATTTTAACAGATTACCACACTTAGAAGCAGATTGGGCAATCTTCATAAGTGTATATCAACTCTTTTATTTGCTTTTTCTTAATGAACTTTTGATCTTATCATATTGCCTTTTTTAAACTAACCTTTGATCTTATTGTTTGGGTAAGAAAATTTTTTTTTGCATGTAAGATTTTCTTGAAGTTATAGTTTTGTAATAATATGGGATTAACATCATCATTATATCTTTTTTTTTTTAAAAATCATTTATGTGATGATAATTGTAAGATTACTGATCAGGTCATTGATAGTGATAATATTTGATTGTCTGAAAATATGAAGTAAATATTATTTCTCTTTTAGAGTGTGTGTGTGTTGTTCTTCAGTAGCTGATAAAGTTTTTATAAGAATGAATTTGCAGATAGTTTCTGCATCTTCATTAGCTGTGTGATTTATTTTGATATTAAAGATTGATATTTTTTCCAAAATGAAGTATAGATGGCGTTCTACCAAAAACACCGTCAAGCGTAGTTTGTTTACATAAACGTCAGAGCAAGCATTCACTATCTCTAACTTTAGTTCCACCTTCAGATCATGATTTCAAGCTATTTGTTATCATCAGTGAAGGACAAGAATAAGAAACTAGATCTAAACACAAACTCTGAGCGTTTGTGAAACAGTTTCTATTCAGCTTGCAAGCGTGAATCTTTTAGACACATAATGTCTTCAAACTCAGCATAGCAAGCCAGATAGCTATATGGGTCTGATCTCAGTTCAGCATCACCACATAGTAGAAGCCTCTGCAATATATATCATTGCAAGAAAGACCTCAAAGGTACATTTATGAAAAATAAAAAAACACAAGTTAAAACTTGCTAACGCTTGTATTTATGACAATAGATGGTGTTCTACCAAAAACACCGTCAAGTGTAGTTTGTTTACATAAACATCAGAGCAAGCATTCATCTATTGTCATAAATACAAGCGTTAGCAATTTTTAACTTGTGTTTTTTGTTTTTCATAAATGTACCTTTGAGGTCTTTCTTGCAATGATATATATTGCAGAGACTTCTACTATGTGGTGATGCTGAACTGAGATCAGACCCATGTAGCTATCTGGCTTGCTATGCTGAGTTTGAAGACATTACGTGTCTAAAAGATTCACGCTTGCAAGCTGAATAGAAACTGTTTCATAAACACTCAGAGTTTGTGTTTAGATCTAGTTTCTTATTCCTGTCCTTCACTGACGATAGCAAATAGCTTGAAATCATGATCTGAAGGTGGAACTAAAGTTAGAGATAGTGAATGCTTGCTCTGACGATTATGTAAACAAACTACGCTTGATGGTGTTTTTGATAGAACGCCATCTATTGTCATAAATACAAGCGTTAGCAAGTTTTAACTTGTGTTTTTTTGTTTTTCAAAAATGAAGTATATAAGATTCATTGATTTTCTCTATTCTTTGAATTTTTATCTTTAGTGTAATATCTTCTTTATTTATATTTTAAAGTTTTTTTAAAAAATTTATGGATTACAACATTATGTTAAGTCAAATAAGTTCATAATTAACACACCTTCAGCATTAGTTTATTAGTTGTCTTTTTTCATTTATAATCCTCTGTGTATATTTTACTATAATAACTATATGATTATGGAGAAAATCAATTATATCTGAAACAAATTCATTTCTTCATAAATTTTGGGCAGAAACATATATGGTATTTCAAATTTTTTGGAGCTAGGCATAAAGCTGTTCTTGAATCAGAAGATGACCACATGGAACCTAAGAAAGTAAACATTATTAAAGACCATGTTTTAATAAAAAGATGAATTATCAGAAAGTTTAAAATTTCCAGGATAACCTTTGAGAAGAAAATTAAAAATATTGGATATATATTTACTATCTATAGCAAAAGTAATTATAGTATATGTGGATGATGTTATCATATTTTTTTCTTTAATACTAAGTCGTAATCATTTATTCTAGATATTTTTGATGAGTTTGAATTATAAGTGATCATAATTCATCATTTAGGTTTTCAAATATTTTCTATTGGTAGCTTGCTATTGAAATAATGATGACAAATATACTGTAACAAATCCTACTTCCTTGACATTTAATTCTTTGTTATGTGACAGTATTGACCAAAATCTTAAATTATATAAGGAAAGCAAATTTCAAGTTATATTCAACTTTAATCCTTTATGATTATATGATGGGTACCTAGGGATTATTATTGGTATTTCAAAGACTAGTAGATTTAAATATACTATTTTTGAGCTCACACTTTTCACCCATTAAGCTTTCCAAAAAGTATAAAGGAATACTATTAGAAGAAACTGAGAAGTAGCTTGCTGCTCCCCACACAAATCTTTGATTCTTTTGACTTGCCATGTTCCAGAATTATTCAGAATTTATTTAGTCTTACATTTACTAGTGAATGCAGTTTTTCTTTATCAACATGTTTATACTGTAGTAGCAGTGGTCTGTATAATGTTTCGCATGTTTTAAATATATAAATTAATTTACCATATACAAAAAGTTATTGAGTGCGTGATTAAATAAATTCTTTGTTTGGCTCTGAAGAATGATATGATGACTGATTTGTATAATTGATAGAATTCACTTTTAAACAAAGGCAGTAAATCACTTTTCCCCAGGTTATGACTTAAAAGCTCTCTAAATGTTGAACAAAGGAATCAAGAATAGAATGAATCCACTTATTCTTAGTTGCTTTGATGTTTATAAGCATGCCTTTGTCAACATTATTGATAATTCAGAGTCAAATTAATTTATCAACCAGATGGAAAGTGGCACTTAAGAGTTATTAAACTCATAATTAATAATCCAAGGCTGGAGACAGTATCTCACTTTTAACACCTTGATTGTGGTAATTAAATAAGATTTAATATGTAAACTTAAATTAGAGATAGTTCAGTATACTCCCTTTGTTTATATATACATTGAGCTATATTTAATTTAAAAGTTCACAATCAAGCCTGTTAAAAGTAAGGATATACTTCTTCATCTCATGGCCATTTTCACATAATTTCACATGGTGTAAAATTCCATGTTGTTGGAAGAAAGTTATTGCCTCTTCTTCACATTTTGGGAGATCCCACAACTTCAGATCTCTTGTTTCAACAATAGCCATTTCTAAATTGATGTCTAAAAATGGAAAATCCAGAAAATTAATAAAATATAAAATAAATCCACTTAATATCATAGAAGAAATAACATGTAAATTACTTACAATTGTTGAAAAGTAATGTTTTATTTAAAAAAATTACTGAAAAATTAAAGCACTGAAGAACACTGCAACAAATAGGAAAAAACCCACTTTTAAATCTCGCAGGTCATGATAAACAAAAAAAAATCTCGTGGGTCAAAAAATCAAATCTCTCGGATTAGTCATGTCGGTGTCTTCGTTGCCATAACAACGTTCATGTGTTCTTGCGATGACTTAATGATCGGATGGTTAGAGTCGTATGCCTTCAGAGTAATGATGTCATAGCAAGGTAAATACTTGACTACCAAAGTAAGATGCTGTCTCCAGCTTTGTATTATCAATTATGAATTTAATAATTCTTAAGTGCCATATCCCATCTGGTTGATAAATTTATTTCACTCTGAATTACCAACAATGTTGACAAAGGTATTCTTATAAACATCAGAGGAACTAAGAATAGATGGATTCATTCTAATCTTTATTCCTTTGTTCAACATTTAGAGTGCTTTTAAGTCATAGCCTGGGGGAAAGTGATTTACCTCTTTCGTTTCCATATACATTGAGCTATGTTTCATTTAAAATAATTCACTTTTATAATTAAATGGCATTATTAAAATTCAAAGTAGTTATTCCTCTTGTGAAATTAGTTACTTATGGAATTGTTTTATATTCTATAACATTGTATTTATTTATTTATTGTTTAAGGTTTATTCCATTTTAGGCTAAAGTTATTGGAGCTTGGATTTGCAGTTTAATGCTTTGTGGCTTATTGTTTTTTCTAAACTGGACTTATAATTTGATGATTTTTTAATTAAGCTTTTATATTATTTGAACACATGAACATTTTGATTTTTTTTAGTGTGTGTTATGTTTAGTCATCATGTCATCATCAACCATTATCAATCCACTGCAGGATGAAGGTCTCTCCAAGTTTAATCCATCTTCTCCGATCTTTAGCTTCTCTTCTCCACAACACCCCTGCACATTTTCTTATTTCATCCATCCATCTCACATGTGGTCTCTTTCTGGGTCTTTTACAATCTCTTGGAATCCAGTTTAAAATTTCAATTGTGCATCTATTATCATTTCTTCTAGCAATATGTCCAGCCCAACTCCATTTCAATCTTTTAATTTTTCAATAAGGTCAGTAACACCTGTTTGTTGTCTTACCCATACATTGCGTTTTCGATCTCTTCTTGTTACTCCCAACATACATCTCTCCATACTTCTTTGAGTGGTCTGAAATCTCTGTATTGTTCTTCTATTGAGTGTCCAAGTCTCAGATCCATAAGTAAGAACTGGTAAAACACATTTGTTAAAAACCTTCCTTTTCAAACACATAGGCATATTTCCTTTTAGTATCAAGTTATTTCTACCAAAAGCACTCCAACCAAGTTTAATTCTATGATTAATTTCCTCCATTATGTTTCCATCTGTATTAATAATCTGACCAAGGTATTTGTAACTGTTAACTTCTTCTAATTCTTCATAATCAATCTTTATTTTCATATTTTGAGCAAATCGATTAAACATTACTTTAGTCTTTTTAACATTTATCTTTAGTCCTACTTTTCTACTTTCATCTGCTAACTCCTGCAACATTTCCTGCAGCTCTGAAGCATTATTTGCAAAAACAACTACATCATCTGCAAAATCTAAATGACTTAAATACTCTCCATTTACTTTCATTCCTTTAGTTTCCCATTTTAATCCACAAAATACTTCTTGCAGCACTGCAGTAAAAAGTTTTGGAGATATGGAGTCACTTTGTCTTACACCTTTCTCAATGTTGATTTTTCCAGTATCATTATGTAATCTAATTGTTGCTGTTGCATTTTTATAAATATTCTTTAAAATATGACAATATCCTGGATCTATACCTTGATGATCCAATGCTTTAATCACTGAAGAAATGTGTATAGAATCGAATGCCTTTTCATAATCTACAAATCCAAAACATAATGACAACTCATATTCATTTGTCCTTTCTATGACTTCTCTCAATACCTGGATATGATCTATTGTACTAAAACCACTTTTAAATCCAGCTTGTTCTATTGGTTGGTGGAAATCCAAAGTTCTCTGTAGACGAGTTGTAATTATCTTGGTAAAAATTTTATATAAACTGATAAAAGGCTGATAGGTCTGTAATTTCTAATATCTTCTTTATCACCTTTTTTCAATATTAATATTATTACTGCATTCTTCCAATCTTCCGGTACATCTTTATCATTTAGACATTTGGTATATAACTTTGCTAAAATTGTTTCTATTTCTTCACCTGCTTCTTTTAATATATCAATTATAATTCCATCATTTCCTGGAGCCTTTACTTTCTTCATACATTTAATTGCATGTCTCACTTCTTCATTTAAAATTCTGGGCAATTCGGAAGATGTAATAGATATAGAAGGTACTTGTTCTTTATTACTATATAATTCTTGATAAAAATCTTCTACCAATTTCATGATGTCATCTCTCTTTTTAGTAATAATTCCATCTTTTTTTCTTATTGCAGATATAAATTTTCTACCAATACCAAAATGTTGTTTAACATTCTTGAGACTTTTATTTCCTTGCTATTTCACAGTTATACTTTCTTATATCATTTTCAACTCTTTTCCATACCATTTTACAAAATTCGACATATTCAATTCTTTTTAATACATCATTTTTGTATATCTTCATATTCCTTCTTTTCTTCATAAATTCTCTAGTCTCAGTAGAAATTTTATTAGTCAATTGCTGCTTTTTTCTACCAGCTATCTTTGTTGCAGTTTTTAAAAGTGTATCAGTTATTTTCATATTAATTTCATTCAAATCTGAATCATGTTCAAAATCTCCTAACACTTGAAACCTATTTGTAAGTTCTAATTTAAATTCATTAGAATGTTTCTGAAGATTAGGAATATCAACTGTAAATATTGTTTTTCTTAATAATTTTTGTCTCTCTAGTTTTACATTAACACGTAACTTACACCTTACTAATCGATGATCACTTCCTGTGTTAAATTTATTAAGAACATTACAATCTTGAAATATGTATTTCCTGTTAGTCAAAATATAATCTAATTCTGCTGTACCTTCATTTGGATGCTTCCATGTCCATTTCCTTTTAACATTTTTCTCAAAAAATGAATTCATAATATAAAGTTTTTCTTTTTCTGCAAACTCCACAAATCTATGTCCTCTCTCATTTCTATTACCATAACCAAAATTACCTACAGCAATTTCATCTTTCATTTGTCTACCAATTATAGCATTAAAGTCTCCCATAACAATTTTAAAATGTTGTTTACTCTGATCAAAAGCCTTTTGTACATCCATATAAAAATCTTCTACTACTTCATCACTATGAGAACTTGTTGGGGCATAAACCTGAATTATCTGCATTTGGTATCTGCTATTAAGTTGTATAACTAATCTTGCAACTCTGTCTGATACACCATCAATCTCACAATATTGTTCTTCCATTTTTTATTTATAATGAATCCTACTCCACTTGTATTTCCAATATGTGTGCCTTTATAATAGAGTATATGTCCACTTTTTAAATTAATTGTTTCTTCACCTTTTCTTCTAACTTCACAAAGTCCAATAATGTCCCATTTAATATAAGACAATTCTTCTTCTAATTCTTGCAATCTTCCTTCACTTGAAAGTGATCTTCAGTTGTAAGTACCTAAATAAAAAGTCGTCATCAAATGGCAGCCTGGGTCTGCAATCAGGGGATTCTTAGCACCCTCCGCCTTTGGCCACCAATGGCTGCCTTGGTTGGTGACTTTACAGCCTCCTGGGAATAAGGGCCATGCTTTATTTTTGTCTGTCATAATTGTATATATATATATGGGAAAAATATTTATCATTTACACAAACATTCATTTTGCCTTATCAGGCACTGAGAAGAAAGACCATGGTGTTTCTTGATCTTAAACTCAGAGGTAAAAAGCCAATAAACTCACCACGCTGGCTAATGCGTGTTGGTGAGCAGCCCATCCATGTTCCTATACTATATGAATAATCACATAGTAATAACAGCTGCAACGACAAGAACGTATGGAGTGGACATTAGGAATTTGCCCTGCTCCATTCCTTTAAGGCCTCCAAGAGGAATCAAAGGGTCTCCTTTCAGTTAATAGCAAACTCCTTTCTGCAGCCACATTTAAATTATAACTATACATAAGAATTTGATTGAGTTCAAGATTTACACTTTTGAGTTAGCTTGTTTGTTTTTTCTAAATAAATAAAAATATGAAATCTTTTTTTTTCTTAAGCTAAAAAATAAAATAAATTGCGAATCACATTTTTCAAGTATTTTGCATATTAATATACAAAGTGAAATAACTAAGAATAAGTAACTTAGTTTTATTCAGTTTTTACATCTTTCAGGTTCGCTCACTTTGTCTGATATTTAAATCTAGACCTGATGAAAGTTGAAAATCTTTTCAGTTTACCCAACAAGTTATTCAATTATTTGTTGGTAAATAGGTATCAAACTTTTTTTTTTTAGCAGGAGAATGAAATATGAAAAGAAAATCTTAAACTGTCATGAATTTTTAATTGGCTAGTTTTGAAAGTAATGTCTTCTTTATTTCTCTTGAGAGAATTGTTGGATAGGCTTTTGCTCTGCAGTGTGTTATTTAAATCTGTTTATTTCACCTCTGATAAAACAGGCATTCTGCCTTTATTGTTAAAAGGAGGTTGCCTTAAAAATAGTTTGAAATTGCTGATTGTTATTGATATTGGGATTATCCAAGTGTTGACTGGATTTTAATGATATATAGATTTATATTTAATAAACTGACATTTCATTTTATATTTAAGGGTTGTTAAAAATGAGATGTTGACTTTATCCTCTTTGTTTAATATGGATTTCAGATTAGTTTATGCTGAATTTGATTAGGCTAATAAACAGAGTTCACACTCTGAGTTGTAACATGTCAATAATTGTAACATGTCAATAAATGTATGCTTAAATACTATCTTTAAAAAATATGTGATATCATTCATTCTTTTCATTTATTGATGTGTATTATTAGTTTATATACAGCTAATGGGTGGCTGCAGTTACTTCCATTTTAATGTCATATATATATAAACATAATTTTTGAATTTATCCGTGTATGTGGTTGTTCTTTATATGTATAATAGCACCAGTATTTTGATTGATTCTCACTTTATATTCTCTATTTGGTAAAAGCAAAAGTAGATTAATGCTACATATCAGACAATATTCATGAGATCTAGCCAAAAAGTAAGCAGTTGCATTTACAAATGAATCCAAAAATTGCCTATGAAAATTTTGTATTTTAAATATAAATATACTGTGTGTAAATAAATCTCAATATTTTAGTAATATTTTAAAAAAAAATCAATTAAAAAGTGCAACAGGATTATCCCAGTTTATATTTTTCATTCTTTCCATAGTAGAGTCTAATGATTGTACTCATTGCTTTCTATTTATGATTGTGACAATGATAGTGTCAGTGAGCATATGATTCCATGACATTTTATCAAGAGCAGCTAGATGAACAAATCCTGGAGCTTTTATCTTACATCAGTATAATTTACTGCTAGCATCAGAAATCAGATAAATTCCAAATTCTGTCTTAGGAACTTCTATTGCTGTGTAAATGTCTCCAGGTGAACATATCTAGGTTAGGAAAGGAAAAAGAGACTGCACCAATGCAAAGTTAAAGCATTTTTAATAACTTAGATATGTTTTTTTTTTTTTAGTTGTTAATTAAACATTAGTTTAATTTTTAATTTAAAAAGATAGAATAAGATTTAGAGAATAACCTATCTTCATCATTTTCTGAAGAAGGAGTTATATAATAATTATTCAAAAGTGATTTGGAAAAATTTGTTTTGAAATGATTTTTTTTATAAATCTACCAAAAAAAATGTGTTACTTAAAAGCATTTGTTGTCTTAAACTTTCAATTAGTGCAAATGTTTTATTGTCATAAAATAAAAAAAATATCCTGGAGGTCATGAAATAAGTTGCTTTAAAGATTTTATTTGAAAATTGTAATAAATATGTGAAAAGCAGGTCAAATTTTAAATCTCTATTTGTCATTAATCAGTACATTAATTTTCTTATTGCAAATAAAATTTTCATTATATATATATTGTAATGGGATGGGGGGTCAGAGTGGTCGTACCAGGGGTTATGGCAAATCAACATTAACCCCAAGTAAACATCATATTTCAATAATGAAATTTAATAAAAAAGTAATTTTAAACTGAGATATTGTTAAAAAAAAATTAAAGTAACGGGATGGGGTATTTATGTTATATATAGTAAAGAAAGAGAGCATGAGATCAAAAGATCTCTCAGAAATCAGCCAGTCACTTCTTAGAGTAACTAAAATATAATTATGCATCATCAACCAGCATTATCAATAAGTATAAGTAATACTCAACATAACCATTCATCATCATGAATGATCCATGAAAATACATCAATACAATAAATCAGAATAAAATCAACAGTCCATCTTTTGACTGTATTTGAACAACAAAAATATAAATCAACATTCAATCTGGTAACTGGATTGGAAATGGGTCTTTTGTAGACCAGGCTAACTATTGAGCCTTTGCTAGCTTGGGCAATTATTTGAACATTAATTTGGATGCACCTACCTTAGTTTTAAACCATTAGAATACTTAAGAATCAAAACAATAATGCTATGACATTAAACATACTGATTCATCATCAATGCTCAGGCACATAGTACCATTAAAAAAATAAGCCTATTTTATAAAAGTAATTATTCTCAAAAAGTTGAATAATTTATTATTTATTATTATGTTTATATGATGTGTTTGTGTTTACAAGTAATGAGTTACAAAACTAATAATTAAATATATAGAAAGATTGCATATGCAGGCAAATAATCAAATTCTGATTCTTGTTTTATGCCTTGATACTCATGCTTTGGAGTCACTCTGGTTTTGCTATATGCTTCATCACATTATTTTCAAGTCTATAGCTAACAAATGGATTATATGCAAATAAATTATATCTATGTAATACAATAAATATAACAAGATAGCATCACTGGTGTACATAAAGAATATAAGCATCACTGGTGTGCATAAAGAATATAAACTTCACTGATGTACACAAAAAAATATAAAATGAAGAGATGAAAGTCATTTTATCAGTGATACAGACAGTAGCCTACAATTTCTAGTTTTAGATAGACAAGAAGCCAATTGCTATGATGACAAATGCATGTCTATTTTCTGGAAATGATTTGTTTTGTATCTTTTATTAGGATGAATCTTTTTCTTATAGATGCCTTTGACATTTGGAACTTTTGGGTACAAGATAAAAATGAAGAATTCTTATGCGAATACTTTTGGAGATTCTGAAGCCCAGGATTATCTCAGGTAAGACATTATATATGATTTGAAAGATAATTTTGTGAGGAATACAAAGAAATTATAACTGAAGATATAATTAATACTTAGTTCATGATGAATTAGAAATTATGAAGAAACAATAAAGTAATAATTATTTCGGATATAGAAATTTCTTTTTTTCCCCTTATTTTTTAAATGGTTATCACTATTTGTCTTAGACTTATTGTTTTCCTTAGTTTTTCTAGTTTCTATTAATGTAATTTTTTTTGCTCTAACATAATTAAAATTGAAGTTATTTTGAAAATTGTGTCTCATGCCAGTTTTTTAAAAAATTCAATATGGCGTTTTAGATCCAAGTAGTTAATGTACTGGGCAACTATAAGATTAAATTCCTATAAAGACTAAATTCAATAAAATATAGTGCCGGGATTTTGAACAATATACTCTTCAGGCCAAAACAAGACCATTATCAACTGAATGCCCCTAAAGCACTAAATATGTCTCCATTTATATATTCAGCCTGTTGTACATGAATCTAGCTCAGAAGAACACAAGCTCATTACTGTTATGTGACCAAGAGATGATGCAATACAATTTTAACTATTGAATTCAAGTTTATTAATAACAATATAAAAAAAAATGATATTAAGATGTTTTAAATATGATTCTACAATCAGAAGCCTTCTGATTTTGATTAACACAATAATAAAACTATCACATTTGTGATTTGCAAAATTACTACAAAATTCCAAGTTATTATATTATGATTTACAGGATTAATACATTAGATTTACTTAAAACTCACTCAGCACACAGGCATGTGGTTTGATATAGAATGAACATGTTTGAATTTATCAGAATAATAAAATTATTAAAAATATATTTCATAATTAATTCCATTTGAAAACTATACATAAAATTCATGCATATATATTTTATTAGTTCACTCTATTCTAAAATGAAAATTTTATTGCATGATTTTAAATTTTACAAATCCAATAATATTTACTTATTAAATATATAAAAAAGACAATAATGATATATTATATTATAGGGTTTGAACATGGTTTAGTTAATGGAAATTTATAAAAAATCTGAGAGATAAAATAATTGACTAAAAATATAAATAATGATCTATAAGATTATTATATGCTGAAGAATAAACAGTCAATAGTATTTAAAATTAGTAAGTCTTAAAATCCAAATTTCTAAAATAAAATGCATATATAGACAGATAATTATTGTCTGTGCACAGTTGATTTTTTTTAAAAAAAAAATGTTTATAGTCAAATCTTGTTACATTTAAAAGTAGGTAAATATTTATCAATTTTACAAAATACTGATCTAAAATTAAAACAGTAAATTGTATCTTTATTTAATTTCTAAAAAGTATTATATCTTAATATTTAAAAAAAAAAACGAAAACTGTCATTTTTAAAAAAAAAAACTTGCAAATAAATGAATGTTGTTCTAACATAAAGGTGGGGAAAATATCAACCAATCAACAAGTGTCAAGCAATCGTTTACTGTAAAATTGAAGAAAAAAAAGAGGGAGAAGACAGAAAGAAAAAATATTTTTTTTTCTTCTCTGTCGTAAAAATAAGTAATTAGGTTTTTCTTTCTTGTTGTTATATATTTTAGAAAAGTTGGATAAAAATTCATAAAATATTATTAGAAACAGAAAAAGTAATGAATTTTAACTCTGAATCTATATATTGGATAATTATAAGCTTTGTGTTTAAAATAATGGAATAACTTAATCGTTTTCTATTGGGCAAGACTACAGCCAATAATTCCCAATAATCTCTTGGAAGTTAATAGATTGAGGAAATAATCAGAGATGAATAAAATGTGTATATTAAAAGAATATCAACAAATATACTCACTGGAAGAGAACGATAATTGTGCCGTGTTAGAAATGAATTTCAGTGATAGACAAAAGGAAATAGGTAAACACAGTAAATATTCAGCAAGGACAAATAAAAGAAAGGTAAATCTCTAGGAAACAGCTAAGTATACATTTTTAAAAGTCAATAGAACTAAATTAATAATAGCTGAAAAGTGTTGTTGCCATTAAGGCTACATATAAAATCCTGATTGCAATAAGTGATGGGAGAAGTAATTAACTCTGAACAATACCAGTGGGAATGTTACTTTCTATAGAGTTTTAAAAGAAAAATGTTGAATGATATACATATTTGATTGAAATCATAAACGTGCTGTATAGTATAGATGGAAATATTTGTCATCCCAATACCTTGTGAATTTTGGAACCATCATAGTCTTCAGAGAAAGAAAAAAAAAATACAAGTGATAATCAGTTTATGCAGTGTGGAGCGATCAGCCAGGAAAATTTAAAATTATTATTTTTTTTTTTTTTAAGCTGGTAGTTTAAAAAGAGAACTTGTTCCTAATGTTTGTATTTATATGTCTTAATCTATGAGTTGTTAGTATAATAAGGGGGGGGGGGGACAGGACTAAATCATTTGTCAGTGGGAATTAATAAGTTGATTAATTCAATTGTTTATATCAATAGTTATTTAAAAATTCTGTTGTTATTAACAATTATTAGTGATTTGAATGAACAAATATGATCAATATCCTAAAATGAAATGTATAATAATGTATTTAACACTATATATATGGGATTAAGAGGGCAGTATGTGTGTTGACATGTTCTAATTGATAAACAAAAAACGATGATATTTTCTTATGGGAAATATAAAGATATTAATTTTGTTTTTCTTGTAAACATCCAGAATTATAACAATCTTTTCTCAATTGTTTTATATTGTTACTTTATCACCAGGTATACAACTTTATTATAATTATTATTTTGAAGTTTGAAATAAAATACCATGAATTTAGAAAAAAGGGAGAGTGATTGTTTAATAAAAAACTGGATGTGTGATATATAAGCATATACATGGAGGTAAATATCCCAACATGCAATGGGAGAGTATTAATTTTGTTTCATTATAAACACTCCGAATATTAATTCTCCATTGTTTTATTATTATCATAATGTGTTTGTATACAACTTTATTATAAAAGTTATTTTAAATTACTTGTTAATGGAATGCTTATTATAATGATTTGTAAATAATGTTATTAAAATTATTGTTTTGAAAGTTTACTTAAGTTCTAAATGTTGCATTTCTTTTCTGGGCTCACTGTCACAACATCACATGAATTCAAAATGTACGGTTGAAATTAAAATGAGAAATCAATTCAGTTTAGAGCAATCTCACAGTTTACTGAGCACACATCTCTTGATAGAGATTTTTACTTGCTACATGCTGCCTTGATCCCATAGATCATTGATGACATTGCCAATTATTAAGGTGTGTTTATTAATATGAAATTAAATGATAAATTAATTATTAGTGAAAGTATTAGTGGTAATTACAGTTTAGTTAACAATAATCTTTTAATAATAAGTATTAAAGAACATAAATATAAAGCTTGATTATAGATTTAAATTATAAGCCTTTCTTAATTTGTGCAATACCCATGGAAATCGTTAAAATCCCTCTTAATATTCCATAGATAATATGAAGGATTAATAAAATCAATGATTATCCCGAGATCTCCTTATTGTAAAGTTATTCTTATGATTATTGCCAATCTTAATTATCAAAAATAATAGGAATAAAAGTTTATCTGTAATTATGTAACAGATTAGTTTAATGAGTGATTGAATTATAGAAATGATATGATATATTAGATATTATTATTAGCCATGAGAGTATGTGTTACGTATTAGAGAGGAAATATTTAATAGAGAGGAGTATCTGGGTATTCTCATGCCATTGAACAGATATTTTGTATTTGTTTAATGTTAACGGGATGTGATCTGTTTATAGGTAAATGAGTCTTACATTGATTATATTTAAAAATATGTCTTATTTTAGAAATGTTTAATCATGTAAAAGTAAATTGGGATAAATAATAGCCTTACCTAAATTCAACTATTATAGTTAAAGAAAATGGTGGGGAAATAGTAAGTCTGTTAATAGTGTCTAGCCAGAGTCCAAGTAGGGCCTAATGTAGGGACTTGGCACCTCTGCTTAAGTAGGGCCTACTGTGGCCTGTCTATAGGTGGTACGACTTTAAGCAGAGGTGCCAAGTCCCTACATTAGGCCCTACTTGGACTCTGGCTTGGTACTATTAAGAGACTTACTATTTCCCGACCATTTTCTTTAACTATAATAGTTGAATTTAGGTAAGGCTATTATTTATCCCAATTTACTTTTATATGATTAAACATTTCTAAAATAAGACATATTTTTACATATAATCAATGTGAGACTCATTTACCTATAAACAGATCATATCCCCTTAACATTAAACAACTCTCATGGCGAATAATAATATCCAATATATCATATCATGTCTATAACTATTAACTTTGAATGCAATCACTCATTAAATTAATCTATTACATAATTACAGATAAACTTTGATTTCTATTATTTTTGATAATAAGATTGGCAATAATCGTAAGAATAACTTCACAATAGAAGATCTCAGGATAATCATTGATTTTATTAATCCTTCATACTACCTATGGAATATCAAGAGGGATTTTACTGATTTCCATGGGTAGTGTACAAATTAAGAAAGGCTTATAATTTAAATCTATAATCAAGCTTTATATTTATGTTATTTAATACTTATTATTAAAATATTTTTTGTTAACTAAACTGTATTTACCACTAATACTTTCACTAATAATTAATTTATCATTTAATTTCATATTAATAAATACACCTTAATAATTGGCAATGTCATCAATGATCTATGGGATCAAGGCGGCATGTAGTAAGTAAAAATCTCTATTAAGAGATGTGTGCTCAGTAAACTTTTAGATTGCTCTTAACTGAATTGATTGCTCATTTTAATTTCAACCGTACATTTTGAGTTCATGTGATGTTGTGACCATGAGCCCAGAAAAGAAATGCAACGTTTAGAACTTAAGTAAACTTTCAAAACAATAATTTTAAAATATTATTTACAAATCATTACAATAAATATTCCCATTAACAAGTAATTTAAAATAACTTTTATAATAAAGTTGTATAAGAACACATTATGATAATAATAAAACAATGGGAAATTAATATTCGGAATGTTTATAATACTCTCCCAAAGCATGTTGGAATATTTACCTCCATATATATGCTTATGTATCACACATCCAATTTTTTATCAAATAATCATTCTCCCTTTTTTCTAAATTTATAGTCCTTTATTTCAAACTTCAAAATAATAATTATAATAAAGTTGTCTACCTGGTGATAAAGTAACAATATAAAACAATTGAGAAAAGATTGTTAAAATTCTGGATGTTTACAAGAAAAACAAAATTAATATCTTTATATTTCCCATAAGAAAAATCATCATTTTTTGTTTATCAATTAGAACATGTCAACACAAAACCTGCCCTCTTGATCACATATATATATATATTATACCGGATATTCAATCTATCTGAAACAGAGGGCGCCACCAGAACACTACGTGTCTGGAAAATTTGTTTACTGTAATCAGAATAGATGATGATGATGGTTTGCGCCGACTAGACTCAGGGAGAAACAAGAGATCTTAAATTGTTTAGACAATTGAGACAAAAGCACAAAGACAAACGTCAACCAAATTAAGTTAAACATATTTCATAAATTTTATTATGAGAAAATAAATTATTAAATATAAATTTATGACATAATAAATGTGAGTTAACTCAGGCGTGTACCAGAAATACTAAAGGCAAAGCTATGACAGACTGACTGATCTTCTAATAAACAAAGTTAAAAGGGAGGAAGCAAATTTCATTCAGCAGAGGATTCACTTAAACACTGGTTTCCCTTTCAGATACTTAAACCATATGCCCTTGAAATAGATCAAAGAACCAGTGCTGATGAGCTGTTCGAGATCTAAACATGGTCAGATCTTGAATATCCTTATATCGGTATGAACTGCACCAATTACTACGTTTAAAATAACGGCGATTGATCCACCCCAAGAACAATCGAAAAATATCATTGAAATGAAGAAATAATTAAACTGGTGAATCCCAGCCAAACGATTGGCGAAAATTACTTTAAAATTAATAATTAATGGTCTCAATAAGAGACAAGTAAATGATTAGAAAAACAGTTACGTCTGTCCCAGCAAATAACGAAAAGAAAATAAACTTACAAACAAATTCTGAGTACACGCTCTGATAAATTTAAAGCACAAGTAATAAATACACAAATGAATCTATCGGAGAGCGCACGGAGTACGAAAATCTTAAAAGTTGTAAACACTTTAGCAGAACGAAAGTATCGCTCACCTGTAATTTAAGAAAGGATAAATTTTATCTTCCTGCTGACGACTTATAAAATTACAAAGAAAAACACAATTCTAATTTCCGCTTTTAGAGATCTTAGAAACGAAATCTCCACCTGCGAAAATCAGACAATAAAGTCGTCAGCCAAAAGATTTTTGGAGGTTAAGCACTAGGGTAAACACAGAGTATAAAATTACAAATTAATTATTGAATACTAAATAATTACAGGTAAGCATAAAATATATATATATGAGGCTGCTAAAGCATTTATAAAAGCGAGGTATAAAATATAAAACTCATTCGTCACTTTCCAATAAACAAAACGGAAAGCAAATTAGAATCTTAAAACTAAGATTCTAAGACACACAATAAAATATTGGAAAACACAGCAAATATTAAATATGAGGCTATATTGATTTAAGAAGACATATTTATGATTAGATTGAGCGGAGATTTAATGAGAATTAATTTACCCTGGGAAGAATAAAAACGGAAATAATTACCTTTCGGTAAAAGCAATGTTCACGTAGAGTGCGCACTTTTACTTAAGTTCATTTTCAGGTTCTTGAAGCAGCAAGGTAGATGTAAAGAGGTTCCAGTTTCTTTTAGGTGTTCAAGGCGTTACTGGAGCAAACTTGGAAGTCAGGGATCCGTCTTTTGTGGAGTTAGCAAGCCATTCGGGTGGTGATAACAAGTATAGAATTTTTCATTTTTGCAAGCGAAAGTCTTTAATAACAGCTGATGTCCTTTAATTAAGAAATTTAAATGTCCGTGCTGCTATAACTTTCACATGAGAAAACCACTTGTCTATCTCTCAAAAATGGATTAACTGACCCTCCAAATTTCCGGGGTTATTTATACGTTGCTCCATTTCCCGCGAAACACTTTCCTTGTTGTCCAATTTCTTTGCCTTAGGCAGGGTAAATATTAATCTCCCGCTCAATCTATCTAAGAATTCTACCCAGGGTTTATTGAAATGAAAACAACAACATAAAAATCAAATCTCCGCCATTAAAATTGTTTACAATAATTAAAATAAAAGTAACAGGAATGCAATTAGCTATCCAGCTTGTTTTTAAATCAAATGAATTTAAAAACAGGCGGTATAAGAATTATTCTAAAATAAATCGATAAATATTTAAAAAGAAATCCGTTTTACATATAAATGCGTGTGTATTTTGATATACGCATTCTTTTTAAATAATAACGAAAATTTAAACCTTTACGTTTAATGAAAATTAAAAGCTTAATAAATATTTTTGGTAATCACATCATTAAAACGGATTTCAATCAGGTTTAATATATTGTTAAATACATTATTATACATTTCATTTTAGGATATTGATTATATTTGTTCATTCAAATCACTAATAATATTTAATAACAACATGACCTTTAAATAACTACTGATATCAACAATTGAGTTAATTTACCTATTAATTCCAACTATCTGTTGATTTAGCCCCCCCCCTTCTTGTATTAACAATTCATAGATTAAGACATATAAATACAAACATTAAGTACAAGTTCTCTTTTTAAACTACCAGCTAAAAATATAAAAAAACAAACAATAACTTTAAATTTCCCTAGCGTTGTGATCTTTTCACACTGTATAAACTGATTATGACCTTTATTTTTTCTTCTTTCTCTGAAGACTCTGTTTATTCCAAGATTTGCAAGGGAGTGGGTTATTGCAACTGTAATTATTCCTTTTGTTCTTTGTTTAGTAATAAAATATTATTTATGGCTTGCCTTATTCATTCTAGATGACAGATATTTCCATCTATACTATAGAGCACGCTTATGATTTCAATCAAATATATATATATATATATCATTCAATATGGTTCCGTGTTAATTACTTCTCCCATCACTTATTGCAATCATGATTTTATATGTAGCCTTAATGGCAACAACACTTTTCAGCTATTATTAATTTAGTTCTATTGACTATTAAAAAGGTTAACTGTTTCCCAGAGATTTACCTTTCTTTTATTTGTCCTTGCTGATTATTTACTGTATTTATCTATTTCAAATTTATTTCCAACATGGCATAATTATCGTTCTCTTCCAGTGAGTATATTTGTTGATATTCTTTTAATATGCACATGTTATTCATCTCCGATTATTTCCTCAATCTATTAACTTCCAGGAGATTACTGGGAATTATTGGCTGTAGACTTGCCCAGTAGAAAACGATTAAGTTATTCCATTATTTTAAACACAAAACTTATAATTATCCAATATATAGATTCAGAATTAAAATTCATTACTTTTTCTGTTTCTAAATAATATTTTATGAATTTTTATCCAACTTTTTTAAAAATATAACAACAAGAAAGAAAAAACCTAGTTACTTATTTTTATGATCGAGAAGCAAAAAAAAAACTATTTTTTCTTTCTGTCTTTTTCCTCTTTTTTTTTTTCAATTTTATAGTAAATGATTCCTTGACACTTGTTGATTGGTTGATATTTTCCCCACCTTTATGTTAGAACAACATTCATTTATTTGCAAGTTTGTTTTTTTTTAAATGACAGGGTTTTTTTTTTTTGAAATATTAAAATATAATACTTTTTAGAAATTAAATAAAGATACAATTTACTGTTTTAATTTTAGATCAGTATTTTGTAAAATTGATAAATATTTACCAATTTTTAAATGTAACATAAGATTTGACTATAAACATTTTTTTTTAAAAAAAATCAACTGTGCATAGACAATAATTATCTACCTATATAATATTTTATTTTAGAAATTTGGATTTTAAGATTTACTAATTTTAAATATTATTAACTGTTTATTTTTCAGCATATAATAATCTTATAGATTATTATTTATATTTTTAGTCAATTATTTTACCTCTCAGATTAAAGTATAATTTTCCATTAATTAAATCCAAGTTCATACCCTATGATCTAATATATCATTATTGTTCTTTTTTATATTTAATAAGTTATTATTGGATTTGTAAAATTTAAAATCATGCAATAAAATTTTCATTTTAGAATAGAGTGGATTAATAAAAAGTGCACAATGTGTATAAATAAAATATAGATATAATTTAAAATTAGTTATCAGGGGTTTTTTTCTGTTTAAAAAAAAATATCAGTTTATAAGTTTCATTTTTTTTCTTTAATTAAAAAATAAGTATTATCAACTTTTTTTTCTTTTAAAAATATAACAGTCAATCTTGACCGGATTAGTGTTGATTCAGTAATTAGAAATGTCTTTAAATGTAACAATATAGATTTTAAACTATTTTCACTTATTCTCTTCAAAAAACAAATATAATAGCATCTATCAATTAAATCTTCATTTTTAGATGTTTAACTTAAGCAACTTGTTCTTTAAAATGTCATTTTTAATATATAATGTTACTCACCATCAACTGTATATATATTTATCTGTGCTTCTCTACCTTTAGATACAACAGCATACATATAATTACTTTTTTAGCAACTGATGGTTTCTCTTGATGGAGACCAGTCCAGGTAATTGTCAGCATTGGGAAAATATAATTAGGTATGTTGGCATTTCATGACTTTCTTACAGCCTAGGATTTGATGAGTTTCAGGCCAGCAAACTGTTCTGGTCCACATTTAAGGTTATGAATTTCAACAAAATAAGTGGGTCATTTTCCTCCACATGAATTCAAACTCCCCCAGTGAATCAATAGACTGCTGCTGGATCTCCTGTCGCTGCATCTCATGGGAGCTCTGTATAAATCTGCCAGCCATTTCTCTGGCCAGCTAACTTCTGCTTTTCAAAATATTAGCCTAGCCTTCTGACCAGCTCTTCCAAAAACTACAAGCCAAACTGAATGGACATTTTTTATCAGTCCTTTTATAGAATCATCTGTGGTGATAAAAACATCTTAATTGAAAATAGTTTTTTTTTGTGTGTAATCCTTATCTTGATATCAATTTTAATCTTTTCAAATCACTTTTAATTGCAAGCTACTTTTGGAAGCAACTTTGAAATTTTACAAAGGTATGATCTACGTGTTCTTACTTTAATCCTTTGGAATGTTTAATCTACAAAGATTTTTTGAAAATAGGTAAAAAAAATGTATACAAGCATTATTTCAAAAATAAATCATGCTTGTTTTAAAATTTAAAATAAGAATTACAAATAATATTTATTAGACTTTTTAAACTGTTTAATTTATAATAAAATTCTATTTTAAATTCAGAGTTATTTAACCCCTTATTTATAATTTTTATTCCAGGAAATGTAGACAATATCTACAGAAATTTGTCTGTTTATTTCTACTTTTCCTTTACTTACACACTATATTACTGTGTATCATATAACTGACTGTCATAATATATATATTTATAAATTAAGTGGGAGTAACCACTTTTTGTGAGCCATGAATAAAAGACATTTTTACTTCAACAAATATTAATAAAGAATAAGCAGCCATCTATTTTTTAAGTTTTTACTTAAACAAACATTCATTGAAATTTCTGGAAATAGAGTGTGATATTTATAAATTATCCAGATTTTAAATATGACTTAAATTATTCAGAAATTATATCTATATAACTTAGAATAAAAAAATGCACCCTATTTTTAACAATCTGAAATACTAACAGTGTAAATAATAAATATGTATAGCATGATATAAATATGCAAAAAAATAACAATTAATAGTATATTGAATTCAATGTGTGCCTTTTTTTTTTTTGCATCATTCTTTTTCTGTTTAGAGTGGTTAGCAATCTTTTATTTGTATGATGCTTGAATTGTATTAAGAAAAATCAAACCAAGTCCTGAAAAAACTGCTAGCCAGCCAAAATATTAGTGCAAAAAATAATAGTAGTAAGCTTTGAAAATAATTAAGTGTGAAACACTAATTTTAAAACAATACTATTAATTTAAGAAGTATAAATTTAATGAAAGATGTTTTGTAGGGAATGGTGAGTGGAAATAAAAAGAAAAGACAGAAAAGATTGACATTACTGGATGA
Organism: Epiperipatus broadwayi; assembly: GCA_028023455.1. Lineage (NCBI taxonomy): Eukaryota > Metazoa > Onychophora > Udeonychophora > Euonychophora > Peripatidae > Epiperipatus > Epiperipatus broadwayi. The sequence continues at coordinate 659,980 of JAQFVV010006548.1, forward strand.
TATAAAAGATGGGAAGAGTACATTACTGGATGATATAAAAGATGGGAAGAGTTTCATGGAATTGAAGAGCTAAGTAATAACAGAGTGGTAAAATGGATGAATTGTTGATGTGACTGGTTTGACAGAATACTATTGATGATATGATTAATAATTCAATACATGAAAGCAATCAACACTTGAACAATATCAATAACAAAGAATTCCAATCTGTTGTCAAGGCAACCATCTATATATACGATTCTGCACATTTATTATTTACATTTGTAAAACTAATTTAAACTGTATTTAAAATCTGATTAATTTATAAATATTACACCATTTCCAGGGATGATAATTAATGTTTATTTAAATACATTAAAACATAAGAATTAAATGGCCACTTATTTTTTATTAATATTTATTAATGTATGAATACTACTTAATTATGGCTCATTAAAAGTGGTTACTTCTGTTTAATTTACTTATATATATGTATTGGGCTATGTATTTTTATTATATATATATATAGGTGTGTGATATGACATTTTCCATTTTTTGGGATTTTCTATTAATAGTTATATGTTTGTTTTTAGTTTTTAGATTTGTTTTAATGAAATATAAATTTGTTATTATTAAAAAATATCTATTATAAATTTACATTGAAGTTATAAAATGTAATATGTTGGACTATTTCCATCATTTATGAGTGAATATTGAATGTATAGAAAATTTTAAACTTTATTTAAACTTTTCAAATACAAACAACTTGTTAGTAATAACACACAAATAGACAATACAGGTTAGTAATTACACAACGTTTCGAGTATTATTATTCTCCACTCTTCTTCAGGTGTTGCTGGCCTATATGCAGAATCTATATGTGCAGAATCGTATATATAGATGGTTGCCTTGACAACAGATTGGAATTCTTTGTTATTGATATTGTTTGTATTTGAAAAGTTTAAATAAAGTTTAAAATTTTCTATACATTCAATATTCACTCATAAATGATGGAAATAGTCCAACATATTACATCTTATAATATACCATCATTACAAACCTTCAGACAAATTACATTGAAGTTATTTCATTTAGTACAAATCTTATTGTGCTATCACCAAAAGAGAAAATAGGAGTATTTTTTAACATTATGTTTTATTATTTTTTTGATATTAATTATATATTTTAATAGATTTGAAGATAGGAATGTCCTTTTTCTAATTGTGTTTATTTCATTTTTATATTAGGTATTCATCCGCATGAAGCCAAGGGCTGGGATGAGGATTCTGAAGCATCACTGGAAGAATTGGCCTGCAATCCAGAATGTGTTGCCATTGGGGAATGTGGTTTAGATTTTAATAGAAATTTTTCACCTGAAGATATTCAAAAAGAAGTATTCGAAAAGCAGGTAGTTATACTATTGAATTCAGAACTTGTTTCATGCAGAATTGAATATTCAAACATAAGTTTTTCATAGTATGGAGGACTGTCCTAGTAGTTATGATGTTTTTTCTTTTTTTCAAACTCTAAGATGATGTGATATTATAATAGTAACTGAAAGTAACTTACAAATTACATGAGTGGCAAATGAAAACTTATAAATTAAACTTTTACATAGAGTTATTTATAATTACCACTTGTGACATTATGATGAACCTTGAAAAATTCCAAATAATACTATTTGATATCTTATGTTTCTTGTTCTGATTTACCAATGTTTACAGATATGATATCATAGAATTTCTGTGGTTTCAAGATGACTTCTATAAGTTTACTTGATGTTGATAAAGTAATTAACTTTTATGAGTATTACTCTTGAAATATCACTAGTACTTTTATACAAGAAGATCTTGATAATGGCTAAGCTGTATTTCTCTATTGTTCTAATTTCTGACATACAATCATAGGTTGTATATGTATAGATTAAGAGATAGATGATTTCTAACTTTTTATTTCCTACTTCTTTCTTGATGATTTCTTACAAAATACTGGAAGCTTGAAACTTCTTGTGAGATACTTTTAAATTTCATAAAACTTTTTCTTTTGAATCGTAGCTGTGATGTATGTGATTTATTCCATTAATTTTACAATGTAAAATCACATGGCAATTGTATTAAAGTGAACAGTCATTTTTTTTATAGTTTGGTTGTACATAAAGCACAATATGCATAAACAGAAATGAAATTGATTTTCTTTTACCCTCTTTCTCTAATCACATTCAAATTTAAATTACAATGTTCCACTGTTACCTTAGTGCCTTTTTTAATTATTGTTTTTCACTGTTTTGATGGGCTAGTTGTTTTCTTCAGTGCTTAATTTCATTTGTTTAAATATAATTCAGTTGTATGCCTTTTTTTAAATCATTGTTTTTTTCTTCTATGTTTAATCTGGTTTGTAATTTTTTTTATTTGTTTGATGTTTGAATTGTATAGAAACAAATTAAATCTAGCCCTGAAAGATCATTAACTATTCAAAATATTGATGAAAAAAAAAAGCATTGAAAATAATTAAGCTTGAAATTTAATTTAAAAATATTATACTATTAATAGTTAAATCTTTTTAGAACAATTCTTTTTTAAATGTTTTTTTTTTTTACTATTGTTCTAACTTGACTATATTAAATAATTAATAAAAATGTTAGTTTTTAATTATTGTTATAGATACAAAAAAAAAATAATCTATGAAACCTTTTTTGTGCTTTACATGTGACATGACTTTATTTAATTTAGAAATTCTGTTTGTTTCTCCATGTCATATTTTGAAACTGATTTTTAATATTCTATCAAATGGATTTCCTTAAAATTTTGTATATATATTAAGTATCAAAATGTCAATGCAATATTACACTGAAATATTTTAGGATTGTCCAGCCTAACAGTGTTGTTGGGCTGAATTTCGAATACATGATAATAGTTTGATAAGTTTTAAGTGATGCATATGAGATGGCACTTTTTTTTAAAAAAAAAAAACACTTTTATTAAATGCTCACTAAAAACATTTACCATTAATTAAAATAGAAGGAAAAATAAATGAAGGATGAAATCTTAATTTTGCATGATTCTAAAACTTGCTTTTTTAAAAATATTTTCTTCATAAATAAAATAATTATTGTAAATGATTTTCAATACGTGTGAATTTCAAAAACTAGAAATATGGTGACATTATTTACTTTCTTAATTTCTAAATTTAAATATGGGTATTTACAAAAAGTCTTTTGCAAATATCTGAATACTAAAAATGAACAAAATAATATATAAATATTTTATGTAAAATGATTATTTATAAAAAAAAGTACTTTTATTTAATTTGAAGAGGTAATGCACTAATTCTTTTGACTACAATTTTTATCGGTATATTTAGTATGAAATAAAAGTGAATCATCATCAACCATTATCAATCCACTGCAGGATAAAGGTCTCTCTAAGTTCAATCCATCTTTTCCTATCTTTAGCTTCTCTTCTCCACATCACCCTTGCACACTTTCTTATTTCATCCATCCATCTCACATGTGGTCTCTTTCTGGGTGTTTTACAATCTCTTGGAATCCAGTTTAAAATTACAAGTGTCCATCTGTTATCATCTCTAACAATATGTCCAGCCCAACTCCACTTCAGTCTTTTAATTTTTTCAATGAGGTCAGTAACACCTGTTTGTTTTCTTACCCATACATTGCGTTTTCGATCCCTTCTTGTTACTCCCAACATGCATCTTTCCATACTTCTTTGAGTGGTCTGAAGTCTCTGTATTGCTCTTTTATTAAGGGTCCAAGTCTCAGATCCATAAGTAAGAACTGGCAAAACACATTTATTAAAAACCTTCCTTTTCAAACACATAGGCATATTTCCTTTTAGTATCAAGTTATTTCTACCAAAAGCATTCCAACCAAGTTTAATTCTATCATTAATTTCATCCATTATATTTCCATCTGTATTAATAATCTGACCAAGGTATTTGTAACTGTTAACTTCTTCTAACTCATCATAATCAATCTTTATTTTCATATTTTGAGAAAATCTATTAAACATTACTTTAGACTTTTTAACATTTATCTTTAGTCCTACGTTCCTACTTTCATCTGATAACTCCTGCAACATTTCCTGTAGCTCTAAAACATTATTTGCAAAAACAACTACATCATCTGCAAAATCTAAATGACTTAAATAATCTCCATTTACTTTCACTCCTTTAGCTTCCCATTTTAATCCACAAAATACTTCTTGCAGCACTGCTGTAAAAAGTTTTGGAGATATGGAGTCATCCTGTCTTAACACCCTTTTCAATGTTGATTTTCCTACTATCATTATGTAATCTAATTGTTGCTGTTGCATTTTTGTAAATATTCTTCAAAATATGACAATATCCTGGATCTACACCTTGATGATCCAATGCTTTAATCACTGAAGAAATGTTTATAGAATCAAATGCCTTTTCATAGTCTACAAATCCTAAGCATAATGGTGACTCATATTCATTTGTCCTTTCTATAATTTCTCTCAATACCTGGATATGATCTACTGTACTAAAACCACTTTTAAATCCAGCTTGTTCTCTTGATTGGTGGAAATCCAGTGTTTTCTGTAAACGAGTTGTAATTATCTTAGTAAAAATTTTGTATAAAACTGATAAAAGACTGATAGGTCTGTAATTTCTAATATCTTCTTTATCACCTTTTCTAAATATTAATATTAATACTGCATTCTTCCAATCATCTGGTACATCTTTATCATTTAGACATTTGGTATATAACTTTGCTAAAATTTTTTCTATTTCTTCACCTGCTTCTTTTAATATATCAATTACAATTCCATCATTACCTGGAGCCTTCCCTTTTTTCATAAATTTAATTGCATGTCTCACTTCCTCATTCAAAATTTTGGGGCAATTTGGAAGATATAATATGTATAGGAGGCACTTGTTCTTTATTACTATATAATTCTTGATAGAAGTCTTCTACACATTTTATGATGTCATCTCTCTTTTTAGTAATAATGCCATCTTTTTTTCTTATTGCGGATATAAATTTCCTACCAATACCAAAATGTTGTTTCACACTCTTTAGACTTTTATTCTCTTCTACAGCTTTCCTTGCTAGTTCACAATTATACTTTCTTATATCATTTTCAACTCTTTTCTGCACCATTTTACAAAATTCGAGATACTCAATCTTTTTTAATGCCTCATTGTTGTATATCCTCATATTCCTTCTTTTCTTCATAAATTCTCTAGTCTCAGTAGAAATTTTACTGGTCAATTGCTGCTTTTTTCTACCAGCTATCTTTGTTGCAGTTTTTAAAAGTGTATCGCTTATTTTCCTATTAATGTCATTCAAATCTGAATCATGTTCAAAATCTACTAATACTTGAAACCGATTTGTAAGTTCTAATTTAAATTCATTAGAATGTTTCTGAAGATTAGGAATATCAACTGTAAATATTGTTTTTCTTAATAATTTTTGTCTCTCCAGTTTTACATTAACACGTATCTTACACCTTACTAATCGATGATCACTTCCTGTGTTAAATTTATTAAGAACATTACAATCTTGAAATATGTATTTCCTGTTAGTCAAAATATAATCCAATTCTGCTGTACCTTCATTTGGATGCTTCCATGTCCATTTCCTTTTAACATTTTTCTCAAAAAAAGAATTCATAATATAAAGTTTTTCTTTTTCTGCAAACTCCACAAGTCAATGTCCTCTCTCATTTCTATTACCATAACCAAAACTACCTACAACATTTTCATCTTTCATTTGTTTACCAATTCTAGCATTAAAGTCTCCCATAACAATTTTAAAATGTTGTTTACTCTGATCAAAAGCCTGTTGTACATCCATATAAAAATCTTCTATAACTTCATCACTATGAGAACTTGTTGGGGCATAAACCTGAATTATCTGCATTTGGTATCTGCGATTAAGTTGTAAAATTAATCTTGCCACTATGTCTGATACACCATCAATCTCCACAATGTTATTCTTCAATTTTTTATTTATAATGAATCCTACTCCATTTGTATTTCCAATATTAGTGCCTTTATAGTAGAGTATATGCCCACTTTTTAAATCAATTGTTTCTTCACCTTTTCTTCTAACATCACAAAGTCCAATAATGTCCCATTTAATATAAGGCAGTTCTTCTTCTAACTCTTGCAATCTTTCTTCACTTGAAAGTGATCTGCAGTTGTAAGTACCTAAATAAAAAGTCGTCCTCAAATGGCAGCCTGAGTTCGCAATCGGGATTCTTAGCACCCTCCGCCTTTGGCCACCAATGGCTGCCTTGGTTGGTGACTTTACAGCCTCCTGGGAATAAGGACCGTGATTTATTTTTGTCTGTCATGATTGTATATATTGAAAAAATATTCTTAAACTTGGAGGTAAAAAACCAATAAACTTACCACGCTGGCTAATGCGTGTTGGTGAGCAACCCATCCATGTTCGTATACTATATGAATAATCACATAGTAATAACAGCTGCAACGACAAGAATGTATGGAGTGGACATTATGAATTTGCCCTGCTCGGTTCCTTTAAGGCCTCCAAGAGGAATCAAAGGGTCTCCTTTCAGTTAATAGAAAACTCCATAAATTAATTAATTTGATCATTATTTCATTTATGAATGATCCCTGCTTTTATTTCAAGTTAAATATCCCTATCCAAATTGTGATCCAAGAAAAAAGTATTTTTTGGTTTTTAGTGCATTCACTCCCAAATTAAATAAAATCAATTTTTGTAAAATATTTGTTTTTATATATGGTAATAGTATGAATACTGAATCCCACCATTTGATTGCATCGATTTTCACAAAACGCACGTCAATATACTGTTTTAGCGGCGTTAATTTACGGCTGACACTACAATAGGTGTTTTTTGAGCCGTAACAGGCTGCCTAAGGGCAATGTATTCTACTACACCTATTGCATTGCGACGGTATTCGTCAAGTGAGCGCTCTTGAACTCTCACTATGGTCTGATTTAATGGTGGCCGTATTTGAAAGAGACGAAACCCTGCAAAAATTCATTGTCGGAAATTTTTTAGAAATTGTAGTGGAATTAGTATTCCATATTCAAATTGTCATGTCGTCACACACACTTCCCTATGCTTTTGAACTGCACACAACTTGAAAAGATTCTTCTTTTCAGCAGAGTTGTTTCCGATTCGCGTGAATCCATGCGAGAACTGTAAGGGAAGTTAGTTCAAGGGCTCCAAAATCCCATAACTTACAGCTTTGAGGCTTCCCTGTTATTTTATTTGCGAGTTACTTTTGGCCTTTTTTTTTTATGCCCCCGAAATTGGTGTTTTTTTTGTTACTTGTTTTGGTTCACAACTTGTCCAAAGTTTCATTTATTTTTGATTCAATAAATTATTTTATGGGAAGATGTTGTTTTTTGTTGTTGTTCACATGATTAGAAAGTAGGTAGGTAATATTTGATAAGCTTCATTAAAGTTAATTAAAGTAGGTAATATTTTATTATACCAAACTAAAAAAAGAAGTGTTTAAGAGTTTATTCAAAAGGCCCCACCCAAAATATATATATAAAATAATAATAAAGAACTGTGCGGTAACATAATAAAAAATCCAAAAAGATGTCGATAATTAAAAATCAAAACAAACCTTTCCCGCCATCCCACCCCACCTCCCTCAGCTTAATACAAAAAAAGTGTTCTTTAAAAATAAACTGTTTATGTTTTTTTTTTAAATTAAAGGCCCAAAAATTAAGGAAGAACTTTTCGCTATCATATTAATATAGCTCTCTGTAATGTAAAGATTTGAAACAAAAAAATAGAAAAGCCTTGTAATAAATTAACAAAAAAAAAAAAGATGACAATTCAAAATCAAAACAACCCCTCTCCCCACCATCCTCTAAAAAACCAAGTGTTTGTTTATTCAAAAGTACCGAATTGTTGAAGTCTTTCAGCAAATCAAAATATCAACCAAAAAAAAAAAAAGAAGATGAGTTCAAAGTAAACAACCCCCCCCCCCCTCACCATTTAAAAACAGAGTGTTTGTTTCTTAAAAAAATGAACCAAAAATAAAAAAACCGGGTGAAAAAAAAAACGTTGGTTTACCGTAAATAATATTATGTAAAGAAACCGACAGACAGTTGGTCGATAATTTAAAAACAAACCAACACCCCTAGACCAGCTAAAAACAAAGTATTTGTTTATTAAAAAATGAAAAAAAAAACCCCGGGTGGAATAAAAAAAAACTTTGGTTGTTTACCTTAATATTATGTAAACTAAACAGACGGGCCAACGACGAAAAAAAATTAAAAGCAGGTTGAAAAAAAAATCTTTTACCATAATATTATGTAAACAAACAGATGGCCTGTGAATCGGTATATTGATGTGCATTGGGCGAAAAAGTGCACCATCAAACGGTAGGGTTCAGTATTAATTTGGAAATTATGTTCAATGTCAGATAATTTATTTTTCCTTCCTTTTTTAGATTTACATTTTTGCTAATAGCATGCTTTTAATTTTGTCCTGTTAGGTCATATTCTTATCTAATTCTCTGGAAGATTTTAGAAAAGTTTAATTGAAGTTGCTCTTTTTTTCTATTTTTTTTAAAGAAATATTTATATCCTATGACATCAATTATACTATCAAATATGCTTTCCAAGTTGTTTTATTTAAGACATTTTTTGTATTAGTTTTTTTTTTTTGTCATTACTTGTGTTTTCTTCAGAAGTTTGATTTGTTCTATCCTCTTATTGATTTAACATATCACTTTTAAATAAATTTAGCATCAAAAATTATCATTGCTAAATTATATTTATTGGAAAATTTAGTGCAACCATCCTCACCATAGAAAATAATGGAAGTTTTCAATTGTAAGATAATATATTAGACTTTTAATATGGTTTTCATATATGATTGGAAAGTTGTGATAGTTTCCAATAAATTAAATTTCACTGCTTAATTTCAGTATAATTTACTAGATTCTTGACAATTGAAGTGCTATTTAGACCAATTACAGAATATTGAAATTATGATTCATGATTGGAATGATTAAGATCAGAGAGGGAACTGGATTAACATAGATAGTACTATATAATACTCTTTTGTACATATTAAAATGGAAAAGAATATCTGAGTAATGTTCCAGGACTTTTAGGATTCTTTTGAATGGAAAAATTGCATGAGGATTGCACATATTTTTTTTGATACTATTATTGTTTAGTTGTTATCAGCAAAATGAAATGTTGTTAGACATTTGTAATCTGCCTATTCTATTAAGAGCATATATTGTATCTGGAAGCATTATTGTGTTTGTAATTTTTTAGCAGTCGAGTAACATATATCCTGATGAGTGATTATTCTTTTGCTATCTTTTCATGTTACATTCTAATGATCATTTTAGTGCTTTGCTTAATGTTTTGGAAAGCATGGTATGATATTTTTTTCTTATTTTGTATTAAAGTTTTGTTCATTTATAGTGCATATGAGAGGTAGAAGGTTTGTAATGCGGTAACATTCTTTAGTTTTCATGTTTATGATGTTAAATGTGTTATCTGATATTATATAAAACTTTCATCTAATTTATGTCTTTTTTTACCTTATCTGTTTGATTTATATGTTATCTTAGAAAATGTGATTGACTTTTGAATATGTTGGACTTAATAATCTATACATTGGGATTATATGAACTTTTTAGTTGCTTTATGTAATTCTAATCTGGATTAGTTTAAAAATATTTATACTCATTGAGTAATGAATAGGTTTTTCATTCAGAATCATAAAATATTTTATAGTGCTTTAATTTATTTATATATTAATTATCAATGATAACAATGCCATCAATAGAGGCGACACGTGTTTTGCTATTTCAAGAAAATGGACAAATTAATTTGCATACGCGTTTGCATACATTATTATTTAGTAACATTACAGCAATGGTTTATAACCTATTTTGCCATGAATATGAGGGAAAATCTCAAAAGTACTAGGCCTAGATTAATTTAATTTAATTGTTTTTGTTACTACTGACAGCTTCTTCTTCAGTGGGTTAAATCGCTTATATATGCTATATTAATTATTAGTTTTTGTATAGAGTATAGTTGGAAGAATATGTCACATGTATATTATAGTATTTGTACTAACTAGGCATTATATAAAATACATAATTTTTGTTATAATTTGCATAATTAGATGATAAGTTGAGTCTTAATGATATAAATGGAATTGATAAATAAACATCAATAAATAAAATAAATAATTAAATGTTTTATTTCTTGGAAGTTACTAAGAAGTTTGAACATTTGAACATCTGACATTAGAAAGCTGGGCCATTTTTAATGGACTTTGAGCTTCAGAATCTGTCATCCTACCAGTGCCCCAAATCATATAGAGCATAATTTATCAATGAAAATGTCAGATAACATGTCTGTCAGTGATAGATGAATTGCAAGTAGAATGGAATTACAACGTAAGTTTGAAATTTTTATTAATGTTGAGCCTATTAACCATTATCAGTACAATAGATATATTTAAAAACAAAAAAGATTCAATTGTGACAATTAAATGAACATTGCCATTTAATTTCCAAAATACATTTTTTACATAGCTTTAGTTTATGGTCAGATAAAACATAATGACTTTGTGTATACATTTAAATACTATGAGGGAATAAGAAATAAGTTACAAATGATATTTATTTTTTCATGTTTGTGCCATTGTTTTACCTATCTCTCAAAGTCTCCAGCATAGAGGTCATTTTCTTACTGACTCAGATACTTGCACAAATCTTTTCAATTTCTTTATGATTGATTTATAAAGGCAGAAAAAATATCATAGGCTAATATCCATATGAAAAGACAACTCTCACTACCAGTAGCAAAAGCTGCATCATATTACAATTATAATTTTGTTAATAGAATCAGCATATCATCTGGTCATACCAGATTAACTTAGGATTTTAATTCTTTAACTAATTATTAGGTAGATATCCATTTATCAATCAATATTGGATGGTTAATTGGTTTGGCTATTATATGATTATTTGAAATAAAAATCCTAAATCTGTTTGTGACCTGAAAAAATTTTCAAAGATCACTCAGGCCAAATTGTGCAGCATAAAAGCTGATGTGTTAATCATTTGCAACACAAGATTTTTCAGGTAACCTTTTAAGAATAGCTTGATGTAATAAATATTTTTCATCACAAGCAGGAAAGATTTCTTTATGAATATTCTTTGCAAGAAGTTCATTTATCAACAATAATTGCACAACAGCATACTGATCTTTGAATAAATTAACCATTGTAAATACTGAAGCCAGCCACTAAGACTGTTTATGCACATCTATTAGTTGGACTGCATTGCTGTTTTGATCCATAAAACTTTCTCTCATAATACTAATAATTTTTGCCTATGCATTTATAAAATGTGATGTATATTATATCAAAAAGTTACTTTATATCTGTAAAGTATGTTCATGAATAAATAAAATTATAATAGATAAAAGTTTTATTTTTATTTATTCTTCATTTACTTTTTTGTGCTGCCTTTTATTTAAGCCATTTAGCATAATAATCAATAAAAAAAATAAAAAGATTAATGTTTGTTTTCCATTACTTTTTTTTTTTCCTTTCCTCAATTGAACTAATAATTTTTTTTTATTCTGGCCCCCGTTTTATAGGAAAACTGAAAATAAATTACAAATAAGAAGTGTAATCAGGTAGATTACCCTAGTGGCTAAAAAATAGAAACAAAAAAATACTTTAAAAGAGAAACATATGATACCAGTGATTGTCTGAAGGTTTGTGATGATGGCCTTTTAGCATCAATTATTTCTTGGACTAGTTCCATCACCTAATATTAAGAACTGAATGTCTTTAGAAAAATTGTATTCTTTATTTAAACTTTTCAAATACATTCAACTGTTAGTAATGGCACACAGGTTAGTATTAAACCACAATATTTCGAGTAGCAGTATTATCTCTTCTTAGGTAGTGCTGGCTGACCAGTGATAATACTAGCATGGGACTTGAACTTGGATCTTTAGATTCTTGAATATTGAATTTTAAGATAGTGCTCTAACCAATTGAACTATTCTGTGTTATCCTGAAATTCAGTATTCAAGAATCTAAAGATCCAGGTTCGATTTGTATGCTAGTACTGTCATTGGTTACCTGAAGAAGAGAAGAGAATTATATCATCCGAAAGGTTGTTTTAAATACTATACTAGCAGTTGAATAATATATTTGGAAAGTTTAAATAAAGTTTAAAATTTTTCTAAAGACATTTAATTCTTAATATTATATGATTGAAATAGTCTGAGAAATAAGTAATATGATATCAAATCTATTAATGGTAGTTGTGACTTACACCCAATGTGGCCGCTGGGCGTTGCTGCAGTACCATCAACAACCCCCAAGAAGCATGCAAGTGATAAATTTCTATCTGAAAATCGCTGAAATCAACAAATTAAAAATACCTAAGGCAAAAATAAATCGAACAAATCCTTATAAAATACAAATAAATAAAAAAACAAGAAAACACTATAAAATTTCAAATTACAAAACAAATCGGTGAATATGCATCAAACGGACTCCCCCCCCCCCATGAAGAATTTCTATCCAAAAATCACTGAAATCAACCAATTAAAATGCCTAAATCGAACAAATTCTTCTAAAATACAAATTAAAAAAAGCAAGAAAACACTATGAAATTCGAATTACAAAAGCAGAAAAACTTTAATTGTAAATGTCAAAAAAATTAATGAAGCTTCATCAATGACTGATGGGGCTTCTTTCATTAATGGTGGGAGTTACAAAAACAGAATTTCATCAATATTTAGTTTTCATCATTTGCAAATATGCATCTGCGATCAGATTCCAAAGCAGCAATTATATAAACTAAAAAGCAATCAGAACATTACACGGGAACTTCTATTTATCAAATTAATTATTCTCTGCTTTGAAATTATAGCATATGATCAAAAATAAATACTTTTCAAGAAAAGAACAAATCATACGTGGCTAAGAAGTGATAAAACCTCATGGGGATGGAGCTGCTCATCATGCAAACATGATTTCAAATATGATTATCATTTCAAATTAACATCATGATGACTTGATAGGAAAAGATATACAATGCGCTACAATCAAGCAAAGAAATGATCTCAGCACAGGAACCCAATATGAAGACCCAGATGGTGAGCAAAGATTCAATGGATTACCATTCAGTTCATGCAAAGGAACTTTCTTAAGAGCAAAGATAGGATGTCTCACGATCTGGATTACAAGATTGGGAACTATGGCTAGACTATGCTGGATTAACATCCAAATTATTTATATATATATTTATTTTATTCTTATTTTGCTTGTTAAATCGATTTCTTTCTTTTGAAACAGAGAGTCAATCTATCCAACCTCCAATTATTCTAGAGGAAGGATAGCCCTCAATTCTATTTTTTTTTTTTCATTTAACAATAAAATTTAGGGTCAGACTTCTGACTTGAGACTTTGATCTTATTCAATATTAAACACTCACACTTTGACAGTTACAATATTTTTTATGTTCAATTAACTTAATTATTAATTATATGTTATTTAGAATGAATAATTAACCCCTTGGATGATTGGTCTGTCCTATCATAGATCTGTATGACATCAGAATAAGAGGGGGGTTCAGAATACAAGAGCAACTGTCAACAAATTGTCAAATATAGATAGAAGGACCAGAAATTAATGAACAATTGATATTAGAAGTTTTTGTTAACATAATTAATTGTTAAAATATAGGTTTTTTTTGTTTATATTGCATTCAATGTAAAGTTGAAATTATTACATTAGAATGGCGAATTATCATCCTTCGTAGGGATCAAAGGTATGGGCTAATAAATAGTTAATGAACACAAATGAAGGATGATCATGCTTACACAATTATTAAATTAATCAAAACATGTTATTTTTGTTATCCAACAATCATGAATGGAAACCATCATCAAAATTAAATATTAAATTAAATTAGTTGTCGGTTGCTTGATTTTTTTATTTTCCAATTAATTACACTATATGCATATCCAATTCACTTATCAGATATGGAATAATCATACCTTGAAATAGAGTACATGTACATTCTCCCTGAGTTTGAACTCTGTGACATAGCATGGATCAAGGAGAGGTGAAGTAAAGGAAGTTGTGCAAGTGTGAATCCCATCCCACTCAATCACTAATAATCATGGGATCACTTCCTAAAATTTAAATAAATCATCAAATAATGGACTTGCCTGATCATGCGTAATGACCTACCTGAGAGTCCAAGTAGATGACCATAATTACATACACCTCATGAGGAGAACAGCACTTCCCATTATATATGGCATCCAATGCGTTGGGCATGAACTCGGATGTCATATTGTTCCTGATAAAATTGATATAATAATCAGTTATAATTTCAAAACCATAAGTCATTGGGAATATATATTGTACCGGTGCATTTGTAAGATGATCCAGCATACTCTATTTGCTAGGTTTAACTGTTTTCAAACCTTATTTATCATAAATTTATAATTTTATATTATAAATATTATGTGAACGGACCGGCCCTTTGAGCAGAGGGGAGAATGCCATCGATAAACGATACCCATAGTCAGACCAAACTATGCAATGCATAACACAATCACATTTCCAGACCTTGGCCCATCTCAACTACTAGATTCAAACCCCTACTATCCAAGCACTTTATTTGTTTTGAGGTAAACCTCAGGCGCCAGCTAGTTATAAGAACTAACATGTTTGGACAGTAGGCCCATAATCCAGTGCTCAAAATATCCCATGACTAGCTCAATCTAAAGTAATACAATAACAAATTATTGCTTTAATTAGTGGTAAAGAATTGACCTACAAAATTAAACTTAAAGATAATTTATTTAACTAAATATTTCTTATTCTAATTTTTATTACATATATGAAACATTTAAATGAAACAAGGACTTATCATAACTTTAGGCTCACACATATACAATGGCAATATAATATAAAGGATATTAAATAATATAAGGCATTTAAATAATAGTTGACATTTAAAAAACACGCACATCAATAGTTCTTTATGCATGCTATAGAGTTCATTATTATTTGACTCTGGGAGGCTTCAAATTATTGCAATGGCTACTTTACTTAGAAATGGAAATAAGAAAATGTTATTTATTACCTAGGATTTGAATGTGGACTTCTTGCTGGTTGTTACTTCACATGAAAATATTTCTAACCGGTTGGATGCGAGGTTTTTCTTGAGGAGGTTTAATGCTTAGTATTCTGAGGCATTTTTTCTTTCAGACAGATATTGAAAGTGGATTTTCAAGTTGTTAGGCAGGCATTATTTTTCCTGGGCAGGTTGGCTATTTCATCGGACTCAGGCTGGAGCAAAGTTGATTGTTTCCGACAACGATTAACAATGCATGATTGATTCTGGATACATAATAGACTGATCTGATTAATTGACTGAACTGAACTACAATCTGAACTGATTAATTGACTGAAATGAACTGATTGTCCGATGAAAAAACTGGACTATTTATTAGGATGACCTGTGTCATTTTGGTATCCGCTAGCTATATTTGTTGTTGAAATTCCTTAGATAAGCTTTTAAACCTGTTGTTTGATCTCTTAAATAGTGACCATTGCAAACTTGTTGTTTTGTGAATTTTGTTTTACTTAGTAGCCATTGCAAATTTGTTGTTTTAATTCCTAGTCATTGCAATTTGTGTTGCAATGTTTTTAACTTTTCCATTTCATTTTACCAACATGCACACATTTTCTTATACTTAAAACTAATTCCTCATTTACACACATGTATATTTTATTATAATAACTCATTTAACGAAAGAGATTTCCTTTTTTCTTTAACTTAAAAGAGGTATTTTTTAATTATTTGAAAATCAACTACTTTTAATTTTCCCTGTAAAACTATGAATTAATTGTTTTTAGCAAATTACTTTTTTTAAAAAAAAAATACAAAAAAAAAACCTCTTTAAACTTCTTTTACAAAACTTTTAATGATTAAACTTTTAGTTTTACATTTCTAAAGCAAACTGCATTTTGTTTAATGAAAAACTCTTTAGATTTTTATAAATTTATTTATTGATTTATTAATCTTCGCATTATTTATGATAATTTTATTTTAATAATTTTTAGCCAAAATTATATATATACCGCTATGATATTGGTACATTACTCCACCCTCTGTTTGAGAGTAAAATGTGTCTATTTGACGCATTTTATCTCTGACAACTTTAATTATTACATCTGAAATGTTTACTTGAATTTTATTTCTCTAAGTTTGTTTTCTATATCTAAACTATACATGCCGATGGCAATCTGTTTTGACTATGCTTTTCTTTTTTTTTTTGGCTGATGACATTGCTTTCAATGATCATGTACTGGATGACGACTATGAGGACAACACTATTTTTTGTGATATAGGGATTTTAAAATAAGGTGGTTGCAAAGTTTGCTGGCTTATATCGGCTTACACATATGACACAAAGCTTCATTTGCCGGTTTTTTACCGGACTGAAAAAGAAAAGGTCGCTGCGAATGGCAGGATTCATCTACTGTCCAATTCGACTTATGCTTTGGAACAAAATAGTAATAATTGGGCTCCCCCCGAAGAAGTGATTCGCGGCTTACTCTGGTTGTTCCCAATGCGCATTTATGACAAGAATGGGGATTCCCTGAGAAGTAATCCCTGACAGCCCATTATGGATGCTAATTTCATCCAGCCAGCAGCTTTAACTTTTCCTAAACTTTTTCTATACTTGCTACCCTCCTTTCAATTAATTTCAATTCCTTATACACTTCTAACTTAGCTTAGATTGATTTATATTATTTTAACCTTACAATATTATTTTAAACTCATACGAACATTATTTTAACGTATTTATTCCTATTAATTTTACAATATTATTTTTTAAACCATTTATTTAACTTCTTTATCAATGTGCGTGTATTCAAAAAAAACTATTTTACTTTATTACGATTCTTTATTATACAGATATTTTTTATTTATTTTATTTGACTTGATTACTTTACCATTTATTTACTTCCTTTTATTCCCTTGTGTGTTTTCACAAAAAAAATTATTTTATTACGATTCATTCTTTATTATTTTACTACAGATATTTTATACTTATTTGCTTAACTTTATTTTATTGATTTTATTTGATCTATTTATTTACGAACATTTTCTTCTTCATGTGTGCGTGAAAAGTAAATCTTTTATTTAGTGAAGCCTCCTTGTTATTATTTTATGTAAACAACTCATCATTTTAACTTTACCCTCTTTTTTTTTCATTTAATTCATTATCCATTTCCGGTCTTTTGTTTATTTCCTTTTTGTTACTTTAATATTCCTTTCTTTAACTGACTCATAAACTTTGTCAGGTGGTTCTTTCTTTCTACCTACTAACTCTATAATATAAAGTAACTTTCCCCTCTTGTCTATCCTTCGCTTATAATTTATTACTTTATCTCTTTCCTGTTCCATCCTATTTTTGGCCTTGTAAATCAGAAAACCTTTATACTTAGCAAAACTCCATATTACTTCAATATTAGAATATTTTTCCTACTCTTTCTTTTTTTAAATCTACGTTTACAATGAACACGAACGTTTACTTTAATCTTTTTATTTTTATTTTCTTGTGAAAACTCGTTTATATTATCTTATATCTTTTGATATACATTTGTTTCTACTTTATCTGTTTCAACACTATCTGATTCTACTATGTCTTGATTTACCCTTTCTAGTTACCTCTTTCTTTCACTTACATCTCTTACTACCTCGAGTTTCTTTTCTATATCCTGACTTTCTTTAACAGAATGTAACTATGATTTTTTGGTTCTTCTCTACCTTTTGTTATCTCATATCTCTTTTCTCTCACTTCTGCTCTGAGTTCATTAATTTATCCCTTCAATTCTGCTTTGAGTTCTAGCTGACCTTGCTTGATTTCTCGTATTTCTTCTTTGAACTCCTGCTGACTTTGCTTGATTTCTTGACACATTTCTTCCATCATATTCATCATCTGCACCTAATATAACTGGGGATTTTTTTAAAAAAATATCAGTCTTTCTTTTGCCTCCATTTTCGAAAATTTCAATTTCAAAGTTGTTTGTTTATTAAACTAGCGCTTATGTTAAAATAAATTTAAATACTACTGTTTATTTATTTCTTTTTAAAATGGAACATACGACTGACTCCCCCTCCCTTGTCCTTTTCTCTACCCATACTTAATGCTTTAACTCCACCCAAAACATCTAACTGTCTCCAATTTAAAGGAATAATTTATTTTAAATAACGTAAATATCAAAATCTCTTTTCTTTTAAAGAAAAAAATAATAATTTCGGTCAATTCTTTTTTATTAAAAAAATTATACCATTTTAAAATACGCAATTTAGCATTTCTTTAAATTTTTATTTTCAAACAGTAACAAAAACATTTAGTTAACTGTCATTTATGACAATCTGCTTCATGTTGGGAATAGTCATTTGTACCGGGTGCATTCATAGGATGATCCAGCATACTCTATTTGCTAGGTTTAACTGTGTTCAAACCTTATTTATCATAAATTTATAATTTTATATTATAAATATTATGTGAACGGACCGGCCCTTTGAGCAGAGGGGAGAATGCCGTCGATAAACGATACCCACAGTCAGACCAAACTATGCAATGCATAACACGATCACATTTCCAGACTGTGGCCCACCTCGACTGCTAGATTCAAACCCCTACTATCCAAGCACTTTATTGGTTTTGAGGTAAACCGCAGGCGCCAGTTAGTTATGAGAACTAATGTGTTTGGACAGTAGGCCCATAATTCAGCGCTCAAAATATCCCATGACTAGCTCAATCTAAAGTAATACAATAACAAATTATTGCTTTAATTAGTGGTAAAGAATTGACTGACAAAATTAAGCTTAAAGATAATTTATTTAACTAAATATTTATTATTCTAATTTTTATTACATATTTGAAACTTATTTAAATGAAACAAGGACTTATCATAACTTCAGGCTCACACATATACAGTAGCAATATAATATAATAAAGGATATTAAATAATACAAGGCATTTAAGTAATATTTGACATTTAAATAAATACATGAAATCAATATAATATAACAAAGAATATTCACATACACGACATTTCAACATGCACATCAATACAAGGCATTTAAATAATATTTGACATTTAAAAAACGCGCGCATCAATAGTTCTTTGTGCATGCTATAGAGTTCATTATTATTTGACTCTGAGAGGCTTCAAATTATTGCAATGGCTACTTTAATTAGAAATGGAAATAAGAAAATATTATTTATTACCTAGGATTTGAACGTGGACTTTTTGCTGGATGTTACTTTACGAGAAAATATTTCTAACCGGTTGTATGCGAGGTTTTTCTTGAGGAGGTTTAATGTTTAGTATTCTGAGGCATGTTTCTTTAAGACAGTTTTAGATATTGAAAGCGGATTTTCAAGTTGTTAGGTAGGCATTATTTTTCCCGGGCAGGTTGACTGTTTCATCGGACTCAGGCTGGAGCAAAGTCGTGTGTTTCTGCTGACGATTAACAATGCATGATTGATTCTGGATACATAATAGACTGATCTGATTAATTGACTGAACTGAACTGATTGTCCAAAGAAAAAACTGAACTATTTATTAGGATTATCTGTTGTCATTTTGGTATCCGCCAGCTATATTGGTTGTTGAAATTCCTTAAATAATAAGCTTTTAATCCTGTTGTTTGATCTTTTAATTAGTGGCCATTGCAAACTTGTTGTTTTGTGGATTTTGTTTAACTTAGTAGCCATTGCAAATTTGTTGTTTTAATTTCTAGCCATTACAATTAATGTGTTACAATATTTTTAACTTTCCCATTTCATTTTACCAACATGCACACATTTTCTTATACTTAAAAGTAATTCATCACTTACACGCGTATATATTTTATTCTAATAACTCATGTAACGAAAGACATTTTCTTTTTTCTTTAACTTAAAAGAGATATTTTTTAATTATTTGAAAATCAACTACTTTTAATTTTCCCCGTAAAACTATGAATTAATTGTTTTTAACAAATTACTTTTTTTTTTTGAAATACAAAAAAAAACTCTTTAAACTTCTTTTATAAAACTTTTAATGACTAACCCTTTAAACTTTTAGTTTTATATTTCTAAAGCAAACTGCATTTTGTTTAATGAAAAATTCTTTAGATTTTTATAAATTTATTTATTGATTTATTAACCTTCGCGTTATTTATGATAATTTTATTTGAATAATTTTTAGCCAAAATTATATATATGTACCGCTATGATATTGGAACAATATATATATAACATACCTCACAATTGCTGCTTCAATCCTGATAACTAATTATCACATTTATTGGGATTGATTACTGATTGATGAAATTTCATTTTATTTTGCATTGGCTTTCATGGATTAGATTTTTTTTTATAGTGCTGCTCATCAATATTGATATATTTTCAAGTTTTCCTCCATTCTTTAACAATTCTTTCATTTTAACATATCTGGATTTGTATTGCTATGTATTTCATTTGCCTATTTCTTGCTTGGGTGTAATTTTATACTAAGATCTAGTGAAGGCACACTAGTTTTCATATGATACCTGTTAGACATTGGACATTTTCTGAAGGTAAGTTTTAATTATATTCTAATTAAAATTATATTTTAGTTACTTGATGTAAAGAAAAAGAAAAGCAACTTTCCAATTGCACTTTAAGAGATAAATAAGCATGTAACTGGTTATCTAACTTATTTTTTATATAAAAAAAGAAAACCTTAATTTATCATTTATATATAAGTATATAATAAATGATAATAGATGGACAATTGAAATCTTAAACTGGATTCCAAGAGATTGTAAAAGACCCAGAAAGAGACCACATGTGAGATGGGTGGATGAAGTAAGAAGGTGTGCAGGGGTGATGTGGAGAAGAGAAGCTAAAGATTGGAGAAGATGGATTGTTCTTGGAACTGTAGTGGATTGATAATGGTTGATGATGATGATGATAGGTGTATATATATGCATAAAATCTTTGTGTAAGAAATAAAATCTTGCCTATAAAAATTGCATATATAGCAGCATACATATTGTTTGCGGGTATTTCTGTTATACATATATAATTATAAAATACTTTAGGGATTTCTATTTTTTTTGCTTCTAGTTTATAGTCTATTAATAGACAAAGATTGTAGCTTTTTATATAGATGAATGTTATTATGTATATATAGTTAACGATAAAATGGCTTCTAATTGTCCATTGAAGGACAAACATCCAACATTCCCTCTTAGAGGAATAGAGAAATAAAAAACATTACTCACCACATTTTCTAATTGATATCTGGTTAAAGTTTGAGCAATTTTCATCCTGATTTTATCCTTTGTCTAAAAATAGCTTGATACCCAATTACTGAATAATATTGAATGATTAGGTGGATTAGTTCTATGCCAGCTACATTAAAAAAAAATTCTAAGTCAGATTAGAATCTGAAAAAAAGTTTCCACGTTTATCTAATCTGCTTCTAACTTAGGTTGAAGATATGACAAATAAATGTCCTATCTTTGGTTCATGAGATCATTATGTAATATATATATATATATATATATATAAGGAATCATGTCTTCATTATTTCTGAATTCATAGGATCACATTTGAACTATCTCAGTTTTATTGCAGCTCATTAAACATGACAATACACATATCCCCTCCCCATGCAAAAAAAAACATGAAGGATTTTAAAATGCAGTAACTATGTTCTAATAAGAGAATGATGAAATTTATTTAGAAACTATTCTTTCACAATATAATATCAAATAATATGTTGTAAATAAAAATAATAATAACTAATATATTTACATCTTAAACATAGAAAATATTTACATTTTTAATATTTCATTGAATGTCATATTAAGTTACTTATTATCTTTTTTTAAACCGTAAATCATGAGTCAGATTAAATATTTGATAACTTTTTCTTTAGCCAACTCTCTCTACCATAGTGCCAACCAATGCAAGCCATAGTTCTCAATGGATGCTGTAAGATTTGGGCATAAAATTCCTATCTCATCCAAAGACTAAATAGGGATTTTAATGCATAAATCTTAAAACATCCATTGATTACCGTATGGAGAGTTGGCTATTGTTTTAACATCTTATAGACATAGGAAATGTTGATCATGTGAACTTTTTCTTTTGTTAAAGAATTGCATACCTAACTATTTTCTCCTTCTGTCTAAAAGTAATAAAAAAATTTAAATATACAGAATTATTTGCATTTTTTTCCAATAAATTTTAATATTGAGAATGTTTTTTTTTAAATATTTTAAGATATAATTTGTAAAAAAAAAAAAAGTGCTCTTTTGTTTTTAATTAAAGAACAGTGTCATTGAAACAATAAAAAGAAAAAAAGAGAAGAATATCTAGTTAAAATGGAGATTTAAAATTTTTTAAATTTGAAAGTTAGAAATAAATTTTATTAAAAGTTTTTTTTTAAAAATATCTATAATAATAATACAATTCAGTCTATACTTTTATAAATCTGAGTTACATAAGCAAATTTTCAGTATAGATGAAATGCTAGAAAATGAAAAAAAAAAATGTGATGCAAAACACAAGCTTCAATTTTTGTTTTGTTTTATGCTATATGAACATTTTTTGTGATGTATTGAAGTATTTATTTTCATTTGCTAATAATATTTTCACATTCTATTTCATATCTAATGGAAGCATGCAACTGAAGACAAAATCAAACTTATATATAAAATTTTAAATCACTAAACATCACATGAACTCTCCACATAAAAAAAAAGAATGGTGATCATGTGATGTTTAGTGGATTAATACCAATCCTATCCAATAGGATTATAGGGACTATCGTTATTAAAGAAACAAAGACACCAAAAAGTATAGGTGCTGAACTGAGTTCAGATCTATACTACTATACTGAAGTGGTAAATCTGTAGTACATATTTAACTTCACTGCCTGATGTCATTACATACCTTTAAAGTAGGGTTTGAACCAGTTTATATGTTTATTTGGTCATCTAGGAATATTAAGCACACACATATACACATATCACTTCCACCCTGTTTATTCAAAATGGTTATGTGTAACCAGTTAAATTATTATTTTAGCTTAAGTATATTTTATTTCCAAGCTTGTAAATTCCCTTCACTTAGATAATTGTGTATGTGCGTATATGTATTACAGATATAAAAATAAATACAATTAATGTAAAGCTAAAGCAATGCCAGAAAATTCTAAAAAGTATTATTACAATTTAAAAATGTCATTCTCATTTAACTATTTCAAGTCAAACCAAAAATCATATTTTAAAGTTATTTGCAAATTAAAAAAATACGTTTAAATAAACGTTTCTGAACATATTTGTTTACATCTTCCAATGTTGCCAAATTTCAAGTATAGGAGGAGCAGAAGTTCTAGGAATGCACAAAAGGACTTCAAATCACTCTTCTCTTGTATTCGTTTGGAGAAGGAATGAACAGAATGACTTGTGAGTAGTGGAAACATTTGCTTTCCCTGATCTTAGATCGCCTTTGTTCTGCCTTCCTGCCATGCCATCGCTATTATTATGTTTAACTGTAAAAGAATATTGGAAGATGCTTACCTTTATTTTATTAATATTGTGCCTTTCTAAACTTCATATACGTTATTATAAGTGGCCACCATAACTTCTAAAGGTAATCCGTTTTGCCGAAAAATGAACTCATAATTTTCCTCACTTTACTTTTTTCCTAAATCTTAATTGTAATCATAATGTAATCTTTATTTATTTGGTAACTGGTTATAAACTTAATTATCGTTAAATGTGTGATTTTTTCTTTTAAGTTTTCAAACTTGTTCTTTGAACGCTAGCACAGAATTATGTACTTAAATCTATCATTAGTTTTTTAAGTTTCACGCTCTAATTATTTTATTTTCTTGCGGCAAAACTTATTTAAAATATGTATCTTATTAAATTAGTTTTAGTATGCTAATGTTTCAATCTAGCGAACTTATATTATTTCAATCATTATTCCGATATTTTTGAAATATTTAAATAGTTAAACGTAAAATTTCTTATTGAACGCTGTTCGCTCGGTTAAATATTTTGAAATATATACTTAATGGCAGATTGTTTAAAAATCATATTATGGGATAAGATAAATCTTTTTGTTGTCACTATCGATATTTAAATGCATTTTATGTTCTTAACATAAATTTGATTATTAATATATTTTAATAACTATTTATTAATTATACGCCATTAAGAGTTAAATTGCTTATAATGTATTGTCATTTAAGAATACTTGGGCTTGTTAAATAGGAAAAATAATATTTTTCCCTCTTCTATATTCGACATCCTAAATTTATTAAAGTTATACGTATGATGCTGAGTGGGTTATTATTTTATCATGGCGTTACGCATGATATTATTGCTTTATTTAAGCTTAAATTATTTCATTAGTCATTTAAGACTTAAGCCATATTTGCGTTGCTTACTTATGATAGCATTTTAAAGAATTTATATTTTGCTTTATCATATTTATTCATCTAACTCCGGATTTTCTTCACGTAACTCGTCTAGGAATGAGGTTTGGTAGAACCGATCTCAGGATAAACATTAGAGTATTAAGGTTCTGCATATGAAACATCGGAGGGCATACCATGGAATCCTTACCACTCATATTTTCGAATATCGCCTTGTGATAAATACAAGCGGAATCATATGTATGATAAAGCCTTTCAGTCCAAAGATGGACATCTTCATTTTTAACGCTATCATTATAAATCAGCACTGCAAGTTCTTTTTATGTATAGTTCTCATATTAACTATAAGATGTAGCGCAGTGATGTTTGTAAACTGCTCATTTAATAATTAGTCGAATATTTTAGGATTGTCACAGTAAGGCTTTGTTAAGCTAACCCATTCCTCATTTATACTGGCCCAGATATGCTCATGAACGATAAATTACTTATCTGTCATATTAAGAGTAAACCTCTTTTTGGATATGAATTTATAAACGACCTTATCATTACTTAAAGTAATGATCATAGCATTGATAACATTAATTTATTATTATTTATAGTTTATTAGCATACTAAATCAGTTGCCTATATGCAAAATATTAACCGCATTAGATCTGTGGTATGCTTCTGATGTGAATTTAAATTATTTATGTTCATTAAACTATGTTGAATTACTCATGCGTTAATGTCTTACTGAATCTCACTCATTGAATTTCATTTAATCTTTATAATAATGATAATATTATTTAGAAGTTATAACATTATCTTAAATAAATATTTATCTATGAGTTGTTTTGTCTTTGCTCATTCTGGATGGATACTATTTTATAATTCATGTTTCTTTTGCAGTGCTAGCTGTGTGCAATTCATTTTAAATTTATAAATTTTCCTTTCATATAAGATATTTGATTGAGCCAAGATTTAGTATTATTTATTTATACTAGTTACCCTATAGAACTCATGTTTCTCCACTGTGTCTCCGGGACCAGAATGAATAAAATTTCATCTGTTATCATCAGAAGTGTTGTTTATAATGTTATAGTTTTAGAGAAGAGCAAATAGGGCAGAATTCATGATTGCTCCTGACCTGTGTATCTCGGGCATGAGTGGATTTAGGGTACTTTTGCTTAGATTCTAAACCTTATTAAATGAACATACAATTCTGACCAGTACAGGATTTTTTTTTCTTTCTTGGGCTTGGCGACCCAAACGTTTGGGGCTTCGATTAATTAAATCTCACACCCTGTAGACTGCCTATCTTGTTGTTGGCTCAATCATTGAGGCCTATATTAATTAAATACCATACCCTGTAAAGTGCTTATGTTTTGGTGGCTTATATTTTAATGTCTCCAAGAGTATTTAAATGCTAGTTCATTAATTAATTTTGTTGGTTAAATACTGTAAGCTATATGAGTAAACAGTATTGTTAGTCAAAATAATTATTTAAAAAGTAATAAGACAGTTAATATATATATAAATTAATTATATGTGTATCTTATACTCTCAGTGTATATATATTATACATTTGTTAATACGCATTCGTGACAATAAGGAGAAAGAAAATTAAAGTGTTAGAAAGGTAGTAAGAGTAGATTGAAGCAAGGGGTAGAAGATATGAAATGAATAATTTTTCTTTGTCAAGATTAAGTAGTGTATATCTCAATTTTGATATTTAGAAATATCCAATATCGATATTATGTTAAAACTTTTGATTTAAAATTGTTGCTTGCTAGCAAATATTTAAAGTGTTCATTTCCTATTATTAGTAACCTCGAAGCAGGTGAAGACCTTCAAATAGAATTATATGTCAAGCGGTTCGATGTAGTGGACATTACGCTTCAATGACATTGATTCCTAGAGTAACCTCGAAGCAGGTGAAGACCCTTTATGTAATACCAAGCAGCCAGATGCAGTTGGCAAAATGCTTAAATGGTTTACATGTTCTCATGCTAGCAAAAGAAAAGTTGCTTGCTAGTTGATATTTTAAATGTTTGTTTCTTATTATTAGTAACCTCAAAGCAGGTGAAGACCTTTTATATAACACCAAGCAGCCAGATGTAGTTGGCAAAATGCTTTAATGGTTTACATGTTCTTGTGCTAGCAAAAGTGAAAATTGATATCGATAAATAAAGGTTGTTGGAAAGATTATTAATTTTGATATTTTTGTGATAGCCTCACACTCCTTGGAAATGATAGATAATTGAGTTAAGTTCCTATATTCAAACTTAGGTTAGTCACACATTGTCAGTTTGTTGTAAATAATAATTATTCATGAAGTAAATTGTTTTATTCTAAGATATGTCAATCCATGTTGTATAACTTGCATATTTTTATGGTGATAGTATTTTCTTTGCTTGATTTTATTACAATATAACATAAAATCAACTTAAACACTATTTTATGTATACATAAAATTTATTTATATGAAGTAAATTTATAGCTGTTGCAGATTATTGCAAAGAGATAAATATAAGGATATATCTTGCTGATTTCAAAATAGTTTTGGAAAATAAAATATATAGTTATTTAGTATAATAATTGTGAATTATTTGATCAATGCAAAAGGAAATTTTGGTGTCCATCTCTGTGAGCATGAATAACCTAAATATTATATAATAAGTTATTAATCTTGCCGTGTTGGCATGGCGCCTTGTATTTATACAATTATAAATTTTGCCAACTGGTGATCCCACTTGATAACGTAACTTACATTGAGTGAGATTCAAACGCAAGCAAATATTTAAAAGAGAGAAAATCATACTTTGCTTTGGCTTTCTATTATACTTTGTATTATCAATTTACTAATAAAGATTTTTAGTCAATTCCAGGTGCAAAGAGAACAGATGGAAAGTGGTAAAAGAAGTGAAGGCACGGTAATTTTTAAATATATTTTGTGTTATAGAATTAATAGTTAATAATTTTATAATATATAACTTAAATGATATAGGCAGATTCAAGTAGTGAGAAGAGTAGGCATAAATAATAAAGTGGTTAGGCATCATATAAGTTAGGCAGGGCAGGAAGAAAGTAGTAGGTATGGTGGGAAAATGGTAGTATAGAGGCGATTGAGGAAAAGGGATAGGCGAATAACCCATAGCAAATAATAACGAGTTACGGAATTAGTGCTCTTAACAAATTGAACAATAATAACCACCAGTTATTTATAATGATGCAAGATCTCATAAAGAAATACGGTGAAGAGCAGAAGAAAGAAGATAAAGAATTCTGGAAGTTAGAAGCGGAATTCTGGAAGAAACAAGCTGAAGAACGGAAGAAAGATGCTGAAGAATTCTGGAAGAAACAATCTGAAGAACGGAAGAAAGAAGCTGAAGAACGGAAGAAAGATGCTGAAGAATTCTGGAAGAAACAGGCTGAAGAACGGAAGAAAGAAGCTGAAAAACAAGATGAAAGACAACAGAAGATGGAAGAATGGATGGACAAAGAAATTGAAGAATCCCAGAAGTGGGTGCAGGCTCTATTTAAAAAACAAGATGAAAGACATCAGAAGATGGAAGAATGGAGGGAGCAAACTCATGTAAAAGGATCACTCGCTGTCAAAGAGATGAAAGTAGAATATCCACAACAGAATGTGATAAAGCATGAGGAACAATTAGGAGATTTCCAAGTAGTCCAAGGAGAAATTAGTGATCATCTTTATGAGCTAGATAATAAGGCTAAATATGAATATGAGATGTCTAAAAATGAGATTAAGGGCACACCTCAAGAAATCCAGATAAAGATACAACTGGATTTTAAAGAATCTGAAAATAATGATTTAAATATGAAAGGTCTAGATTCTCTTATGACACATAAATGTGAAACTGATTTGAACTATCAGGAAAATATGATTAAAAAAACTAATAGAAATGCTACTAATGTTGAAACATTACCCAAAGATATAACTTTATGTGATGAAAATATTTCTACTCAGGATCCCTTTTTGTCTGATGAAAAGCTTGATCCCAGTTATCTTTTGAAGGCAGAAGAAACAAACAGGATGGAATCATCTAAATTGTATGTTCCAACAGAAATCCAAAGAGATTCTTTATTGGAATATCAGTCTAAAAATGTTGAAAAGTTCATAGATCCACTCTACAATCCAGATAATCAATCAAATTGTGAAACTTTGATTGATATCTCCATCAATAAATCTGTAACAGTTAGTCAGATTTATCAAAAGAAAGAAATTTCATTTGTTTCTAACACAGTACCTGATGAAAACCAAATTCAGCCATTTATTTTGAATTCTTTCAGCAATGATAAGTCAACAAGATGTTTAGATTCTGCAATGGATTTGCATGAAGATTTATCAATTCAAGAGACTGAGCCTGAATCTTGTGTTAAAAGTAGAATTGCTGGAATAATGGATAGTGATGGAATTATTTTTCATGTTGAAAACAAGTTTCAAGATAGTTTTAATGATATTCCATATTTTAATAATGCTTTGTTAAATGAATGTGGTAAAAATGTATTGACTGATAGGCATTAGATAACAGAAATGAAAAGCTACCTTTTCACAAAAGTGATTCTCTTTTAATGGATAAAATTGAACCGGGCATCTTTTTATCTGAATGTGCTGCAAAATCTTTTGAAAGTCTTAATAAAGAGTTTTCAAATAAAAATATAAAGTTTGAAGAAACACATGACTGTTTATCAAAACAAACATTTTCTGAAAAGCAATGTTTAGGTTGTGAAAAAAGAAAACTCATGCCAAATGATTATTTTACTTTTACTGCTCAGAATTTTAAGAAAAGAAGGTGTAATAAGTTAAATACCATATCAGATGATATAAAAATGGCAACTTATTTAAATGGTTGTATTAAAGTTGATAAGAACATAAATATTTCAATAACTAATGATATGGAAATGACAATTGGTGTAAATAATATTAAAACTGGCAAGAAATGTCTGCAGAAAACTATCATCTCTGATAAAGAAAATGATAAGGTTCCTTTAAACACTGTTAACATTCAACATTGTCAATTGATATCTGAGAAAACTAGTAATTTTTATAAACGAGATAATTTTTCAGTTAGAAATGATATGGAATTTGTTTCTTGCTTGTCTAACAGAATTAGAATTGCTGGTGAAAGGCAAATAATATTGAATTGTATTGCTCATAATCAGGAAAAAGATTCAGTTTTAAATATTACTGAAGTGGATTCTCAGAACAAGATGAATTTTAGTGATTCTTTAAATAAAGATGATATCGAAATAAATACTTGTTTGCCTAATGTAGCTGATGCTAATGAAATGCAGATGGATTTAAATTATTTGGTGCATGACAGTGAAAATACCATTGAAGTAGATTCTCCAAGTGAAGTAAATAGAAGTCTTATAGAGATAAATTCTCATTCTTTTGGTTTGGGTGATGCTATTGAAAAGCAAATTGAAGTGAATTGTCATTCTGGAATGATTGAGAAAAATCTAGTTTCAAATATTAATGAACTCCATTCTAAGAATATAAATTGTAATTGGGATGTAGCATCTGCAATGAAAACAGAAAATTATGATAATTCATTCTCTTTGGATTCAAAATTGACATTACTAAGCACTAAAGAGATGGATATTATAGTTACTAATAATTTTGAAAAGAAATTCATCAGTAAGGAAACAATTCCATTTTTGATTAAAAATGATAAACTTTCTTTGATTGGTAAACAAGAGTCTGATTGTTTTCCACAGTCCAGGATATTGATGTGAAAATAGCAGAATGTATTGATGAAGTTTCTATAGGACAGTGTTTTCAAAAAATTGTTCATGATAAAGAAAACTCTCAGATTCCTATTAATAAATCTATCAAAACCGCTATAGATAAAGAAAATGCTCATGCATTTATTTCTGCTATTGAAAAGTATGAAGAGGTAAAGATTCATGAAATGAATTTATTTATTGCTGAACATATTGATCCTGCAAACAATCAGAATATCATCTTTAGTGGTGGTAATAATGTTTTCGAGATGGAGATGATTACAAACCCAATATTAGATAAACCTAAAATTTTTAGAAATATTAGTTATAGTGATATAGAGATTTGTAAATCCTTACTGGACAAGAGTATTTGTATCCATCAAAGATATAATCAGCAACATGCTAGATTAAAATTAGCCCACATAGCAAAAATTAGGGTAAGAAAGAGATGTATTCCTCATCATAAAATTTGTGTAGATCAAGTATGGCTTAAGGTTCTTAAGTATAATAATGTTGCATGCCAATTAAAGTTGTATATACCGCCTGACCCAGGGAAAGAGTAGTAAAGTGTTTGGGATTGATAAAATAGCAAAAGATATTAGGAGGGTCCATTGATTTTCAAAAGGGCTTAAGAGAATAAGAAGATTCCAATTAGTACATTGTGATTAGAGTTCCTTGAAATGAGGCATAAACATAGGAGTAGTGGGGAATAGACAAACTAATTCATTATTATTAGGTTGACCATGTGTTTCTCTGCCACTTGGAATAATTTTTAAAGGTATAAGTAAAATTTTTTTTTTAACAATTTTTTTTTTGTTTGTTCATCTAATTATGGGAATGTGAAGTGGTAAATCTGTAGTACATATTTAACTTCACTGCCTGATGACATTACATACCTTTAAAGTAGGGTTTGAACCAGTTTATATGTTTATTTGGTCATCTAGGAATGTTAAGCACACACATATACACAAATCACTTCCACCCTGTTTATTCAAAATGGTTATGTGTAACCAGTTAAATTATTATTTAACTTAAGTATATTTTATTTCCAAGCTTGTAAATTCCCTTCACTTAGATAATTGTGTATATGCGTATATGTATTACAGATATAAAAATAAATACAATTAATGTAAAGCTAAAGCAATGCCAGAAAATTCTAAAAAGTATTATTACAATTTAAAAATGTCATTCTCATTTAACTATTTCAAGTCAAACCAAAAATCATATTTTAAAGTTATTTGCAAATTAAAAAAAAAATGTTTAAATAATGCTTTCTGAACGTATTTGTTTACATCTTCCAATGTTGCCAAATTTCAAGTATAGGAGGAGCAGAAGTTCTAGGAACGCACAAAAGGACTTCAAATCACTCATCTCTTGTATTTGTTTGGAGAGGGAATGAACAGAATGACTTGTGATTAGTGGAAAGATTTGCTTTCCCTGATCTTAGATCGCCTTTGTTCTGCCTTCCTGCCATGCCATCGCTGTTTGACAACTATTATGTTTAACTGTAAAAGAATATTGGAAGATGCTTACCATTATTTTATTAATATTGTGCCTTGCTAAACTTCGTATACGTTATTATAAGTGGCCACCATAACTTCTAAAGGTAACCCGTTTTGCCGAAGAATGAACTCTTAATTTTCCTCACTTTACTTCTTTCCTAAATCTTAATTGTAATCATAATGTAATCTTTATTTATTTGGTAACTGACTATAAACTTAATTATCGTTAAATTTGTGATTTTCTCTTTTAAGTTTTCAAACTTGTTCTTTGAATGCTAGCACAGAATTATGTACTTAAATCTATCATTAGTTTTTTAAGTTTCACGCTCTAATTATTTTATTTTCTTGCGGCAAAACTTATTTAAAATATGTATCTTATTAAATTAGTTTTAGTATGCTAATGTTTCAATCTAGCGAACTTATATTATTTCAATCATTATTCCGATATTTTTGAAATATTTAAATAGTTAAACGTAAAATTTCTTATTGAACGCTGTTCGCTCAGTTAAATATTTTGAAATATATGCTTAATTGCGGATTGTTTAAAAATCATATTATGGGATAAGATAAACCTTTTTGTTGTCACTATCGATATTTAAATGCATTTTATGTTCTTAACATAAATTTGATTATTAATATATTTTAATAACTATTTATTAATTATACGCCATTAAGAGTTAAATTGCTTATAATGTATTGTCGTTTAAGAATACTTGGGCTTGTTAAATAGGAAAAATAATATTTTTCCCTCTTCTATATTCGACATCCTAAATTTATTAAAGTTATACGTATGATGCTGAGTGGGTTATTATTTTATCATGGCGTTACGCATGATATTATTGCTTTATTTAAGCTTAAATTATTTCATTAGTCATTTAAGACTTAAGCCATATTCGCGTTGCTTACTTATGATAGCATTTTAAAGAATTTATATTTTGCTTTATCATATTTATTCATCCAACTCCGGATTTTCTTCACTTAACTCATCTAGGAATGAGGTTTGGTAGAACCGATCTCAGGATAAACATTAGAGTATTAAGGTTCTGCATGTGAAACGTCGGAGGGCGTACCATGGAATCCTTACCACTCATATTTTCGAATGTCGCCTTGTGATAAATACAAGCGGAATCATATATGTGATAAAGCCTTTCAGTCCAAAGACGGACATCTTCTCCATTTTTAATGCTATCATTATAAGTCAGCACTGCGAGTTCTTTTTATATATAATTCTCATATTAACTATAAGACGTAGCGCAGTGATGTTTGTAAACCACTCATTTAATAATTAGTCGAATATTTTAGGATTGTCACAGTAAGACTTAGTTAAGCTAACCCATTCCTCATTTATACTGGCCCAGATATGCTCATGAATGATAAATTACTTATCTGTCATATTAAGAGTAAACCTCTTTTTGGATATGAATTTATAAATGTCCTTATCATTACTTAAAGTAATGATCATAGCATTGATAACATTAATTTATTGTTATTTATAGTTTATTAGCATACTAAATCAGTTGCCTATATGCAAAATATTAACCGCATTAAATCTGTGCTATGCTTCTGATGTAAATTTAAATTATTTATGTTCATGAAGTGTTGTTTATAATGTTATAGTTTTAGAGAAGAGCAAATAGGGCAGAATTCATGATTGCTCCTGACCTGTGTATCTCGGGTATGAGTGGATTTAGGGTACTTTTGCTTAGATTCTAAACCTTGTTAAATGAACATACAATTCTGACCAGTACAATACAAGCTAATGAGCTTGAAGTGAAAACATTATTGTGTTTTCATTTTGGACCCAAAGCTTTATAGTTAGCTAATAAGGTAAAAGGTGGCTGTTAGAAGGTTGCAGTGCTCTCAGATCCAAGGCTCCTCACTGTTGAAAGCCAAAATCTAGAAACTAGTCTGGGGATATTGGATGAGTAAGCACTAGATAGGGATTTTATGCACAAAACTTCTTGCATACATTGATTACTCTGGCTTGCACTGAGTGGTACTACTGTATGGAGAGTTTAGTCTCTATATAAAATTTTACTTATATAAAAAGGCAATCAATGAATTACTTACATAAGCTGAGGACCATTTGTAAATACATGCATTCAGATGTAGACATCTTTAAAATAATTTCAATATGAATATAAGTATAAAAATTAATGTAACCTAAAAATATTGTATGATAATCTACAAAAATTAAAAAAATTCTATATATTTTTCTTAACATTACAATATATTTTAAAAGTTGTTAAATTATAATTCATGAATTTCTATTAAATATTATAGTGAAATTAAGAATAAAACAAAGTTACAATATATAGTAGATTGGCTTTATAGATGATTCTCGAGAGAATATTTATAAAGAAAAAAAAAGGAATCGGGGATTGAGTTAAAATATACTTAATGCTCTTTTTGAATTGTACAATATAATTTGATTTTAAAATGCATCTTTACATTCTCACTAACTGAAAAAATAAATAAAATACAATAGAAATGATTGCTACAATATGCATTTTATTTACTAAGTCATAGCTAACATTATTTTAGCTGCTTTTAAATTAATATGTTGAAAAGTTCTTACAAGTGCATACTACAAAAATGGAATTGACTAGATAAGGGGGGGGGTGCTCTTAATATTAGTTCAACCTCATATGCTTAGTATGGAAGATATTGAGCATTTTAAAGAATTCTGTGCCTTATGATGGGTTTACCTCTGAGAGAATATAATATTCTCTGTAGATGGTTCTTTTAGAGATGGATTTTAATTGGATGTTCAGCTTTATTTGAGTCATTTTTTTTTATATTTGAATTTGATGGACTAGCACATTTGTGTAACTTTCAGTTGAAAATTTTTTATTTTTACTTGTACTTGCATTCTTTTTTTTAAAAAAGGATTTGTTATTACATTCAGTTATAATATTTGTTTATATTAAAAATATTAATGTTATTGCCTTTTAATTTTAGGAAGAAGTTTTGTATTTCTAATTATTTTGTGTCATTGGTGCTGAACTAGAATTTACAATTAGCATGTATCGGTTTGATTTATATTGAATCACAACAGGCTAGTTCTTGTTTCCATTACAAATAAATGCATATTGCCTTGTAGGTGATGTTGGCTTATCAAAGACTAGATACTGATTTGTAGAAACAGAATTTTCTGCCATCTTTAATGCACTTTTTCTTATTTTCTCTTTATTGTTTTTTGTAAGCTCATGAACTTCTCATCTCATTTCTCTACATCAATTATGGCAATGGGATTGTATGTTAGTGCAATAATATAACTGTTCTTTAATTATATACTTGGCAATTTAACTCTAATTTTCTGTGTGTGTTCAGTAGAGGAAGAGAGTACAATCAGGGTAGAGCCACTTGTAACTGAACTTGTAACAAGAGTCTTATCTGGAAAATGATTGTATGCTTGGGCTGCTATATATAGGGATTCTTCTGCCTCTCAGAAATGTGGGTGGACTGAAAAACATGGTAAAAAAAACTTGCCTGACTCATGACTGTAATATCAGTGATGAGAATGGCAGAAATGTCAGAGTATAAGTAGGACTAAAGATTAATATTTCAGTTGTTTAACCATAAACACATGAAAGTTGCTAATTTTGCTTGATGTAAATTCTTCAGTATATGATCACATAAAGCTAAGCAGTTGCCGTAGATTAAAATTGATATAGTTTCACTTATTGAACTTATTGCTACAAAAAAATAAATTTAATTGAAGAGATAGATGATTATAAATTTTTTGGAGGAGCAGTTTATTAACTGATAAGTGATTGCAATTCTTTTATCATTTCTTCTATTTTTGGAATCCCTATGTAATATCAATAAATAGTATTAAAAGTTTTTTTGCACAGTGATATCTGTGGCTATTTCATTAATGCTTAAACATTCAGAAAGTTTTTATTCCATCTTCAAGAGTATTATTGCATCAGTATTAATAAAGAAATCAAATTTTTATGTTTAGGGACTATAAAGTATGTGTTGGTAAAAACGGACAAATAGGAATCAAAGTCATTGGAAATAATGGTAATGGCTCTGTGAACTTGAATATTCTATTGTTATTGAATCCTTTGTTTAAATAGAAAAATTCTCAAAACAATGATGTCTTATTTATATTATAGTTATGAATCAGAATGTAGAAGTCAGTATTATATGAGCACTTATATTCTCATATTGTTGACTAAAATTATGGTAGTAATAAAATACCTATATGTTAAATATATTGGTATGAAAAATACATTTATTTTTAAATATATTTTCATTCTATAATGTTATTAATCATGCTATAAAAGTCAAATTTAATTTTATTTCTTTTTAAAACTTTGCAATTTATTTACCAATAAGAGGTTTATTTAATTATTTTTTTAAGGTTAAGTTGGCTATAAAATTACGCAAGCCTTTATTTTTACATGAGAGAGATGCTCATTCTTCATTGGTAGAAATCTTGGAACGCTATCGGTCATATTTGCCACCGACTATTATTCATTGCTTTACAGGAAATAGAGAAGAAGCATTAAAATATGTCAGTATGGGCTTTTATATTGGTCTTACAGGTAAGTAGAACTATGTAATAGCCCTAAGTGGCATTATGTCCTTGAGGGAATATAAATATACCACTGAGCATATATATCCATCTGATTATATGCATATTTCTAATTACAATATACTATGATATTTAATGCAATGTCATACAATCTCAAAGCTATTAAGTTCTTATATGGACATTTAAATAGATTATAACACTAGCAAGCATGAAATTTAAATCTGCAAAGATGTCAATATTGATTTAAATTTTTTACTTGCCGTTGTTACAGTTCTCTAGTGTCCAAACATTTCTTTTTCCAACTCCTTTTTTTAAACATTATTTCTACATGACCACCTAATTTTTTTGTAACTAATTAAATATAGTAAACTATAATTTAGGAAGTAATAATTGTATGTTGTTATTTATTACAACTGGGTTAAACTAATCCGAATGCTATTAATTTTGTTTTATGATAATTGTTTTATTTGTGTTATTATGGATATTTTTTTCCCAGCATGATTACTGTAGAATTAATGTAAAAAATAAAATGCATTTTTATATTTACCTATTCACAGGAAAAACAAGTCCAAATATGTTACTAAGATAATTCACAAGCTAGATTCACTAAGAATCATTTTAAATGTACTTGCAATAACACCCACCTTTTGTTATATCAATGGGAAAATTCATTTAAAAAACTTTTTGAAAATCTTGCTTGTAAATTATTTTAGTAATTTATTCTTACTTGTTTGAACTGTGAATAGGTTTATATTACTAGTGTTACATATTTGATAAGCCGTAAACCTCTTCCACGATCTGTCAAGAGATCCCATGGATTGTACAACATTATTATAATCTTTTTAAATGAATGAAAAGGATTTCATTTTTATTCATTGCATTTGATAGATTTGATACTAGAGGTTATAGCTTTAATATCACACTATTGAAGTTAGAATTTTATCTATTTCATATTATTTAGTATTTTAATTTAACTATATGTATATATAAGTGCATATCTGATACACACTGTTTAATAAACATATATATTTAACTTATTATCATTGCTGTTCACAAACTTTTAACAACTGCAATAAGAAAAACTCTTTTTTTTTTTTTTTGCTTTAAAATATATATGTCTTGTAAACTATAATGTTCTTTCTATTGAATTCAATCAAATTATATACTCTCTCCTTCTTTTCTTTTTAAAAACTTTATTTCTTCTCACCAACCATATATACATATCTATATATACATTTTTATATATTAATTTTATTTGTAATAATAATGATATAAATGTAATTTTATAGATTCTTGAAAATGACTACAGAAAAAAGTGGTTGAAATGTGGGTGTTTAAAGATATGAATATGTATATACAGTTGATGAGAAGAAATAAAGTTTTTAAAAAGAAAAGAAGGAGAGTATATAATTTGATTGGATTCAATGGAAAGAACATTATTATATCACATGATCATCATTTCTTATGCTTGCTTATAATTGTTATTAAAACAGGTAAAACTCTCCATACAGAAGTGCCACTCAGTGCAAGCCAGAGTAATCAATGGATGCCAGAAGGCTTGTGCATAAAATCCCTATCTAATGCCTATTTATCTAATATCCCCAGACTAGTTTTTAGCTTGTGGCTTTCACCAGTGAGGAGACTTGGATCTGAGAGCACTGCTCCTAGATCTTAGGATCTAATGCAACCCTCCAGCAGCCACTTTTTATCTCTACTTAACTACAAAACTATGAGAATAAAATTGAAAACACATTAATATTTTCAATCCAAGCTCATTAGCTTATATAGTCCTAATAGGATAGTGGTGGCCATGGTTATTAAAGAACTAAAGACACCAAAATGTATGGATACTGAACTGAAATCAGACTTATATGATTATATAAGATAATGAACTTGGATTGAAAATATTGTTGTGTTTTCAATTTTATTCTCATAGTTTTGTAGTTAAGTAAAGATAAAAAGTAGCTGCTGGAGGGTTGCATTAGATCTTAAGATCTAGGTGCAGTGCTCTCAGATCCAAGGCTTCTCACTGATAAAAGCTGAATGCTATAAACTAGTCTGGAACTATTGGATGAGTAGACAATAGATAGGGATTTTATGCACAAGTCTTCTGGCATCCATTGATTACTCTGGCTTGCACTGAGTGGCACTACTGTATGTAGACTTTTGCCTGTTTTAAAGAACATTATTGATTAATAAACATAACTCAGTTATTATATTTTAGTTAAGTGTTTTAAATAAATTTACTCAAACTATTTTTAAATATTATTTGGAAACAGTACTAATGAAGAAAACATAAATTTTTGAAATAATTTGTATTTTTTCCCAAAAATAATATTAATGTTATGATTTGGTATAAAAATATAATAAATCATAATACATCACATGATCACCATTTCTTATCCTTGCTCAAGCTGTTAAAACAGCTTGAGTAAGCATAAGAAATGATGATCATGTGATGTTTAGTGGGTTTATACCAAACCTGCCCAATAGGATAATGGTGATTATAGTTATTAAAGAACAAAGACACCAAAATGTATAGATACTGAATTGAGTTCAGATCTATATATACAAGCAAATGAGTTTGGATTGAAAATATTATTGTATTTTCAATTTTGAACTCGTAGCTTTATAGTTAACTAAAAAGATAAAAAGTGACTGCTGGAGAGTTGTATTGGATCCTAAGATTTAAATGCAGTGCTCTCAGATTCAAAACTCCTCACTGATGAGAGTCACAAGCTAAAAACTAGTCTGGGAATGTTGGATGAGTAGATGTTATGTAGGGATTTTATTCACAAATCTTCTTGCATCCATTGATTAATCTGGCTTGCACTGAATGGCACTACTGTATGGAGAGTTTGCCTCTGTTTTAAATTGTAATACAATTAATAACATTCTTCAGTGAATTATAACGATATTTCTTAGTAAAAGAAAAAAAAGTGTAATAAGGCATTTTTCTTATTGCAGTTATTGCACAGATTAAATGAAATTTTATGACTGACAGTAATACAATGACATCTATTGTCATTGAGTAATAGAATTACAATATTGAGCCAGTTCTGGATCCATACAATAAATTTCTTTAAAAAAAAAAAGAAAAAAAAAGAAGTTGAATCTTAAGTAGCTAAGAAATTCTAACACTTTTTTTCCTTAGTTCTAAAATAATGACTTGTTGATAAAGACAAATTTTTTCCAGTACAAATGGAAAATACTATTATAAACACTCTTATGTTCATGATCTTTCCTTACTATGATTCTAAAAAGTATTTTAATTAGAAGAAAAATGAGCTCTTAAGAATTCTTAATATAGTGTTAATATTCGTCTGTTATGCCTATGAACTGAAGTTCAAATTCAGTATCATGTTTGGACATTTATTCAAATAGCTAATAATTTGTGAACTAAGATTTTTTTTCCAATAGCTGGAGCATTTCAATATTCACCAGAAATCAATATTTAGTTATTTTAGTTCAATTGGAGAGTAAAAGCCTCAGTATAATCTGGATTGATTACATAATCAACAAATTCTTCAATTATTTGTGCAGGAGATATCTTACAATTTTAGGTTCTTTGCTTATGGTTCATTTTTAATTTTTTGTGATGCCAGAGACCTCTGTGTTTTGCAAGATGAAACAAGTAGATAAAGTACCAAATTAGTTTTTAAAAACTTAAACATAAATTTCTATACAAAATTGATTTTATTGCTTTGCTTCGGTAGATTCTGTAACTATTTTTGATTTATTTATTTTCATTAAGCACAATATACTTATTGTAATGTGAGAAATAAGTACAACTTGAATAGTTGGTTATGAATTAATTATGCCCTGTAAAATTATCTAATTTTCTTTATAAACAAATTTAGTTTGAAATGTCATTGAATAATAACAATATGGAAATAAGTAAATTATTTCAAGCAATGAAAGCTGTAATTGATGCCAAATTAATAACATTTTAATTTTTTTTCAAAGAATTTATCACATGGATAAATATAACAATAGGAATTTACAATGTCAAAACATTTTTTTAACCACTAAACATCATGTGATCACTACTGTATGGAGAGTTTTGCCTGTTTTAATGAAAAGAGATCTGAAGAGGTCTATTGGATAGACCAAACAATCAATCATTTTTGGAAGTTTGGATGAAAGAAAATTTTGTATTTGCTCTGTGTAAAGAAGTGTTAGTCTTGTTTGATTTATATTAGTAATTTACCTCTTGTAGAGTATATATTTCTAATAAGTAAACATAACTCATAAGTTGTTTATGAGATCAAGTGAAATCATATCAAATATAGCTGTTATGTTTGATACATTTTCAATTTGATTTGATTGAAAGAAACATGTTCCAGTTGATTTTGATCAAACATTACTTTATATAAGACCATAAGTTTCAATGAATTTTTATTGTGCATTAATAAAAAATAACATTAATAGATTATGTAAATAAATCATTTTTATATAGCATGATGTTTGAAAACTGTAATATTTAAAACAGCGTTACGCTGTTGCACATGCGCTTTGAAGATTTTAACTATAAATGAATGAATACTAACACTCAACCACATCTTGTTTCCAAAGACTTTATCATGTGGTTGAGTGTTAGTATTCATTCATTTATAGTTAAAATCTTCAAAGCGCATGCTGTTTTAAATATTACAGTTTTCAAACATCGCGCTATATAAAAATGATTTATTTACATACATTTAATATCAAATAAGAAGAATGACGTATCGTAAATTCTAGTAAATTTTATTAGCATCTTTCATTCAAGCATGCAATAGTAATTTAAAGTGATTATTTAATATATTCACGCTTTCACTTTCAAACACCCAAGATTCGCCCATACAAAAGCGTTTGGGTTCGAAAAGATAGATGACCATTCTATCTTTTCCAAAGACTTTATCATGTGGTTGAGTGTTAGTATTCATTCATTTATAGTTAAAATCTTCAAAGCGCATGTGCAACAGCATAATGCTGTTTTAAATATTACAGTTTTCAAACATCACGCTATATAAAAATGATTTATTTACATACATTTAATATCAAATAAGAAGAATGACATATCGTAAATTCTAGTAAATTTCATTAGCGTCTTTCATTCAAGCATGTAATAGTAATTTAAAGTGATTATTTAATATATTCACGCTTTCACTTTCAAACACTTAAGATTCACCCATACAAAAGCTTTTGGGTTTGAAAAGAAGGATGGCCATTCTATCTTTTCCAAAGACTTTATCATGTGGTTGAGTGTTAGTATTTATTCATTTATAGTTAAAATCTTCAAAGCGCATGTGCAACAGCGTAATGCTGTTTTAAATATTAATAGATTATATATATTGTATGTGGATGTATGTATAACAACATAATACAATAAAGCCAGTTATGCAAGGCTTTAATAGATTTATAAATATAAATGATAACAATCAACCCTTAAGCTATTAACAATCTCTACCTGTAGTCAAGGCAACCTCCTTTAACAATAAAGGTAGTACCACTTTTATCTATAGTCTGATATGTTTATATAATCACTAAAGATTGCAGCTTAATGCAAAGAAGTTTAAACAAAATCCATTAATCAGGTAAATCTAATAATATATTATATATCTAAATATGTAAGGGATCTATCTATATGTAGATATTTTTTGATGTTAATGGTGCAAGTAGTTTTTAAAATTCCACTTGCACATATCTGCGTATAAGATAGCACATATTCATTAATATTATACAAGTACTTACAATATTTATTATTGGAAATACAAATCTTTATATAAACACTGATACAAGTAAAATATATTACAAGTAGGTACATAATCTTTTTATATTTAAAATGTAAATATAAAGTTCGTTTTTGAAATCATTGAAAGCTACATTAATTAATATATATTTATAATCAAATTAGTTACTATGAAAGTTATATTATTTCATTTAATTTATTACCTTTTAAAAATTTAATTTCAATGTTCTAAAATTTTTTTTTCAATTTTTATAAATACATGAATGGAAAATATTTTCTCAAGTCCTGTGCAAAAGAAATGTATATATTGTAACCTTATGGATGGGCTCGATGTTTGTCAAACCTTATTTTTGTGGTCAAATGTGTAAAATTTAAAATTTTAATTGACAATAATTGAAATATATTAAATCAGTGGTATGGTTGCCAAATTTTATTATAAAATTTGGTAAATATTATCAATAAATCTCCTGAGAGTGATAAAGACTCAAACTGTTCAACATATGCTAAGCTCTCTGGCAGGATGTGTATGAGATTCTAATAGACTCTGCCAGATGAACTAATTTTTAATAATATTAAAATAATAATTTATTAATGTTCTTATTAATTTATAAGTATAGAAACATTTCATATTTTGTTATTATTAAATAATAATCAAAATAGATTTAAAATCATAACTATTCTAAATTAATCTTTGTAATTAATCCCTAAGCATATTTTTATTGTAATTTGAAATAATTTTGAACAGCTTGGTAAAGGTATAAATAACCTAGCAGAGTTTGGAGGGGGGGGGGTCATTTTAAAAAGACAAGATAAGAAATAACAACTTCTGAGCTATATCAAAAGTCAAGACCAAGAATAAGCTTATAATAAATAACACTAGAATTTGAACTGAATTTAAAGGATAAGTAATTATATTTTGACCCGTAAATATGGAGTAGACAATTCCACTTTCTTGCATGCATTGATTTACTGATCTATCAGCTGACAATTGCCACGATTTCATCTTTAAAAAGTATGGGAACCATTTTGAAAAACAATTACTTCGTTCAAAGGGACTTCAGATTTAAAACCAGACAAGAGATCGTAAGCATAAAATTTTATTCTATATCTTACTACAATCTTAGTTATTACACTTATTATGAACCTTTAAAGTTAACAATGATTTGTTTGGAAGGGCAAGAAGAAAGAAAAGAAAAATATTCTTTGTGTTCCTTTATAAACTAGATATAAAATATTTTTTTTTGCTTGGGTACAAACGTAAATGGGAAACAAATTAAAAGTAATCAGAATAAAACTCTGAATTTAAATTAAAAAATGAAGTCTACTCTAAAAAATATTAAGATTTACCTATATTGTAATGCATGAATTTAATTTTAAAAAGTAGATAGCAACTTTTTAATTACTGTTGTGGAATGCTGGAGTTAACACTAGTCTAAAACATTAATAACAATATTTTAAAGTATTTTAAAATGCAGGAATCATTCTTAATTATTCCAATTTATTACCATGGATGGAAAAACTAATAACAATTCTTTTGAGAAAATTTTTCTTTTGCTGTTTCAATCAGAGATATTATCATAAAGTACCGCTTTGTTTTAAAAAAAAAAAACGGATCCAAAACTCTAAAGAAAAATATTTATGAGCGTTATTGCATCGTTATTTTTATTTGCCAGGAACTTTTAAATATTTTATATACTTTATCATGATAAAATATGAAGAATAGGGATGCATCACCTCATAAAATAGTTTGCCAGCCGACAATGATCTCGTTTTCTCTTGTCTGTCATTTTATAGCGAAGTAATTTAAATTACAGACTATGGGAATAAGATGAATTATAATAATAATGATTTTTTTTTATATTGTCTATGCTATTAAGGTTTATATTACTTTTTTTTTCCTATTTATGGTATAATTA
This sequence comes from Epiperipatus broadwayi, assembly GCA_028023455.1. Lineage (NCBI taxonomy): Eukaryota > Metazoa > Onychophora > Udeonychophora > Euonychophora > Peripatidae > Epiperipatus > Epiperipatus broadwayi. The sequence goes on from JAQFVV010006548.1 coordinate 703,907, forward strand.
TGCAATGAGTCTGAAAACAGACTAAGGTAAAAGTATATATATATATTTGTGTACTGGTTAGCTTAAAGTTAATATTAAATTAGGCTTGTCTAGATAGAGAGAGATATACATCTCTTATATTTATAAAAATTATTTATTGACATTCTATCTATGGGTAAACAGACGGAATAATTTGTCAGAAGCATAATAGTATTTACTTATGGTGACAATTATTTTATTATATGGAGTTTTCCATATAATCAGATTTTCATTTGTTTATATCTTTATAGTATTTTGCCTACAATTTAGTATGTTCATTTTAGTTTATAGAATTTGTGCTATTTTTTATTGACTGTGTTTCTTATTATTGCAAATTTTATTATGCTTTTTAAAATATTTTAAAATCGTTTGACTTACAGTATCTTTGTTGGTTTCATACATTATTTAACATATGCATTATTTGAGGTGGGATATTTATTTTTGTTTAGCTTTTAATGTGAGAATTATTTTATCATCACCATTGTTTTGATGAGGATTTGTGGTAGTTTTCATTTGATGTGTGAGAAACATATAATTTTATTAAATATTATATTATTGATAGTATGCATTGGTAGATGGAGTATTATTTCCCATTACTTATTCTGTGAGAGGATTATATTGTTGAGGCTTATAATTATTTTATGCTTAGCTGGTAAAGTTTAATCCCTAAGGAGGATTATTTTCATGGTATGCATTCTGTTTCCCTATGTTGAAACAATGTCCACACATTTTATACTTAGGAAAAAGGTATTGGAGTCTGCCATATTGTTATACAACAATATAATGTTGTTTGAGGAGCCTCTTTATTCTCTGATTCCTCATGATGATGTCTAGTTATTTTCCACCATGTATGGTGAAGTTCTTGGTGTTTTAAAATCATATGGCAGTGATAAGGTAGAGTTAGCTTCAGGGACACTTGTTTATCTACAGCGTTTAGCTAAATAAAATAGTGTATGTATTAGGCTGTGGTACTTTGTCAACATTTTACAAAGCAAACCAACAAAATTTGTTGATAATTATAAAACTTATCTTATGTATGGCATAATAAGAGATATACGTATGTAATGTCATTTTATTTCCATCAGGCAGTAGTTCGCTGATGGATTGGTAAGACATTTCAATAGATAAGATGATTATTCTGTGGACATGGGCAAAGTTTAGTATCCTGTATTTATTTGACTTCTGGTATCTGTTCCCACATTCATATAATTGATTGCTTAATGCTAAATAATAATTGTCATTTGTGTTTCATATGATAATTGTCATTATCACACTACTTAAACAGACAAAACTCTCCATACAGTAGTGCCACTCAAGCTAGAGTAATCAATGGATGACAGAAGGCTTGTGTATAAAATCCTTATATAGTGCCTACTCATCCAATATCCCCAGATTAATTTCTAACTTGTGGCTTTTATCTGTGAGGAGCCTTGGATCTGAGAGCACTGGATCTAGATTTTAGGATCTAATGCAACCCTCCAGCAGACACCTTTTATCTCTTCTTAACTACAAAACTATGAGAATAAAATTGAAAACACAATAATATTTTCAATCCAAGCTCATTAGCTTATAAAGTCAATAGATCGGAACTCAGTTCAGTAACCAAACATTTTAGTATCTAGGTGGGATTGGTGTTAACCACTAAGCATCACATGATCATCATTTCTTATTCTTTCTCATAACTATTATTTAAATAGGTAAAACTCTCCATACAGTAGTGCCACTCAGTGCAAGCCAGAGTAATCAATGGATTCCAGAAGGCTTGTGCATAAAATCCCTATCTAGTGTCTATTCATCCAATATCCCCAGACTAGTTTCAAGCTTGTGGCTTTCATCAGTGAGGGGCCTTGGATCTGAAAGCACTGCACCTAGATCTTAGGATCTGATTAAATAACAATTATGAGCAATCATAAGAAATGATGATCATAAGATGTTTAGTGATTTAGCACTAATTCTGCCTAATAGGATAGTTGTGGCTTTGCTTATTAAAGAATTGAAGACACCAAAATATATGGGTACTGAACTGAGTTTAGACCCATATGACTATATAAGCTAATAAGCTTGGATTGAAAATATTATTGTGTTTTCAATTTTATTTTTATAGTTTTGTAGTTAAGTAGAGATAAAATGTGGCTGCTGGAGGGTTGCATTAGATCCTAAGATCTAGTTGCAGTGATCTTCGATCCAAGGCTCCTCACTGATGCAAGTCACAAGATAGAAACTAGTCTAGGGATATTGGATGAGTAGGTACTAGATGGGGATTTTATACACAAGCCTTCTGGCATCCATTGATTACTTTGGCTTGCACTGAGTGGCACTACTGTGTGGAGAATTTTGCCTCTTTAAATAACAGTTATGAACAAGCATAAGAAATGGCAATCGTGCGATGTTTAATGGTTTATCATGTTACTTATTAGTAAAGCTTAGTTATACTTTAATGCTCTCAATAGCATATTATAGATAGCTATTATGAATAAAAATTATTAGACATATCAGTGCATTAAAATTTTTAATAAAAAGGGAATATACCTGTAACCAAATGAGTATACCTTATTTTATATTGTTTCTGAAATTTATATGTTCTCGATTATTTATTATTATTTTAGGAAGTTGTAAATAGTGTAAACAAATCTTTTGTTTTGAAAATATATTTAGTTGTCTTTGGCCTTATTGCTATCAACACATTATCTTATTGTCTTAAAGTCATCATTAATTAGTACAGTATATTTTATTGTGCAATAATATATCACAACAATTTTGATAAGCTCTTACATTTAAAGTATATTTAGAATTTATGGCTTATTGATCAGAACACTGTTGATCTTAAGCCCATGTCTTATTTTAAATAATATTTTAATGATCTGTTGGTTTTGGAATAACCTGTTTATTTGAATGATAGGATACATCATTCACTGATCTTGATCATATTGCCCATAGTTATTTAATAAAAGAGAGTTTGTAAGTTATTGCGCTTACTTTACTAAGAATTTATTTGTACTTCATAAAACTTAAAGTTCATATTACTGTTGGTATTGGGATTGCCAAATATTCTTTATTCTAATTTTGTTTTATGAGCAGTCTGTTATATTTGGGTAATGACAAAATCCTTCTCACTGACCCAAGTATATCTTGTAAAATAGTAATATTTAAGTTATCTGAACCCTGAGAAAAGTAAATTACTAGTTCACAGTTGTAATTTTGAATTTATGGTAATTTTTATGTCTAAAGTTATTCATTGTGCTTTGACTTGAGTTATATTTATCTTCACAGTTTAATAGAGTTTGTATAATTTTAAGATGTACATTTTTTTTCTAGTTTTTAAAACTTGTAGTTTATTTTAAATTCATAGTTAAACATTCTGGTTTCGTCAAGTTTAGAATTCATAATCTGTTTTATTTTATCTTACTGTTATTTAATACAATATTAGCTTTTTTTAGTTCAGAATCTCATTCTTCATCATCAACATTGTTCTCATATTTCATCCGGATCTTTCTTTTATTTCTTCATCCTCATTTCATCTTAATTTATTCTCATAATTGATTCATCCTTCATTGGCTCCTATTCTATCATCATCTTAATCATTCATTATCCTAACACACTTCCTTTCTCTTCTCTTCACTCTTAAGCTCGTTCATTTTCATTATTTAATTATTTGTTTTCATCATCTATTTAGTCATCTACATCCTAATTCGTTTATCATCTAATGCATAATTTGAATTCCATATTCATTTCATAGATATGATTATTAACTATTTATTGGTTTTGAAAATATTAAATTTGTCTAATAATTTTTGCTTATGGATTTTAAGGGCTAGTTTAACTGATGTCAATACTAGAAGTTATTATCTTCATGGACACTTTGTGACTTTCCTTAGATTTACCAATTCACGTTAGAGTAGTTGGTTTTAAGAAAATAATATTTTTATTTTAACATTATTTTTTTTTTTATGTACATATTCTTATTAATTGATGATTGATGATTTCAATATATATATATGTTCACGTATTTGTCCAATTTTTATTTCTTGTTTTTTTTTTTTTTAAATCCTACTTATGAAAAAATATTTTTGTTTTCTTCATATATCAGAACTTTTTTATTATAGTTTCTGTATCTCGTTATATACATTTCATAACTTGATCTCTATCATCTCCGAAACTATTTTCTTATATTGTTAAATATAATATATATATTTTTATTTTGAACCCATAAATATCTTTAGATGAATTAAAATATTTTCATTTCTTAACTTGTTCCTGTCTCAATTTCCAGTCCACGTCTTAAAAATAACTCACTACGTCCTATATATTCTAAACTGATGCCATATTAGGTGTTTTTTTTTTTAACAATATCATTTTCAAATTTTAGACGTTTCCCATTTTCATTAAAATTACTTCTCTCTCTTTTAATATAGATTTATTTATATCAGCGATACAAACACGTCCTCTTTTGGATAAATTTTATTTTAAAAATTCATTTCTGTTTATTTTATTATTTTTTGGATCACAAACTGCAACTGCGTTTTAGTAAAATATACATTTTATTATTTTTATTAAAAACAAAACAAACAAGCAGTTAATAGTAATGAATAAAATTATAAGAAAAGCGCAAAATTATTTGATTAAATTATATTAAAATCAATATAGATTTATATACAAAAGCTTGCTTATTATCTATTGATGAACATTGTGCTTTTATTTAGAGAAAAAAGTGTATAAATTAAATTGATGGATACCCATTTAACAGTACTGTGGGGAAAAATATGGATATTCAAATTTATCTTGATTATGGCTACTCATTCTTTTATTAGATATCTGAAGAGAACTGTTTTATAAATAATGTATACAAGCAAGTCTTACACTCCAGGTCTATGTTGGAAATTTCTGCACTTAAACTTCTTATGATGAATTCTCAAGCAATAAAGTCTATTTGATTATTATTATTATTATTATTATTATTATTATTATTATTATTATTATTATTATTATTATTATTATTATTATTATTATTATTATTATTATTATTATTATTATTATTATTATTATTATTATTATTATTATTATTATTATTATTATTATTATTATTCTTATGATGAATTCTCAAGCAATAAAGTCTATTTGATTATTATTATTATTATTATTATTATTATTATTATTATTATTATTATTATTATTATTATTATTATTATTATTATTATTAATAATAATAATAATAATAATAATAATAATAATAATTTTTTTTTATTCTTTTAAAGAGTTCATTGAAGAAATCATTCAAGAATTTTGATGTAAAATATGAATTTTCTGCTAGATTCAAATTTTTTTTTTTTTTCCAGCACCCAAAGGTAGTCGGATTTGCCCCTTCTCAATCTAATATTTTTGGAGTCTCATCCTTAGACTTCAAATAGCCTAGATTATTGCATTTATTTGTTTTACAATCTCTCATGCTTATGTAGCTAGAAATAGAAGCCACCCCCTATATAATTTGTGCATACTTTAGCAAAATTAAAAATTTTAATTAAATCACAAGTGAATCCATGTCTTTGCTTGGAATCTTTACAGATGTCTAATTGTATTTTCATAAAAAATTATTTAAACAACAACAATAATAGAAAATAATTAAATTTGAACATTGTCAAAGAGTTGTCTTTTTATGAGTGTTGCAACTTCTCTGCATACAATCAACTTTTCTTCAACATTGATAATCATTAGTTGTTAAATTTCTATCTTTCATAAATGGTCATTGTTGCATATTTTGGGTGATGTGTTATGTGCAAGCAAATTGATTTAGAATATGCTTTAACTAACTTCTCTACCGAGGTCTAATATCTTAATTACATTCAATTATAGTTCTCAGTTTTCAAATCATGCAACTCTTGCTTGCATCAACATTGCTTTGAAAATTATTATGTATAAAATAATTATAAAGTTTTTCAAAATAGATAATTTAACTATCTTCTTTTTTTATTCAGATATTGGTAGCCAAAAATGGTCAATTGTCCTTTAGTTTGTTGTTTGTACTTTTATTTATTTATTCAAACTTATTTTCTACTATTTACTCTACCTTCCATCTATCTCATTTTCTGTTTCTCTTCATTTCATTTTCATTACTGGTGTTTTGCAAGTACTTTTGAGTGGACATATAACATTGCAGATAACATACCAGAATTATATCTTTGCCCTTTTCTAATATGCAGTGTCTTTTATTTCATCTAAGATATTCTGGTGTAGTGATTACCACAATATCCTGATATGCCTATGATCTCATCAGGTTCATATCCAAAGTAAAGTTGGAAATTTTAGTTAGTTGAAGAACTGTCAGGTAAATTTAGAATTATTCTGCTAATTCGTAACTGAGACAAATACACATCAATAGAAGTTAATAAATGAGTAATTTGCTATTAATAACTGGAAGTTATATGATCATGTTTGATTTTATAATCTTATTTTTTTAAACAGATCAGATTGAAAGGAGATAAGACAATAAGGGAATAAACTTTTATATTTGTAGACTCAGGGCTGGTCTCATTGCTAAGATGATGGGGCAGATACTTCAGGCTCGTAATTGAAATAAATGCCAAAAGAGACATAACATTTTAAAAAATAAATATCAATAAATTATTAACAAAAAAATATCTAAAGACTTAAAAAAAGATTTGAGGGCATTCAATTGAATTTCTGAACAATTCTACAATGATATAATAGGACATAAACAGTAATGTAAATAAAAGGATTCAGGGAATTCTCTCAGTTGTTTTAGCTAAGAAATTAAATACTTCTCTGGTAATCTGAACATGCCCAAATTCAGAAATTATGAAATGAATGAACTTTATAAAATTATAAAATGTTGTTGATATGTTGCTAATATATTTAACAAACATTTTTTGTCTACAGTTTGTAGAATGAAGATTGAAATTATTGTGTTGAGAGAGAGTCTTTACATATTACATTACAATTACAAATAAGTAATAAATTTTTACATACATATACAAACTATATTTATTCAAAAATTTATTTTAAAGATAAAATAATTTTCAAAAACTGTGGATATGTTTAGTAAGTCATAAACTTGTAGGATATTTAAATATATATGTGCAGTATATGTATGCAATGCTGGATTTCTTTTTATTTTTATTCTTTCATACACTTATAAATCTTCTTTAGTTTGTTTATTGTGAATAAATCTTATTAAAAATAGTAGTATACAAACATTTTATAATTATTTGAATTATCTTATTATTTGATTGAATTTTCTAGTAGTACACTATAAAGGAGTATCATTAATATAGTCATCCATAGATACCACAGTTGTTTGGCACAACTCCTTATATACTTAGAATATCTGGCTTCCTTCACTAACTCATAAACCATCTGTGAATTGTCAAAGGTCATATATTTATTCACTTTTTCAGTTATACATTTGTAGTCATTTTTTAATTCTCATTTCCAGGGTTTCTTTAATTCTCTTGTTCTATTCCCAAAGAGCAATATCAATGAGGCCATGTACATTTATAAAACTTACATTTGTAGACATTTTTAATCATAGATTGTACTATTATAGAGATCTTTTATTCTTTCTAATATGATTTTTGCAATTTCTGTACTATTCTGAAACATCTAATAAATCATATTTATTATTTCATATAGATATTTTCCATTTTAACATCTTTTTTTATCCATAGTTTATTAATAAATTGAGTCATAATTCGAACATTTTATCAGAAATTTTATTTCTGCTTTTCCCATATATATTTTTAAGCCTTTCTATGCTATAAATCAAATTTCATAATTTACTATAATATTTAAAACAACATTACGCTGTTGCACATGCGCTTTGAAGATTTTAACAATAAATGAATGAATACTAACACTCAACCACATGATAAAGTCTTTGGAAAAGATAGAATGGCCTTATCATGTGGTTGAGTGTTAGTATTCATTCATTTATTGTTAAAATCTTCAAAGCGCATGTGCAACAGTGTAATGCTGTTTTAAATATTACAGTTTACAAACATCGCGCTATTTAAAAATGATTTATTTATATAATTTACTATAATAATTTTGTGCGATGATATAGATACTTTCTGCACAGAATAAAAGTTTCAGAAATACTTATTAATTAAATCTTTAAATGCATTTGTGGTGCAGAGTGCCCTTTATAAAAAGCAAATGTTCATTCAAGGTACTAAAAACATCTTAATTTAAATTGATTTGCACGTGCACTAAACCACATTTTATTGAATAAGACGTTATTTGTGTTCTTGGACTATGAAAGAATCTATGGTTTTGTTTTTGATCCCCATACTATAAGAATAATTTGTAATGAATGGAATGATAGGAAAAATAAAAATAGCGCAATTTATTAATAGCACAAACTCGGTGATAAACTGAAAATCCAATAGTGTCCAATGAAGTGCAATTATATATAAATAAATTAAAATTATATTATTTCTATTATATTGTTATTTCAATATTTGCTTTTTGAAGAGAGTGCTCTGCATAAAAAATACATTTAAAGATTTAAGTAATAAGTATTTTTTGAAACTTTCATTTTATGCAATAAGCATTTATATTAAGACAGAAAATTCTATTTATAATTAGAAGTCATCCTCTGAATGATCTATAGTGACTGAATCCCCAATGTATAAACTGTCATTTAAGGCATATTTTGATATTTTCACTCAATATATCTTACCATTTTACAAAGGTAAAAAAATTCCACTGAAATATTATAAGGGTAAATGAAATAATTATAGTTAATAGAGATGACTGTTAACATTTAGTTTAGTAGTAGGTAAAAAAGTGATTAATTAAATTTTTTTAAGCATATATATTGTAGGATATTGAATTCAAACCCTACACCACCAACCCCAAAGATTCCAGAAGGAAAGAGAGAGATTTTTTTTTCCCTCCTCAGTTGATAGTTTATTAGTGAAAAGGACAATGTATATATTTTGAATAGTTTAACAGTCTACTTAAGAATGAAATTTTAATGGGGATATGAGAAATTATTGTCTTAGTTTCAAATTTCTAAAGTACCCATAATTATGAATTAGCCCAGTAGTTATATGCATCTGAATATATATTTAAAAATTAAAATTTTGAACATGTATAAATGAGTTGTCGGTAGCTGTAGACTCTAAATCATTTTTCTAAGTTATATTTCAATTTATATCTAATGAATTATAATATTGTTCTTTCGTAATATTTTTTTATAAACTTGTCATTACTAATTTACTCTGTGACTTTTGTTCCTAATAATATTGATAATCTATAGCTTTTCATATCATTTAGATTACTTTCAACAATCATGTATTGATTCAATACATGTATTTTTTTTCTGTCTTTGTTTTGGCTAGGTAAGCAAGTTTTATATGTATGAGTAGATACATAAATATATATGTGTGTATGTACAAACACTAAAACTTAAAACATTTACCAATATCCCAAAAGATTTTTAATAATTTTATATTTTCTGTATAACAAGGTTTTCTTTTTATTTATGTCCAGGTTTTTTTTAATATATATATTTAAAATGTGTTAAAAAAAGAGCGATTGTCAATATGTTAAAAAGGATAAAGTTTAATTCTAAAGATCTAAATCTAATGCTAAAATTGAGAAAGATAAAATCAATATTAAGGGAACTTCTGTGTTAGAAAAGTGGGAGTGAGAAAAAGACTCATTATTAAGCAGTTTAAAATTAAAAAGAACTGTTGATCACTTTAGACTACTCAAAGAATAAATTTTGAAGAAAGATAAAGGAAAAGATCAAAGAGATCAGATAATTATATCACATTTGTACAGATAAAAAAACATTATATTGATAAACAGCTGTGTGTGATACCATTAAAAAGTTCAGTACATATATAGTCTTAAAAAAAGATTTAGAGAGAATTGATGTGTTATTGCTTCTTGAAACCAATGCAACATTATTTTTATATATGTTTGAGGAGATTCTACAAAAAATGTAGGCTAGGTTTAATCTATTGTTGTTGGACGGTCCCTCCGACTGATCCAGGAACTATATACACAACGGAAGATTCAAATTTGAGAAGGAAACTAACAAGTAGCATCCTATGGCTGATCTCCAAAGATCAAAGAAGATTATGAACATTGGTATTGCTTTTCATCTCTGCCATTGGTGGATTCAAATATAAAACACAAAGTAAAATGCAAAGAATATATAAAGAGAAGAAAAATATTCATTTACCTATTAATATACCCATACACAGAGCAGAAAGAAAGAAGAGGAAAAGAAGAAAATGAGGAGCCCATTGCAATACTAAAGTAGTATTCTTAAAGAAATGCAATCTGTGTATTATCATTATCAAAGTAAAACAGAAATATGAATTATTAGCCTAAGCTTAAAATTGAACTTTCCAGTAAATCGCTGTAATTAATATATCTATGTGTATTAAACAACAGTCTGTGGCTGATTTCAAAAATTTTAATCTTGAACCAATCTTACTTGGAGTGAAAATTCATTAAACTAACTGAAACAATTTCTACATCGGAAATAGAAGAAATGCCCTTCTTAATAACTCAGAACATTTTTTTTTATTATTATTAGTGTCCATTTTCTCTCTCCAAATCATATTGACCATATCAAGATTATTTATTTTGCTATAATCAGTATATGTAATCATTTTTATATGTATTTCTATATATAAAATGTTTTTTTTTATTATTATTATTAACTTTGGTATCATAAAAAGAGAAATATTGTTTATATATCATTCTTATTATAATATATATACAAGTTAAGATTTATTAATGGTAGGAAACATACATACACACGATGCAATCTGTATGCTTGGATAAGGGTCCTGTATGAATGCTCGAATTTTGGAAAGAGGACAGGATAGAAATATATTATAGTGAGAAATAGATTTTAAAATAATTAGCAGCTTAGCTTAATAGGAATTGAGATATTGAGGATTATAATTTGAAACATTTCTTTTAAATATTCTTATCTTTATGATCTAACTAAGCTTTTTTCTATCTATTTCTCGATTATTGTTTTTAAGATTATTTGTTATACAGTATATAATATGCGAATATGTGCGTGCTTTGGGTGTTTATGAAATTAAAATTTTCTATGATATAAGACTTCTATTCACTTACGCATATCACACTTTATGCATCTAACGATCAAGTTTAAATTTCATTAGTGGGGAGGGGAGAAGAATTTTTAGTTATTAATGTTATTGATGATTATTAAATGTAACCAATTTTTTTTTATATTAATTATATAAAATTTTGTTTGTATATTGATGACTAACAAATAATAAAATTTAATTTTTCTGATTAAAGAAGTTTATATATTTCTTAAAGTCAATGATTTTTTTGTGAAAAAAAATAATTTAGTCACTGCCATCACAGGTGAATTCCGACCATAAACCAGAGTTTACAGGCATAATAATATTTTAATAAATAATTGAAAATATTAGAAAACTACATAATATTATTTAGGGAGGTTATGCATATTAACCCATTATCATTAGAATATCCATTGGGTGATGGAGAGTTGGTATAAGGATTCATCACTTATAGATTGAATAAAGGATATGATTTGTGTTAGTTGTGAGTTAGCTAAAAAGCTGTGGATGGGAGTATCATTACCATCATCATCATCATTTTATTAATTGATAAATAATCTAGATAAATATATTAAATGGCTATATAAATAATGGTTTTCATTTTGTTTGTTGTTTGTGAGCCAACATAAGGGATTGACTACCATTGATGATCTATAGAGATTTAAAGAGCTAGTAAAACTTATGATGTTATATTATTAAATATGAGCCTTCAAAGACTTATGATGTTAGACTATTAAATATGAGCTCTTAAAAGATTTATAATGTTGAGCAATTAAATATGATCTATATGAAAATTTGTGTAAGAATTTGTCTTAGAGTTTGTATAAGAATTTGTCTGCACAGTTATGGAATAATGAGGATGATTTACCATTAACACAGGTGCAAACAATATACTGTTATAAAATGGAAATCCTACATACCATTATAGATAATGTACCAGCTGAGGTTGAAACTAATTACCATTATAAGTAAGTATCCAATGTGATTTTATCTAGATTCAGATAGCCTAGTGGTGCCCGTGTAAGTAAGAAAAGAGTAGAGAGTCAAATAGTTAGTTACAAATTGGTTTTCCAACTGAGAGCTTGAACATTAATTATTTGTTTGCAAATAATTTGATCTAAACCAATTATTATCATAAAATGGTGACCAACGTAATGGGTTGCTTATGCAATTGATGAAGCAAAATCTCATACCATTACAAAATGGCTGCTCAATTGGGACATAAATGAATTATATAGTTATAAATAATTGATCTAAAACAAATGATCCCTTACAAATGGCTCCAATGAGGAGCAATACAGAAAATATATTTTTCTAGATTTTTCTTTCATTACAATATATATGCAATTACTTTAACATAATAATAGTTTGAATAAATAGTAATATATATTAATGAATACACCAAACTTTTTTATAAATTTTGTTTTTTATATGACTATTATAAAAATATAATTACACACCAATGTTTTAACTATTTTATAATATAGTCTTTTTCAAAGAAAACTGAAAAATAAAAATATAAATATATAATAATAAATATAAATATCACATATTCCAAACAAATTAAAAAATACTTAAAAATACAATATATATATATTATAAAATAGTCAAAACATTGGTGTAGGTAATTTTTATAATAGTCATATAAAAAGATTTGTAAAGAAGTTTTCTGTATTCATTATATATATTAATGTTATGATCTATTTTTGCAAAGAAAATGGGTAGATGATATTTTAAATTTGTTAAATAGTAATAATATATAATTTTATATAAACTTACAATTACTTAGTTTATAATCATTATTGACATATTATTTATTTATTGCAGAATCTTTAAGTTGATTTATAAAAATGCCTCTTTAATTTTTCTCTTTCTATGATATCTTTCTTCATGTAATAATAGTCTTGTGTGATCTGAACTGAAGTTAAAATTATTATTTTTTTATGATCAAAGATATGTAAATGTATTGAATTGATCATTTTTTGTACTTAGCTAATGTTTATGTAATCTTTTGTCCAATATGTTAACTCATCTATGTAGGATTTTTTTTTTTTTTTTGCATCCACATAAAATTTGATAAACAGTAATACTTATTTATCTTTTAGGTACAGCATTTTTGGAATTATTAATTAATTTGTTTGCATTTGATGAGATATAAAATGAAACGTTGTAGGTCAAATATTTTTTTAATAAATTTAGATTGATTATTGTTTAGGAATGACATAGATATTTATTTTTAATATTTTTATTAATTCTTAATCAGAAAGTAATCAGTCTTCAACTTGCACTGTTTAATCATGTTACTAACTCACCAATGTTATATAGGGAATATGCAGGACATTCTCAATAAATTTGCCTTTTGCCAAATCTTCAGTACTTCACATTTTATCACTTTTGTAACTCTTCGTTCTTCATTGATGCATGTGATTTAAAGTGAATATCCCTTTTTTTCTTGGGTAGGTTAAGCAGTCATTATATCAATACATTTGTAATTCTAAAAAATTAATAATTCTTTTTTTGTTGTTGTTCTTTGTTAAGAATTCAATTTAGATTGTTTAAATTTATTAATTTGTATAAAAGTGCTTCACTAATACTTTCAGGTACAAAAGAGAGCATCATGAATGTAATCAAATCAAACAAATCCATCTTTCTTTTTATCTTTTCAATGCTTATTTTATTAAATTAAAATTATTAAACAAGGCAAAACTCTCCATTCAGTAGTGCTACCCTGTGCCAACCAAAGTAATCAATGGATGCCAGAAGGCTTGTGCATAAAATCCCTATCTAGTGCCTACTCATCCAATATCCCCAGACTAGTTTCTGGCTTGTGGGCTTCGTCAGTGAGGAGCCTTGGATCTGAGAGCACTGCACCTAGATCTTAGGATCTAATGCAACCAACCCTCCAGCAGCCAGCTTTTAACTCTACTTAACTACAAAACTATGAGAATGAAATTGAGAACACAATAATATTTTCAGTCTAAGCTTAATAGCTTATATAGTCATATGGGTTTGAATTCAGTTCAGCACCCACACATTTTGGTGTCTTTGGCTCTTTAACAACCATAGCCACCACTATGCTATTAGGCAGGATTGTTGTTAAACCACTAAACATCACATGATCACTATCTCTTATACTAGCACATAATTGTTTTTAAACAAGGCAAAACTCTCCATGCAAGCCTTCTGGCATTCATTGATTACTCTGGTTGGCACAGGGTGGCACTACTGTATGGAGAGTTTTGCCTTATTTAATAACAATTATGTGCTAGTATAAGAGATAGTGATCATGTGATGTTTAGTGGTTTAAATTAAAATTAATTCAGCTAGCAGTTTTGATTGCCCAGAAATCTTCCTCAGAGCTACAAACTGTTAGATGGATTAATTTTAATTTAATAAAATAAGCAGTGAAAAAGTAAAAGAAAGGTGAATTTGATTGATTTGTTTATAATTTTATCAATGCATAAAGAAAGATAAGTTGATCATATACATCATCGATGTACTTTTTGTTTATTTTATAATATTAAACATTAAAAGATATAAGTAGCAATATATAATATTGTATATACCTTCTCTTTTTTTTAAAAAAAAATATAATTTATAATGCTACAAATAGCAAATTAAATTAAGAGAGAGAAAAAACTTTTCAACTTATTGATTTACAGAATTTTTAAAAGCTAGTGAATTAAAAATGTATCCATCTGTCCTGCTTGTGGTTTGGATTTTTTTCATGTAAATGATCTATTGCCATTTCACTTATTCATCCATTATTGGTCAGAAAATAGATAACTAGTTTTAATGCTAAAACAAAGATGGAAAACTTGCATCATTCAACAATTAGTTAGTAATGCTAGTTTTTTTTTCTTTTTTGAAAGGGGAAGAGAGTGTAGTTGGAAAAGAGTTATTTTTTAAAGATTCCTTAAATTATATACTGTATAATCAGAGTGGCAAAGTAATTGTGTATAATGATTGTGATTGTACGAAGCTTAACTATATAAAATTTTTATTTTTATATAGATTTATTAATAAAAAGGATGGGAATATCTATAGCATGTCAAATGGATAATTTGACATACTTTATAATAAGTATTACAACTTTGGAGAGATTTTAAGATTAATCTTACTTATTCTTGGAGCTATACTGTTTTATTTGCGAGAGATAAAGATGTAGTTAGCTTTCTTGAAATGAATGAATTAATTAGGAGTATAGCTTATAAATTTGATGTAACTTTAAATGTGATTTGTTTATTTTTGCTGAAATTCTTTGATTGGCAACTTTTAAATGATAAATTGAGTAGATAAATTCAAAATTTATTAAAGTTATAGTAGATGTAAAGTTTGATGCATAACAGAAACAGTGAATGGATATGAGAAGATTGGAATTTCATCATTCTTATGATCATAGATTATAAATAATGGATTTATTTTCTTGTCTACAAATGTTATAAACCTGGCAATAACTCTCTTGTTTCTCGTTTTCACATTACTAATGATGAAATTCCAATGTTCTCATATCCACTCACTGTTTCTGTTATGTATCAAACTTTACATCTACTATAACTTTAATAAATTTTGAATTTATCTACTCAATTTATCTTTTAAAAGTTGCCAATCAAAGAATTTCAGCAAAAATAAACAAATCACATTTAAAGTTACATCAAATTGATAAGATGAGAATAATTAGAATCCCTTCCAAGATATAATGTCCAGAAGGCATGTATATAATGTTCAGAAATCTGCAATATGCTTATAATGTCTTTGACTCTTACAGAACAAATAGACATTAACATGATAAGAATTATTTTGTCTATTGAAAAAATTACAGTTATCAAATTAAATTTTTTTTAGAAATAATTTGACTTTTATTATGATTGCAATTTTTTGAGTTGAGTGCAAATTTGGAAAAGGATGTGAAATAAGAAATTTCATTCTTGAAGATTTTTATTTTAGTTGACAATCAATTTAGCATAACTTTGAAGAAATGACTTTAGTTGCTTGATTTTGCTTAACGAATTGAATTCTTAAAAGTAAATTATGGAGATCTAAAAATGTCTATTGAGATAGTTATTAGGACATTTAAATTTATTTTGTAATTTATTTAATCATTATTAATATTAGCACTTGAAGTTTTCTATAGTTTATGATTTTTAAGAATAGTTTTTTTTTTTGGAAGTAGTCCTAGATATTTTTATTGTATATCAGAAACATTGTGATGCAACAAGTATCAATTGAAAGGATGAAAAATCACAGCTCCCTGATAATAATAATATTCAGGCATTAGTGTTTGATTGACCAGATCCACATCAGTGAGGAAAAACATCACCAGATTGTGTCTCATGGATTATAATGCATTGAATACATATAAAATCATAGAATGGAATATCAGTTAAAAGTTATTTCTTTAAGAATGATTTTCTATATATTAGTAGGGATCTGAAATATTATGCAGCTCCCTAACAATACTGGTATCTTGGGCCAAAAGATTCTACACTACATTGTACAAATTGCTGCAAAATTCTGGAATGAAAAGGGCATCTTTCAAGGTATTGTTTATCTATTGAGTGTGTCTTTAGCATTTTTTTTTCTGCCATGGGAAATATTCTGTAGTTACAAAAGTTTGTTGATTTTATTGTTTTTAGAGGACCCACTCAAATTCATTAAATAGTTAATAAATTCGAGAAAGGCTACACTACTCATCGACTCTATTATAATCTTCAACTAAGCTAATAATATAAGTAAGCAATATTACATTATTAGCAAAATCACATTGCTAGAAATTTTAAATTGTTAAATATATGAGATCCATATTACCATTTTGATAAATTTTTTGTAAAGACAGTGAGCATTTGTATATCAGATTTATTTTTGACCTAATAAAACATTTGTTTTTTGTTTTTATTTCAAGATTTTTTTAAGCATCTAAACTATCTATTACACTGATATTTTGCATATTAGTTGCATTTTGAGATACAAATTTCCAAGTAGCTTAAAAAGAATAATATTTTTTTGTATTATTAGATTAGTCAGTACAAGGGGATACCCAAAAGTAACCAGAATTTTATAATAAAATATTGTTTATTTTTAAGTGTTATAAATTTAATCTCTTTCAAATTACTGTCCATTGATTGCAATACACTAGTCTAAATGTATTTTTTATTTTTCAAAGCCATCTGAAAACATTTGCAAAGTGATGCCTTTTAATTCTTATGGCATTTTTTTTCATTACTTCTAAAATCAACAACAAAAAAAATTGAGACTTTTCATTTGAGATATTAAAAAAAAATTGCACATTGCAAAATCGAGTGGATATGGCTCCTAAATAAGCTGGTCCATGCTGAATTTAATTAAAATGTGTTTTACACTCAAGGCTTTGAGAGATGAGATTTTGTTAGGGTGAAGCTTGCACTCCTTTTTTCCCCACAAAATGGGACTTTTATGTTTTACCTTATCATGTAAATATTTCAGAACTTGTAGATAAAACGCCTCACTATTATGATCTAAATCTGAAAAAAAAATACCATTTGCATATAAAAAAAATCATCATTGTTTTGATTTTGGACTTCACTAACCATGCTTTTTAGGGATGTGATGAATTTAACATTTCAATTAAATGACTCATAAATTTGGGTTTTTTCAAGATCAGCTTGGTAGTATTCTGTTTCAATCATTACAACTGTTTCTCCTGCTGTTTTCTGTAAATGAAAATAGAATTTCACTTTGTTCAAACTTTTCAGTCATTATAAAAAATCACCAAATATATGAAATGCACTTTATAAAAGAATGTACTATGTGGCTTCACGATTTCACACAGTGATGTCATTTGGCACATTGATGCAGAAAGTTTCCTGCAAGAAGTATGTAACAGCAGAAGCATATATTACAACAAGCATGCAAACCAGAGAACAATTCTAGTTAATTTTTGGATACCCCTTGTATATTCTCTTTTTTTGTTCATAAACTAGTATTTGATAGTTCAAAAGATAATAAATATATGGAAATCAGTTAGCTCTATGGTAAACTTTTTTTTGGTAGTAGTATCAACGATCATACCCGTCGCTTGACAGCACTGGTGCTATTCAAAAACAATTAAATATACCATTTTTGAGGCAGCCAGTAGTGCCTTGTAGTGTGTTATGCTAATTATCACACACTACTTTCAAGTGGCCTGTTCTTACCCTACAAATGATCACTATTGAGTCTGCGCTATCGTATAATTTGAGGGTGTGTAGATTTGAAGTCAACATAACATTTGAAATGTCATTTAATAAAGTATTATATTACATCTAAATGATATACTATGATGTCCAAAAAATTTTCAAACCGTCTCAGTGGTTGTGAAGACTTTGTAATGGTTTAAAAATAGGGAATGTTTTATTATAAGTATGACTTCTTAAATAGTCATGGCAGTAGTGATATCTTCATGAGACATTAGTTTGTTAATGTATTGATTTGTTTTTGTATTTTAATTTTGTTTAAACGCCTAATTTACTATTAGAAGAACAACATATATATATTAAATTTAATGTAAAAAAGTCGTAAATAAAGTTTTTTTTCTTGTCGTTCAGTCTGATTAGTTTGTTTATCAAGTAATGCATCTTTTGGACGATCCTTTGGATCATCAAAACTATTAGGATCCCCTCCCATGCCTATTCCAGCACTACGTGCTGACATTTTAATGTGTTTTTTTTTGGTTGTTTTGGTGTTTCAAGTATTAGAAGAATAACATATACTTAATAAAATCTTAAAAACGTCCGAAATAAATATTTTGTTATTGTCGTTGTTAAGAATATATTTACTTTTTTTTACAAATGCCGCCGTATTTGTCAATCTTAAAAAAAAAAGACGTTATTTAAAAAAAAACATAAAAATGTCAATTAGTTCTTGTTATTGTTGTTAAAAAAGAATACATTTCATTTTGTCAAAATGATGCTGTATTTGTCGTTATTAAAAAAAAAAGACATAATTTTTTAATGTTATTTTAAAAAAACAAGTAAAGGTCAATTAGTTTTTGAAAGGTCACAGCCAGGTAACATTATATTTCATTGTTTTTCGTTAACAAGAGTGCCATCAAACGAATGGTACGGTCGTTGATACTACTACCCTTTTTTTATAGCATCAATATTCTTACTTCGTTTAAACACTTTTTTTTTTTACAATATTCTGTATTAACAAAAGTATTAAGCATTATGGATTTGAGATAGCAGAAACATTATCTTTGTAAATGAGTCTATGAAGACTTAGTCAACATTTTCTTTCTCACTTTTGTTTTTACATTATTTGCAGAACTTTTGAACATGTTCACTTTTTTATTATTCAGTTAATGATTATATGTTTTTGACTTTGGTTTTTTGGGAATTGAATATGGAGAAAATTTGGAAGCAGCTTATATTAACAACACACACACACACACATATATATATATATATTAATGTGTTCACTGTGTGACTAAACTTTTGCTTGGTCTCATCTTAAAAAGATTGAAATATATCAATGTTTCTTAAACTATTGACAGAATTATAATTGCTGTATTAAGTCTTTATTTTTAATATCATTATTAGAAGTCATTTGTTAAACATATATAGTCTATTCTAAGTTTAGATAGAAAAAAAGGTGAGATTGAGATTGTATTTTGACAATGCAAACTAATCATTGAGCATTAATATATCCACAAAATCACATATTGGTTTTTTTGTTTGTTTAATTCCTATCTTGCATTATGCCTTTTAACTTTTATAGCCAACTTTTCTTTCTGAAAAACATCAATATTTTGCCTAATTGTAGCTCTCAATCTTCAGCATATGAAAGCAGTTTATAAAACAACTTGTTAGAAGGTCATAGAGGTATTTTTTATAACAAATACTATCTGCCTTTTGTACAATAATCAACTTAAGTTCTGTGCAAAATGCTTTTTAGGAAAAATATTATTCATTCAAGATGTTATCTTACAAGTTCTGCAAACTGAAGAACATACTAATCAATAAATATTTCTGTAGTACAGAAATATTATTCATTATGTGGCTAATCTCCGATCTAATGAACATCTAATAAAAAATACTAACATACTAATCAGTTTTTCAATTGTAGCTTTTAATTTTCAGAATATTACAATTTCCTTAGATGGAATTTTTCTAATGCTTTACTTCCATTCAATAAATTTAGCAGAATAATAGCCCTGTAAAAACAAATTTATTTTTAACAATATATTTCTTTTAATTCAAGAAAAAAAAAACAATAAGAGAATTATTGCCGGTTAATGGATGGTTGGTTAAGAAGTATTGAATTTTAATGTGCTGATACCATATGCTAAATAAATAAAATATGTTATTGGAGAAAACTTGTTTAGTCTCATGGAGATTGTTAGTTAATAGTAATTAATAGTTTCCTGGCAATATCAAAAGGCAAAAGTTATTTCTGTTTATATGGGTATAATCTCCTTATTTCTATTTTTTATTGTAAGAGTATATATGGTAACACTAATATAGTGCAACGTTCACATTATCCCTTTATATATTACTATTATTATTTAAATGTATTTTATGAATCTCACTCTTTCTCAGTATTTTTTTGTTTTTATTTTGATTATATGTGGGTTTTTTTTACTTTATTATTCAGGCTAGTTTTGATTGAAGTTAGTTGATCATTTTGAAGGGTCATTAAGGTTTTAATCAAACTTAGTTTAATAGTCTCTAATATTGTTATAAAACAGCTCTTAAAAATAATTAACATTTGATGAATATTAATTGAATAATAATAATAACAAAAAAAAAAACTAAAGATAATCAGTACTATTTGGTTGACTGAATAACAGCTATTAAAAAAAAAAAAGCAAATTGTACAGTTAAAATTAAACAAACAATAAAATTTTTTTTGCACTGAATACATATTTTAAAATAAATGTTTAAAATTGATACAAATATGTAGTTTAATAAATATTATTAATATTTAATACATGTAATTATATATATTTAGCTGAAAGTGCTTCTATTATAACAATTATTATATTAAGCCAATAAACATCACATGACCACCACTTCTTATGCTTGTGTATAAATGTTGTTAAAACAGGCAAAACTCACTATATGTTTGCCACACACAGCAAGCTAGAGTAATCAATGGATGCCAGAAGGCTTGTGCATAAAATTCCCATCTAGTGTCTACTCATCCAATATCCCCAGACTAGTTTCTGGCTTGTGGCCTTCGTCAATGAGGAGCCTTGGATCTGAGAGCACTGCACCTAGATCTTAGGATCTAATGCAACCCTCCAGCAACCACCTTTTATCTCCACTTAACTATAAAACTATGAGTCTTAAACTGAAAACACCTTAATGTTTTCAATCCAAGCCCATTAGCTTATAACAACAGTTATACCCAAGCATAAGAAGTGGTGGTCAAGTGATGTTTATTGGCTTAAAACCAATCCTGTCTCATAGGATAATGGTGGCTATGGTTGTTAAAGAACCAGACACCAAAATGTATGGGTGCTGAACTGAGTTCAGACCCATATGACTATATAAGCTAATGGACTTGGATTGAAAACATTAAGGTGTTTTTAGTTTAAGACTCATAGTTTTTTGTAGTTAAATGGAGATAAAAGGTGGTTGCTGGAGGGTTGCATTAGATCCTAAGATCTAGGTGCAGTGCTCTCAGATCCAAGGCTCCTCACTGACAAGGCCACAAGCCAGAAACTAGTCTGGGGATATTGGATGAATAGGCACTAGATGGGGACCTTCTGGCATCCATTGATTACTCTAGCTTGCTGTGTGTGGCAAACGTATAGTGAGTTTTGCCTGTTTTAATTATTATATTAGTCATGCTGATGTTTAAACCTGGTTTAATGTGATAAATATGCAGTTAATGGTTTGAAAAAATATAGAGAAAGTTTAAATTATTATAAAAGATTCAATATCGTTAAATATTTTCAGAACTTAAATATTATTAAAATCGCAAAATTGTGGTCATTGCTAATTTATAACACATGTATAAATATAAAGAGATTTCTTCTGTCTTTCAGTTAATATTTTGAAATAGACTTAAAATAATTATGTAATAGCAAAATAATTAAATAATAGCTACCATTATTGGGAATATTATTTTTATTAAAATCAAATGAAATTGAGAAAGGAAAGATTTTTGCTTGCTACTTTCCTATATTAATTCTTACAGTGTTAGAAATGTAGAGGGCAAATAAATAGTACTGCATAACCATATTTATAAGCACATTAAAATTTATTAAAATTGAATATAAAATAAAATTATAAATTGAATTTGCAAACTTAAATCATAAAATATTTGAATTTATAAAAATATTAAATGTACAAGTCAATTAAAGACAATGTAATTAATGTCTTTGTAATTAGTTTTGAAAAAAACGAGCACTTAAATTGAAACATGAGAGTTGTGGTAAAAAATTTATTCATAATTGATCATTTCGCTTTTGGTACTGCATGTGTAAAATTAAATATATAACTATAACTGCTTGTTGAATAATAATGTCAAATATAATTTAATAAATCAAATATCTCCCTCTTTTTTTTTTTTTTTTGAACATTTCAAAATATAAATTAATTTTTAAAAGAATGAATCTTTTTTTTTTTTTACAAGCATGGGTTTTCGTTATTAATTTTTTAATCAGAAGATAATCCGTCTTCGACATGCTCTGTTCAATCATGTTTCTAACTCTGCATTTGGGTTTGAGAGTATTCTGCATACTCATTATAACACCAGTGAGTAAGTAACATGATTGAAAAGCTGCATGTCGAAGACTGATTTACCTTCTGATTAAGGAAAATAAATATTGTTTTGTTAAGAATCTTTTTTTTCCCTCTTCACATCTATATATACAACATATCATTATACATCTCTAAATCCATTTCAACTATATCCTATGGTCATATTCACATTTTATTCTTTTGTTAAATTATTGTTCTTTCTTGAAAATGTCCATGGAATATGATTGCAGTATAGGTAGAGATATACTGTATATGTTGTCATGAAAAAAAATTAGTTCGTACAATAAAACAAGATTTATAAAGGAAATGAGTATATGTTTGGTTATTTATACACTAAAATATTTCAGTTATTAAAAGTGCATGGTAAGGAGAGTTATAACTAAGATATAGGTAAAAGTAAGCATAAAAATCTAAACAAGAGAGGTGTTAGTTTTTGACTTATATATATATATAATTAAAATTTGCATATGATAAAATATTCCCATCACATATTGATAATTTCATCTGGCATCTAGACAGAAGAGAGTTAATCTTTTCCTATTTTTAATCCCATTAATGTAATCCTTAGAGGGAAAAGTTCAACATTACAGATGTAAATGAACTCTTTTCAATTTGTTTGATCAAAACTGAATATAAGTAGGGTAGTGTTAATCTTTAGATTATTTTTTTTCCTAAGGTAATTAGAGAAAATAAATTTGATAAAAAGATAATCATATTATATAAACGTTCCATTTTTCAAGGAGAAGGAATATATTTAGAGATTTTAATTAGTTACTGATTAATTTCAAGGCGAATTTAAAATTATTATGGTATATAGTTAATGTCTTAAGAATTTTTTTTTTTTTTAAAATTTTGTAATTCCAGTTTTTTAACACTATCAAGTTGTTTTTTAACTGCAATGTATAAATATAAGGGCCTCATAGTATAGTGCATTCATTTGATTTTCTCATAACCTGGGTTTGAAGTCTATCTGAATAAACAAATTTATTTTCAGGTTTTAATCAGGGTTATAATTTTTTTTTCCAGATATCTGACCTATAACCAATACAGCTAACTATCCATTACATAAATATAAGAAATTTGAGATATAATGAAGTTTATTCACTTGCCATGTCTATAATTTTAATTCAAATCCTATCCAGATAAACTTGAAAATGAATAAGAACAAAAAATTTATCAAACACTCATCCTCTTTTTGACAACTACAAGATTGGTAACTAATGACTTTTGTTTTATTGCTTCTCTTTTGAAGAGAGGGGAGGGAGGGATGTATGCTACAGGATAGATTTTTATTTGCAGTGAGGGCTGTTTTAATGATATGTAAACATTTCATACTTTTAATTAACTTTCTGTTGCGTGGATTTTTTTAAAATTTAATTTCTTATCTCTTTCTATTATACTCATAATAGTAACTTTTCACATGCTTAGCCTACTTTAATTCTATTTCTGTTTTTATAGTGTCATCTTAAAATTTTATTTGATTTCTTATCAATTTTTGTGGGGTTTTTAAAGTTATTAATTGGATTTTTTCACTAGCTGCCACTAGCCTGAGCTTGATATCCAGAATACAAAAAAAAAAGGCTAATGGCTTTATTGTTTGGGAGTTCATAAGATGTTTGAGTGCCAGAATCATTCCTGAGAGCTTCCAATCTCAAGTTGGATGCTCTACCAATTGATCCGAATCACACAAAGTGAAAAAAGACATATGGCTTTATTACTTGGGAGTTCATAAGAAGTTCGAGCATCAAAATTATTCTGGGGATCTTCTGTTCCCAAGTTGGATACTCTACAAATTGTGCTAAACTGTGCCAGGTTCCATGGTAAAGGTAGAATTTTTTTTCAAATAGCACAAAAATTCTCCAGTAAGTTTATGATTTTTTCAGACATCACTCCCTAGTAAACTTGGCCAGTCTTGCAATATTGGTGTGTAAATGGATTTTTGTTATGATTTAAAATCATCATGATAAGATGATATATAATAATCCTTACCATATTCACAATCTCCTTGTCTATCGTTTCATCTATTATGATTTTAAAAAAAGTAACATTGTACACACAACTATATTATATATGTGTGTGATTATATGTGTTATACATGTTTTTAACATGTATGTGCATTATGTACTCACATGTGCATGTATAAACATGTAACAACTAATTTAATATGGTTTGCTATTATCTGTGAATTTTGGAATCGGTGTTACAGTTTGGAATCAAATATTAAAGATATATTTCAATTTTAAATTGATTGTTCAGACATTTTATACCTCATATAGTTTCAAATTATACAATTTTTCACAAGAAAATAATTTGCTTTTTTCATGGGAATGAAAATGCAGTGAATTGATTATGGTATTTATTTTATGGGCAAATTGTATTTCATAAAATAATGTCTGAAGTGGTAAGATTATCATGATTTTTAAAAATGTAAGGAGAAATTTGGTGCACACATTTGTATTTAAGCAAATCTAAAATTATGCAGTATTTTATGAAACACATCAAAGTTGCAAATTGGGGAGTAATTTTATTGCCTTATCTTAACCATAATTTTGCTTTATTTCATTTTTATTCTTAAATCTGATATCTTTTAGAGTCATGATTTTTGAATATTTTGTTTCTGTGTTTGAGGTACATGGACTTTGAGACATAATGTTGTTGTTTGTTTTTTTGGAGCATGCATTGATATTTTTTTATACAATCTTGTGTTGACAGTAACTTAGAGGAAGATTCAAATCAATAATTTTAATTTTTATTAATTATGAGTTTGATTTAGAAATGATTTAAATATTGTCTTTAAAGTCTACTTGTATAGTGAAATGTGTATAATGATGAATTGATTAAAATAGTTTAATGTGATATATTTTATAACTGGGGAAATTTTGTCTCACATTATCTTAGCAATAGAAATGTTGGAAAAGAATATATTTTTTTAAATCTTAATGATACAAAAGTTCAATGAATGCTAGTCAATATGCATGTTTAGGGATTATTATTTACATAATGAAACAGAATTTGCTCAAAGTTTAGTGATTATTTAATATTATAATTTAGAGTCAATATTTGCAATTCCAGTATCATTATTGTGAACATCTAGCCATAAATGAGTATGGACATTCAATTCTAGATGAGAAAAAAAAAAAAAATTAGGAAGAATTATAAATATTATTAAAACATGCAAAACTCTCCATACAGTAGTGCCACTCAGTGCAAGCCAGAGTAATCAATGGATGCCAGAAGGCTTGTGCATAAAATGCCTATCTAGTTCCTACTCATCCAATATCACCAGACTAGTTTTTATCTTGTGGCTTTTGTCAATGAAAAACCTTGGATCTGAGAGCACTGCATCTAGATTTTAGGATCTAATGCAACCCTCCAGCTGCCACATTTTATCTTTACTTAACTACAAAACTATGAGAATAAAATTGAAAACACAATAATATTTTCAATCCAATCTCATTAGCTTATATAGTCATATAGGTCTGAACTCAGTTCAGTATCCATACATTTTAGTGTTTTTGGTCCTTTTATAACCATAGCCACCACTATCCTATTAAGCAGGATTGGTATTAAACCGCTAAACATCACATGATCACCATTTCTTATGCGTGCTCATAACTGTTATTAAAAGAGGCAAAACTCTCCATACAGTAGTGCCACTCACTGCAAGCCAGAGTAATCAATGGATGCCAGAAGACTTGTGCATAAAATTCCTATCTAATGCCTACTCATCCAATATCCACAGACTAGTTTCTAGCTTGTGGATTTTGTCAGTGAGGAGCCTTGGATCTGAGAGCACTGCATCTAGATCTTAGGATCTAATGCAACCCTCCAGCAGAACCTTTTATCTCTACTTAACCACAAAACTATGAAAATAAAATTGAAAAAAACAAACATACCAAAATGTATGGGTACTGAACTGAGTTCAGACCTATATGACTATATAAGCTAATGAGCTTAGATTGAAAATATTATTGTGTTTTCAGTTTTATTCTTATAGTTTTAAATAAATTGTATAAAAACTCTGTCAGATAATGAAAATTATTCTACATGAATAAAGCATGATAAACAGAGCAGCCAAAATTCAAAGAACATTAATTATTCTTACAGTTTTGTAGTTAAGTAGAGATAAAAGGTGGCTTCTGGAGGGTTGCATTAGATCCAAAGATCTAGGTGCAATGCTCTCAGATCCAAGGCTCCTTACTGACGAAAGCCGCAAGCTAGAAACTAGTCTGGGGATATTGGATGGGTAGACACTAGATAGAGATTTTATTCACAATCCTTCTGACATCCATTGATTACTCTGGCTTGCACAGAGTGGCACTACTGTATGGAGAATATTGCCTGTTTTAATAACAATGGTGATCACGTGATGTTTAGTTGTTTAAGATATATATAAATATTAAGTTAAAGATGAAACACATTAATATATATCACATGCTGATTTTTTAGTCTCTTTATTTAATATCTTATTAGACTGTTTTTTAACTTTTTCTATAAATATATATATTTTTTATCTGAAAGATTTCAATATTTTAGATTATTGTAGTTTTTTATTGTATTTTATTTTCAGCTGTATCCTTCTAATGTATAAAATTAATTAAAAACTTCTATAATGTTTTTGAGATAACATAAAAGGCATTTATCTCTCTTGTGAAAATTGTTTTCAAATTTACTATTCAATACTTTTTAAGGAAGTTGGGTGCCATGCATTTGTTTCACATGTTCAATCCAAGATGAAGAATAGTGTATTAATTTGGCTTTAAGATCTTGCCATCATATTTTTAGAAAATTATGAAGAAATTCTTAAATAAAATGTTTCAGTGATTGTATGCTATATCACTATGAATAAAATATGAAAAACTAGTTTTGAAATGTCTGTACCAACTAATCCATGAAGACAATTGTTCCTACATATATCACATGCTGGTTCTTTAGTTTGTTTATGTCATATCTTACCTTGCCTCCAAAAGTGGACTAGTCCAGATTCCTTCCTTACCGGTTCAAATGGCTATACCCAACTGTGGGGCTGAACCTAAGAAACAATAGTAACGAAATACTTTGTTTCTTGTTTAAAATTTTTTTATACAAAAGTTAAATTACGTATTAAAAGTGCTTTAATTTTAAAAAAAAGAATTGACCGAAAACTTTTTTTTTTCGAAATGAAAAGAGATTTTGACATATATGCTATCAAATCAGAGACAGTTGATATTTGGGCGGAGTTAAAGCGTTAGAACAGGTAGTAAAAAGGACAAAAGGGTGGAGTTAGCGTGAGTTTCCGTCTTAGTAAGAAAATAAATAAATAAGTCGTATTTAAATTTAGTTTAACATAAGTGCTAGTACTTTGAAATTGAAATTTTCGAAAATGGATCCGAAAGAAAGCCCAATATATTTTAAAAATCCCCAGTTAGTGGAAAAAGAGAAAGAAGAAGTATCTGAGATGCGAATGATGATGAAAATGATGATGAATATGATGCAAGAGTTTAAAGAAGAATTGTGTCAGAAATTTGAACAAAGCCAACAAGAGCTTAAAGCTGAATTCAAAGCAAAATTGATAAAAGAAATGCGTCAAGAAATTAAACAAAGTCAACAAGAATTGTGTCATAAATTTGAACAAAGTCAGTTAGAACTCAAAGCAGAATTGAAGGAAGAAATTAATCAGGTTAAAACAGAAATTAAAGAACTCAGAGCAGAAGTAAGAGAAATAAGATGTGAGATAACGGTAAAGGTAGAAAAGAACCAAGAAGTTATAGAGTTAGATTTAATTAAAGAAAGTCAGGAATTGAAAAGGAAGTTGAGGTGATAAAAGACATAGAAATTGAATTAGAATCAGATAGCGTTGTGATAAATAAAGTAGACACAAATGTAGATCAAGAAATAGAAGAAAAACTTAAGTTCAAGATAGTAGATAGTGTAGAAAAGTTTTTACAAAAATTTAAAAAGGTTAAAGTAAACGTACGCATTCGCTGTAGACGTAGATTTAAAACAAAGAGAAAGCTAGAAAAAAATATTCCCAGATTGAAGTAATTCGGAGTTTGTCTAGGTATAAAGGTTTTCTGAGTCACGAAGTCGAAAACAGAATGGAAAGAGATAAAGCAATAAAATATAAAAGCGGAACCGATAAGAGAGGAAAGTTAGTTTATATTATAGAATTTGTAGAAAGAAAAAAGAAGCCGCCGGACATAGTTTAAGAGTTAGTAAACGGGCTGAATAGTAAAGGAAATAAACAAAAAGGACCAGAAATGGACAATGAGCACGGATATGATTATTCTGAAATAAATAAATGGTTTAAAGTAATCAAGTCCAATAAAATCTTTGTATAATAATAAAGAGCAGTAAAATAAAATAGTTTTGGACTATACACACGATAATATATAAGTTAAAGTAATGAGTTAAAGTAATATTGTAATATAAATAAATATGTGTCCGTGATAGTTTCAAAATAATATTGTAGCATAAATAAATATGGATAATGTTTGTATGGGTTTAAAATAAGTATCGTAAAACTAAATATTTAAATAATGTTCATAATGAATTTAAAAATAATATAAATGAAAGTCAATCTAAGTTGTATTAGGAGCGTATAAGGGTTCGAATCTAAAGGGATGAGGGTAGTATTGAAATAAGTTAGATAAGGATTAAGTTTAAAGCTCTCGACTGGATAAATTCTAGTACCCGCAACGGATTGGCCGGGATCATTCCTCTTTTAAAAAAAGCGCACTGGCAACAACCAGAGTAAGTCATAAGTCACTTTTCAGGGAAGAATCCCCATATCTCGTACCTCGTTTTCCAAAGCGTAAGTCGGAAATGGACAGTTGAAAATTCCTGCCATTGCAGCTGCTTAGTCAAAGTCCGATCAAGAGAATCGGCAATCGTTTTCCAGGGCGTAAGTCGAAAATGGACAGTTGAAATTCCTGCCATTTGCAGCACCTTTTCTTGGTCAAAGTCCGATCAAGAGAATCGGCAGCCAAAGCTTTGTTTATAAAAGATCCCTGTGCCACAAATTTAGTTTGTCCTCATGGTCATTATCCAGGATGAACATTGTAAGCAATGTTACCAGCATAGAAAGAAGAAAAGCATAATTGGAGATTGCCCTTAGCATGGAAAAGGAAAAGATACCAAAAAGCAAACTTAGAAAGAATAATAAATTAAGATTTAATGTTGTCAGAGATAAAATGGTCAAAAATGACGCATTTTACTCTCAAAAGGAAGGGCGGTGTAATGTACCTATATTGATATAGGCACATATAATTTTATCTAAAATTATATTATTAAAATAATCTTTCGTTAAAGAAAAACATAAAATTAAATGTTGAAGAGTTTATTCAGTTTGTTTTTGAAAAAGATAAAAATCAAATAGTTTTCTAGCGTTAGTTTTGAAATAAAAAGCTACAATTAATTAATCAAAAGGGGGGAGGGGAGTCTTGGTTAGAGAAATTAAACTAAGGGTTATAAAAGGAAGTAAAGAGTTTTTATTAGTATTCGTAAAAATATAATTTAAAAAGTTAAAACATGCAAATCTCTTTTCATTCAAGTTTAATTAAAGAAAAAATAATGTTAAAACTAAATAGTAAATTGTATTAAAAATATATGTGCGTATATATGTGCGATTTGTAAATAAATAAAATGTATGCGAAATAAAAGAAGATTATCATTAAAAACACGGCAATGGCTATTAATAAAATAAAACAACATGTTTTATTGCATAGCTATTACTAATTAAGCAATCTTCCAAAACACGTTTATCAAATGATTATCACTGGAATTTGACAACAGATCTTTGCCGGAGATATTAGAAAGACAACAAGGCGCAGGTATAAATAGACCTTTTTTTTATCGGACAGTAATCAGTTCACAAATTAGTTGAGTGAGTGATCAGTTCACAAATTTATTGAATGAGTGCAGTTCAGAAATTAATTGAGCAGTTAACAAACAAAATGCAGTGTTGAGAAGATTTTGGGAATTCACGCCTCTCCACAGCCTAAAAAGTCTGATGAAAACAGCAAGATCTGCCCGTGAAATAATGTCAACGTAACAACTTAGAAAATCTCCGTCAATATCTAATTGTCTCCGATAGTAATAATCGTGAAAATCAGGAAACTCAGCAAGGAAACGTCCCAGCCGGCTGGTAAGCATTCATAATGGAAACATTTTCACCGAAAGCAGCCTCCAAAGAACAAAATTCTACGTCTACATTCAAAAGCCTAGGTAAAAACATTTGCTTATTTCGTTTATACTGTAATAGCCATTGCATTGCATTAATTCGTACAAATCTTTCAAGAGTCTAATTATATGAACTTTATATCATACATAAATGAACTATTGATATGTGTGATTAAATTCCAAATGCTATGTAATACTTTATTATTATTATGTGTGTACATGAGTTAATATGTGCGTGATCATTATATCAATATTTATTAGTTAAATTAGAGTGTTCATTGCCGCTAACCAATATGTAAACAGATAGATAAAACATAGCCAATGGTTAGTATGACCAATAGACAGTGATGCTCTCTGAATCCAATATTTGCCAGTAAGGTCATCCTTTTGGCGGTAAGAGAGAGAATGTCTGTTTAACCTAAGCGACAATATGCGTTCTCCATTGAAACAACTACAAACAGTGAATGTTTTCATTTTAGCATTATGCTATAGGTATACGCAGTGAGGTAAATCATGATAGGACTGAAAGATACTAAGACTCGAGGCAAGCTGTCTTGTACAGCCGGAAGAGTCAGTGGATAAACTCACGAAGCAGGCTGTTACGAACAGCTAGAAGTGGATCGAGTCAATTGGGCATGACCGGCCTGGCATTAATTAAGATGATATACATGGAACTATATTTATTGTTATTGCATATTATGTAAATAGATTTAATCCTAATAAATCGTATTAATTTGAACTTCTGGTGTTCGTATTTTTTATTACTGTCGGATTGAGTTGTGTTTTAACTTCTGTAGCAATGTTGTTGTTTTTTTATCTAGATTTTTATCTCAGTTTATTATAGCTTTCCATTATATTTTATTTTCGGCCACATTTTATCTGTTGTATAGTTGAGTGGATAATTAATTGTAAATACTATATTTTTCTGTAAGCGCATATGTGTGTGTGTTTTTTTTTAAAGTTTGATAATTGTTTTATATAATTCATTATACTCATTTTTTTTAGCAACAGAAAATATTAATCATTAATTTTTTAAAAAATATTTTTGTAAAGAAGGAAAAAAGAATATTTTTAATTATTAGATTTTACAAAACATCAGAAGTGAGTGAAAGAGGAAAAGGTGATCATTAAATAAGTTACAAGTATTTTAATATGAGAAATTAAAGAACAAAATTAATCAATAAATGTTTTATTATTACTATAAATATGCTTGTACTAATATAAAAAATGAAGTATGCAGATTAATTGGTTACAAATACTAATTTGCCATTAATTTTTTTATTTCTCTTGAAATATTAAATTATTTTAGAACCACAATCTTGATTTGTTGTAAAAATGATTATAAAAAAACCCAAAACAATTATGTTAATCATAATGGGTTATTATTTTTTGGGTTTGAAAAATATAGTCTTTTTGTAAATTGATCTGAATTCAAATACCAAACATAAGTCGATGAATTTATTAATGTAAAATTACAACAGATACTATGTGCTGTGTCAGGTGCTGTCATCTAGAGAGAATGAATTGAAACATTAATGTAATAGTATTTATTTTACAAATATAACAAAACGTTGTTTGTAATCAATTCTATTCTACTGCCGTTTGAATGGTTTTCAAAGTCATTTCTATTGTGATGTTTTTCATTTCTTGCTAAAATTTGGTTTTTAAAATATTAAAACATTACTATTTAATAATTTATATA
The DNA here is from genome assembly GCA_028023455.1 of Epiperipatus broadwayi. Lineage (NCBI taxonomy): Eukaryota > Metazoa > Onychophora > Udeonychophora > Euonychophora > Peripatidae > Epiperipatus > Epiperipatus broadwayi. Next base: position 736,609 of record JAQFVV010006548.1, read on the forward strand.
CAATATTATATAAAAGAGACACTTTGATTACTCTTGGACACCTTAAAAGAAATCGAGCAGATGAATTAGTATTTATTTTACAAATATAACAAAACGTTGTTTGTAATCAATTCTATTCTACTGCCGTTTGGATGATTTTCAAAGACATTTTTATTGTGATGTTTTTCATTTCTTGCTAAAATTTGGTTTTTAAAATATTAAAACATTACTATTTAATAATTTATATACAATATTATATAAAAGAGACCCTTTGATTACTCTTGGAGACCTTAAAGGAAATCGAGCAGAGTAAATTCCTAATGACCATTCCATACATTCTTGTATTGCAGCTGTTATTACTATATGATTATTCATATAGTATATTAACATGGATGGACTGCTTATCAACACACACTAGCTAGCATGGTGAGTTTATTGGTCTTTTACCTCTGAGTTTAAGATCAAGAAACACCATGATTTTTCTTCTTAGTTGCCTGATAAGATAGAATGAATGTGAGGGTTAATGGAAAAAGTTTTTTTCTAATATTTACAATCATGACAGATAAAAATAAATCATGGCCCTTATTCCCAGGAGGCTATAAAGTCACCAGCCAAGGCAGCGGTTGGTGGCCAAAGGTGAAGGTGCTAAGTATCTTCTGATTGCGGACCCAAACTGCCATTTGATGCTGACTTTTTATTTAGATATTTACAACTGCAAATCACTTTCAAGTAACGGAAGTTGCAAGACTTGGAAGAAGAACTGTTTCGTATTAAATGGGACATTATTTGGACTTTGTGAAGTTAGAAGAAAAGGTGAAGAGACGATTGATTTAAAAAGTGGACACAATGTACTCTACTACAAAGGCACAAATATTGGAAGTACAAGTAGAGTAAGATTCATTATAAATAAAAAGTAAAAGAACAACATTGTGGAGATTGATGATATATTGGACAGAGTGGCAAGATTAATTATTCAACTTAATAGCAGATACCAAATGCAGATAATTCAGGTTTATGCCCCAACAAGTTCTCTTAGTGATGAAGCAATAGAAGATTTTTATATAGATGTACAAAAGGCTTTTCATCAGACGAAACAATATTTTACAATTGTTATGGGAGACTTTAATAAATTTTATATTATGAATTCATTTTTTGAGAAAAATGTAAAAAGGAAATGAACATGGAAGGATTCAAATGAAGGTACATTTTAACTAACAGAAAATACATATTTTAAGATTATAATGTTCTTAATAAATTCAACACTGGAAGAGATCATCGATTAATGAGATGTAAGATACATGTTAATGCAAAACTAGAGACAAAAGTTATTAAAAAAAACAATATTCATAGTTGATATTTCTAATCTTCAGAAACACTAATGAATTTAAATTATAACTTGCAAATCATTTTCATACATTAGCAGATTTTGAATATGATTCAGATTTGAATGAAATGAATAGGAAAATAACTGATATACTTATAAAAACTGCAACATAGATAGCTGGTAGAAAAAAGCAGCAATTAAACAATAAATTTTTTACTCAGATTAGAGAATTTATGAATAAAAGAAGGATTATGAAAATATATAAAAATGGTGCATTAAGATGGATTGAATATCTCAAATTTTGTAAAATGGTGAGAAAAAGAGTTGATAATGATATAATAAAGTATAATTGTGAACTAACAAGGAGAGCTATAGAAGTCAGAAGAGAATAAAAATCTCAAGAGGTAAAACAACATTTTGGTATTAGTAGGAAATTTATATCTGCAATAAGAAAAAAAGAAGGAACTATTACTAAAGAGAGAAATGGATAGAAGAGTTCTAACAAAAATTATATAGTAATAAAGATCAAATACCTCCAACAACTATTATATCTTTTGAATTGCCCATGATTTTAAATGAAGAAGTGAGACATGCAATTAAATTTATGAAGAAGGAAAAAGCTCCAGGTAATGATGGAATTGTAATTGATATCTTAAGAGAAGCAGGTCAAGAAATAGAATTTTTTTTCGCAAAGTTATATACCAAATGGCTAAATGATAAATATGGACCAGATAATTGGAAGAAGGCAATATGAATATTAATATTTAAAAAAAGTGATATTAGAAATTACAAACCTATCAGCCTTTTATCAGTTTTATACAAAATTTTTACCACAATAATTACAACTCGACTACAGAGGACTTTGGATTTCAACCAATCAAAAGAACAAACCATTATGCTTTGGATTTGTAGATTATGAAAAGGCATTTGATTAAGCATTGTATCATCAAGGTATAAACCCAGGATATTGTCATATTCAGAAGAATATTTACAAAAATTCAAGAGCAACAATTATATTACATAATGATATTAGGAAGGTTAACATTAAGAGGGGTGTAAGTCAAGATGACTCCATATCTCCAAAACTTTTTACAGCAGTTCTACAAGAAGTATTTTGTGGATTAAAATGGGAAGCTAAAAGAATAAAAGTAAATGGAGATTATTTAAGTTATCGAGATTTTTCAGATGATGTAGTTGTTTTTGCAAATAATGCTTCAGAGCTTAAGGAAATGTTGTAAGAGTTATCATATGAATGTGAGAAAGTAGGATTAAACGTTAAAAAGACTAAATAATGTTCAATGGATTTTCTCATAAAATGAAAATAAAGATTGATAATGACGAGTTACCTTGGTTATATTATTATTACATATGGGAACATAATGGATGAAATTAATTGTTGGCTGGTGTGCTTTTGGTAGAAGTAACTTAATATTAAAGGAAATATGCCTATATGTTTGAAAAGGAAGATTTTTAATAAATGTGTTTTATCAGTTCTTACTTATGGATCTGAAGCTTGGACATTTAATAGAAGAGCAATACAGAGACTTCAGACCAATCAAAAAAGTATGGAGAGATAAATGCATGTTAGGAATAACTAGAAGAGATTGAAAATGCAATACATGGGTAAGAGAACAGATAGGTATTACTGACATCACTGACAGGATTAAAAGACTGATGTGGAATTGGGCTGGACATGTTTCTAGAATAGATGATAATAGCTGGACAATTTAAATATTAAACAGGATTTCAATAAATTGTAAAAGACCCAGAAAGAGACCACATGTAAAATGGCTGGATGAAATAAAGATGTTTGTAGGGTGATGTGGAAAAGAGAGGCTAGAGATTGGAAAAGATGGATTGAATTTGGAGAGATCTTCATCCTGCAATGAACTGATAATGATTGTCAATGATGATGATGATGATTACACCATATCCAAACATTCATATTTTCTTTAAAAAACTTATTTGGATTATATTTTCATAATATGTTTTTAATATTTTTTATCATTTATTTTTCATATTGGAAAGGTGCATCGTATGATTTTTACCAATAGTTGTCAAAAACAAAGTTTTATTAGTTGAATTATTAATATCATCATCAACCATTATCAATCCACTTCAGGATGAAGACTTTTCCAAGTTCAATCCATCTTTTCCGATCTTTAGATTCTCTTTTTTACATCATCCCTGCACACTTTCTTATTTCATTCATCCATCTAACATGTTGTCTTTTTCTGGGTCTTTTACAATCTCTTGGAATCCAGTTTAAGATTTCAATTGTCCATCTATTATCATCTCTTCTAGCAATATGTCCAGCCCAACTTCAATCTTTTAATTTTTTCAATGAGATCAGTAACACCTGTTTGTTCTCTTACCCATACATTGCGTTTTCAATCTCTTCTTGTTACTCCCAACATGCATCTCTCCATACTTCTTTGAGTGGTCTGAAGTCTCTGTATTGCTCTTTTATTAAGTGTCCAAGTCTCAGATCCATAAGTAAGAACTGGTAAAACACATTTGTTAAAAACCTTTTTTAAACACGTAGCAATCCAACCAAGTTTAATTTCATCCATTATATTTCCATCTATATTAATAACCTGACCAATGTATTTGTAACTGTTAACTTCTTCTAACTCATCATAATCAATCTTTATTTTCATATTTTGTGAAAATTGATTAAACATTACTTTAGTCTTTTTAACATTTATCGTTAGTCCTACTTTCATCTGATAATTCCTGCAACATTTTCTGCAGCTCTAAAGCATTATTTGCAAAAACAACTACATCATCTGCAGAATCTAAATGACTTAAATAATCTCCATTTACTTTCACTCTTTTAGCTTTCCATTTTAATCCACAAAATACTTCTTGCAGCACTACTGTAAAAAGTTTTGGAGATATATATTTATATAAATAAATGTCTTTCAAGTTTTTAAATTAAATTCTTAACATTTTTTATTTGAGTTATAGTATTAATTGAGAAAGAATAAAAGGAATTTCTCACACCTTTGAATGTTTGTTTAAAATTTTTGAGGTTAGAGTAATACAGAGTATTTGTAGGTAAGACATGAAATGCATCGGTATGCCAATTACGTGAACTATAAGAGATATAAAGGTAACGTGATTTGAGGAAGTCATCATGTAGGCTTGACTTCATGTTAAATGAAGGTCAGTGTAACTACAGCATAGCTAGAGGCAAAAATATTTTATTACTCATGTTGCAAGAGATGGGCTATAAAAAGTATTTTGTAGTCCTATAAGCAGTTGATAGGTTTTTATGATTTAAATCACAGCTTGTACAACAGCATACAAAAATTGCAGATATTTTTGGAAAATGGTTGTTTAGAAGGTATGAGGTGCCGTTGAAAACTGATGGCAGCAAGCATCTCTCTTTTTATTGATTAATTATATATATTGGTAGAAAGTATACAATGTGTGAAAGAAGTTACCATAAGTATTCTTATTAGAGTTGACTAAATTAAAGAATAATGAAGACATAACTGGACATTAGCATGACTCTATTTGATAGCATGCATCACTGGAATCATAGAATAGCTTATTTCTGATTATAATGTGATAAAGGACACTTTGCGCCTTATTTGCTAAAGCAGACTTTTTTGTTTTTATCAAATATGAAGTACTAATAATTAGGGTATCAAGTCACTTTTAGTTGATATTTTTCACACATTTAAAGTCTTTTCATTGTTGCATTGCATAGTTGTCATCATGAAGCCGCATTCCATCAGGATAAGGCATGGGTATCATTTCCAAATGATTTTTGACTGTTGGCTAGTTTTTTATAATAATTTTCTATGTAGACTTCTTAATGAAGATGTATGGAACTTTATTGGATAAAACTTGAAATGTGTTCAGTATTACATTATCATGTGACTAGAAAAATATTGAAGTCACATATACCTCATGCACATCATGTATCAAAATACATTCTACATCATTCCAAACACACAAAGTACTGACTGCCATAACATTTTGGTTTTCTCATCATATTAAATGGTATATAATTTCTTCTTAGTGAAATTCTTTTTATTTCAATCATTAGATCATAAATAGTACTGCTGAAATTATTTATAAATATAATGGAGAAGAAAGTCAAAAGAATTTAAAAAAGAATAGTTAGAAAAGAAGAAATTGCAAGGTGGCAGGAGACCAGAAAAGTGGTTGGAATTAAACAAAGCAGTTAAAAATGAGCTTGAAGTACTATCAGTAGTGGAAACACATCTCAGAGAAGAAGAACTTATACTGGAAGACTTAGTATGAAAAGGTATAAAATAGAAAGAAGAAAAGGGGTGATGGTATAGAAGTTATGGCAAAAAAATATTTAAGTAGTGTTAAATGTCAAGAACATTTGTGGTTTGATATAAGGTTAGGAAGACAGGAGTGGATCGTGGCTGTAGTGTATATAGCCACTAGAGATAGTCAAACTATAATGGAGTGGAACAGTAGCATATATGAATTCCTAGTTAAGGATATGCAGAGTTTTAAAGAAAAGGGGAAAAGAATAATGGGTATAGGGGATATGAATGGGCATATTGAAGAAATTGATGGTGTAGATAACAAGAAAGGACAGCTTTTGAAGAATTTTTGTCAGAGAGTGAATTTGAGAAATTGAAAATTTGTCAAGTATATGAAGGATAGTACATATGGTCTAGAAATAATAATGAATAAAGTACAGTAAATTAAAGTGTTTGATAATGAAGAGAAAGTATGTAATAGTGATCATAATTTTTTTTTTCTCAAAGTAACCTTTATTAATAAAAGATTACAAAAAAATTTTAGGTACACTTACCCATTGAGGATTACACAGTGATTCAATGTAACAAGGTAAAATGTACATATGTTCAAAAATAATGACATCCATAGAAGTTGCTGTAATGTGATTAATGTGTATCTGTACGTGAATCCACATGGCCCGGCTGTCGAGAAGTTAACCATCACCCAATGGTCCCACCCCTGGGGCCCCGAAGCGAAGACTCAAATGCTTCAGCTGAATAGGTGAAGTCCAGCATTGTGCCAACCACCACAATAGGCAGCGAGGTCCAAGGCCCAAGTTCACCAAGCAATAAACTCTCGAACCACAGCCGAGCCATGTCAAGACCATTCTGAATATCTATGCCTCCCAATTAGCAGTCCAAATGAGCAGATGTGGATGGAGAATGAATGATAAGAATAAGTTAGAAGAATATAAAATAAAAGTGAAAGAAACCATGGAAGAGTTGATTGGGGGTGAATATAAGGACTTTTGTGGTGAAATTGAAAAAGTGGCAAATAAGGTTTTAGGTAAGAATATTCAAAAGAAAAAAAATAATATGAAAGTGAGAGTTAGTAAAAATATAAAAGAGAGAGGAAAAGCATGCTGAGAATTTAAGTGTACTATTAAGAACAAAGAAAGTGAAAAGATGTTAATGTTAAATGGGAAAACTATTTTTAAAAAAAAGTCGGCTAAAATAAATAATTATAGAGAGAGAGAGTGAAATTTAATAGTAAATTGTTGGAGGATATTAATAAAAGTGGAAGAAATGGGAGTAAAAAATTTTGGAAATACATTAAAAGAAGGAATGTAGGGGAAAGAGAAATAGTATTACTAGACAATGAGGGAATAGAGTATAGCTCTAGAGAAGAATTAGAGACAATCTTAAATAAGTATGTAATGGATATAGAAAAGATGTTAGATGTGAAGGACAGAGTGATAACAAACATGAAAGCATATAGTAATGAAAATATTAGGCTTACAGAAAATGAACTGAATGAGGCAGAGAAGAAATTGAAAAGTGGAAAGGCAAGAGGTTTGAATGGATGGGCAGCAGAGATAGTAGTGAATTTAGGGCATAGGGCAAAATCAAACTATTATCACATTTAATAAGATGGCACAGAAGAGAGATTTTCTGGGTAGGTGGAGTAATACAAGAGTAAGATGACTACTTAAAGAAAAGGGTAAGGATCATAGAAAATTAAGCAAATTATAGACTGATAGCGGTAATGTCAGTGTTATATAAAGTTTTTGTATGGCTGGAAGAGTCACAAAATGGATGGAAGAAAATAATATAGTGGGAGAAATACAGGGAAATTTTCGATTGGATAGGTGTACAAGAGATAGTTTATTTGTAGTTACACACTTATAGATATGAGTAGAAATATAGATAGACAGTTATATATGGTTTTTATAGATATAGAGAAGGCATATGATAGAGTAAATAGAAATAGATTATGGGTAAGTTTAGTAAATTTGGGAATGGATGGAGCTTTAGTGGATATTATTAAGAGATTATATGAAAATAATTACTATATGTATCAATTAGGGAATATAGAATCAGTTAAAGTTAAAAATGGGATGGGACTAAGGCAAGGATGCTCTATGTCACCTATTTTGTTTTTATTATATTTGAGAGAAATGGAGAGAGCAATAGAAAGACTAGGAAGAGGGGTAGAGATACCATTAATAGGTGGCAAGGGAGTATATACATTATCGGGTCTTTTATTTGTGGATGATGTCTTCTTGTGCACAGAAAGAAGGGAAGATATGGAAGTTATGCTGAGGACATGTGCAAGGGTGGGTAAAGAGATGGGGATTAAATTTAGTGAGGAAAAATCAAAAGTAATGATGATTAATACTGGGGAAAGAGAAGACAAAGAATTTTTATTGGGGGATATAAAGTTAAGTGTGGTGAATAGATATAACTATTTGGGAATCATCTTAAGTAATCAGAGAAATTGTTTGGATGAATGGGAGAAAAAATTGATAAATGAAGCAAAGAAAAGAAAGGGATTGATAAAGAAAGTAACAGTGTTTCATATAATAAATATGATGTAGCTAGAATTGTATGGGAAGGGAGTGGCAGTAGCAGGGTTAACATATGGTAATGATGCATTATGTGTTAGTAAAGGGGTATTAGATAATTTAGAAAAAGTACAAAGAGAAGTAGGAAGACATGCATTAGAGGCAGATGTATGGATGGCAAAGGAGGTAATTCAAGGAGAAGTGGGATCGTCAGGTTTTTATATGAGAGATGCAAAAAGCAAAATGAAAATGTTCGGTAGATTGCAATTTATGGATAATAGGAGAATAGCCAAAATAGTATTTAATTGGGTTATGAGTAAAGGGCAAGCAACAGGATGGGTGAGAAAGGTAGTATGGCATGCAGAAGATTTGGATAAAGAATATATGTTAGTATACTTATACAAAAGATGGGATGATTGTGTTAGGAGAATTGTTGAGTGTTCTAATGGTAAGAAATGGGCTAGAAGAATAGATGCATTAATAAAGAATAGGGAGTTGGAGAGATGGAGAACTAGTATGGAGAGTAAAAAGAGTTTAAATATATATAGAAGTAAATGGAATATTGGGTGCGAGTTAATTTATGATAATAGCAAAGAAAGTAGTTTACTGTTTAAGACTCAAACAGGATCTTTAGCAACAAAGGAATATACAAATAAATGGAAAAATATGGGTGATTTAGTCTGCAAGTTGTGAAAGGAAGTCATAGAAAATATTAGGCATCTGTTAATTGAATGTAAATGCCTGAAAGCAGAAACGGTACAAATAATGAAGTTGTAGAACAATAAATATAAACAAAGTGATTATACAGAAAGTGGGTTATTGTTTTTTATGCTGGGTTTGGGAAAAGATAAGGAGGATTTGGATATAAAGACTATGGAGTTGACAAAGATTATATTGTGGAAATGAGATGGAGCAGAATAGAGAAGAATATGGGAAAACTTAGGGCAGAGAATAGAAAGGGAAGGTAAAGTGGCCAACAGGTTTCTCTGGGCATAATGGCTGACAGATTCCTGACTCCGTAGAAGGAAAAGTCACAATGCATCATATCATATCAACATTATGTGATATTGAAATGATCTGTATTTGAATTTCAGTTTCGACATGCAGTTATTTTTATTACATAGTATGCTTTAGGGATTTTTAAAGGTTAAAGTGATTATTGTTTTAAACTTACTTTGTATACTTAATTTAAAAATATATTTATTAGCTATTAAGACCTTTGCAGATTTAGTTTTGCACTTCCTGTTTATATTAGTCTGAATTTCAATGTAGCTAACCTCTTTGTGGCTTATTACTTATGTTGTTTTTATGTTTCATAGATAATACTGTTGAAATTAAAAAATATTATGCAATATCAATAAGATCTGTTTTCAATGATGAATTTCAGTTAGTGATATGCAGTTGTTTGGATTTTCTTATGTAGTATGTTTTAAGAGTTTTCAAAGTTTAAAATAATTACAAACAGCCATCTCTTATTCATTTGAACCAAAGTATTTTTTAACAATTTCACGGAAGAATAGAAGTCATTATTTAATCAATTAAGTTTTTATAGTTTTTTATTTATGCTTACTTCCTAGCTATTTTTAGCTATATTTATATATTTACTGATGATAGTTTAAGGTTAGGTGTACTGTAGCCAATAGGCGACACTGCAATACCATCAAAAACCCACAAGAAACCTGCAAATGATAAATTTCTATCCAAAAATTGCTGAAATCGACAAATTAAAGTATCTAAGGCAAGTAAATCAAACAAATCCTTCTAAAATACAAATGAAAAAAATTGAAGAAAACACTATAAAATTTGAATTATACTCCAAATGCAGCTCCCACCACCCCAGAATGAAGAATTATATTCAAAAATTTGCTGAAATCGACAAATTAAAATGCCTAAGGCAAAGCAAATCAAACAAATCCTTCTAAAATACAAATTAAAAAAAATTGGAAGAAAACGCTATAAAATTTGAATTACAAAAACAGAGAAACTATAATACTAAATGTCAAAAAATTAACAAAGCTTCATTAATGGTGGATGGTGCTTCATTTATGGCAGATAGTGAGAATGCAGTACTTGTTAAAAAAATTCCTCTGACTTTCAACACTTATGTGGGATGTAATAATTCACAAACCTTAACAGATTAATACTTATTAAGTAATTAAATATAGATAACAATGAGCTCATAGCTATTTAAAAAATAAAAGTAGCTATAAATTACAAAAACAGAATTTGGTCTAATATATAAAACACAACCCCAACCCCCGCACGACCAAAAATAAGTACTTTTCAAAAATATACTAAATTTCATCAATATTTAAAAAATAAGACTTTCAACATTTGCAAATATGCCTGTGCAATCAGATTTCAAAGCAGCAATTTATATAAGCTAAAAAGCAATAAGAACATTACACCAGAGAGCTTTTAATTGTCTTTCCCAAAAATTTATCAAATTAATTATTCTCTGCTTTGAAATTATGGCATATTATTTAAATGTTATAAGTTTTTAAAATAGATTTATAGAAATCTGCAGTAAAAAAATATTACCAATTTTCTTCCAGGCTGAGTTGTCCAACATTTGATGTTTGCAGAATAAAAATCTATTAAAAAGAACATTATTATTTTGAGCCTTATTGGAGTACAATTATTACAAGAACAGATTGCAGCACACTTAACTAATAAAAGCAGATTAAATAATGGTGGTATTTGGTGGTTTAAAGAATACAACAAAGAGAAATTAACAGCAGGTTTTAACAAACAATTATAATTCTGCAAAAAATAGGCAAAAAGAAGGTTCAAATTTTTTTAGGTTTTTGGTGCAAAATTATTTAGAGAAGCCTTTTTTCAAACAGATTGCAGCACACTTAACTAATAACAGCAGATTAAAGAAATGTAGTTCAACAGTAGTTATTTGGTGGTTTAAAAAATACAACGAAGATGGCAGAAATTAACAGCAGGCTTTAGCAGACAATTATAGTTCCACAAACAATAGGCAAAAAGAAGGTTCAAAATTTTTAGGCTTTCAATGCAAAATTATTTAGAGAAACATTCAAATTTTGAGGCTTATTGGAATAAAATTATTTAGAGAAGTCTTTTTTCAATCAGATTGGACTCACATAACTCCATTTCCTCATGTTCCATCTTTGGGATATCCCAAATTTTTATCATTTTGAGTAAGAAAAGATTGCTGAAAAGATGCTACTTAAATTTCAGCATGGGTTTTTGAAATGTTGCCTGAAAGTTTATGCATGTGTAATGTTGTTTTCATCTGCGTAAAGAAAAAAAATCCATATTAACCAGTCAAAAATAAAAATAATTCCAACACCTTCTATTTCTAGCAGTACAAAATACTTAATATGTCATAATAAAACTAAGCAGGTATTTCAAAAGACTAGTTCAGTTACATTTTGATTAAATTTGTTGGCTCAATAAATTATATTTTTCATGTGAAAGGTCTATTACATCATATTTCATTTTGAAAGTACAAATTGTGACATGTAATATACTACAGTGTGATTATATTTCTCTTTTTAAATCTTTGATTGGTATATGTGTATAGATTTAATTCAGTATTTTCCTAAAAATCTCATATAACATACATATATAATGTTTATGCAACTATTTAGCAGTTTCTAACTTTTGTGTGTAGATTAAATGTTAATTTTAAAAATAAATTTTGTTTAGAGTGAAAGTAAATGCAATCTTTTCAGCACCATTTTCTATTAATTTAGGGATTGCTTTTGTTTTACTAAGATAAAAGAGCTAAGTTAAGAAGAAAGTTAATAGAAAGCTAAATTTTATCATTTTAAAGAAGTATGTGAAAGCTAATGGATTTTTATGCTACAAATAACCTTTTTACCTATTTTTTGCAGAACTATAATTGTTTGCTAAAACCTGCTGTTAATTTCTGCCATCTTTGTTGTATTTTTTAAACCACCAAATAACCACCATTATTTAATCTGCTGTTATTAGTTAAGTGTGCTGCAATTTGTTCTCTAAATAATGGTGCTCCAATAAGGCTCAAAATAATTTTCTTTTTAATGGATTTTTATGCTGCAAATGTCAAATGCTGGACAACTCAGCCTGGAAGAAAATTTGTAATATTTTTTTTACCGCAGATCTCTATAAATCTATTTTAAAAACTTATAATATTTAAATGATATGCCATAATTTCAAAGGAAAGAATAATTAATTTGATAAATTTTTGGGAAAGACAATTAGAAGGTCTCTGGTGTAATATTCTTATTGCTTTTTAGCTTATTTAAATCACTGCTTTGAAACCTGATCACCTAGGCATATTTGCAAATATTGATTCTTTCATTCTTTAAATATTGATGAAATTTAGTATATTTTTGAAAAGTACTTATTTTTGGTCATGCGGGGGATGGGGGGTGTTTTATATATTAGACCAAATTCTGTTTTTGTAATTTATAGCAACTTTTAGACCAAATTCTTTTTTTGTAATTTATAGCTACTTTTATTTTTTAAATAGCTATGAGCTCGTTGTTATCTATATTTAATTACTTAATAAGTATTAATCTGTTATTAAAGTTTGTGAATAATTACATGCCATGTAATTATTAGTGTTGAAAGTCGGAGGAATTTTTTTTTAACAAGTACTGCATTCTCACCATCCACCATTAATGAAGCTTTGTTAATTTTTTTGACATTTAGTATTATAATTTTTCTGTTTTTGTAATTAGAGTTTTATAGCATTTTCTTTCAAATTTTTTTTATTTGTATTTTAGGATTTCTTCGATTTACTTTGCCTTAGGCATTTTAATTTGTTGATTTCAGCAATTTTTGGATAGAAATTTATCACTTGCAGGCTTCTTGGGGGTTCTTGATGGTACTGAAGCATCACGTAGCAGCCACAGTATACCTAACTGTAAACTATCTTACTGATTACTGTTGGATTATTAACTGGATTGGTTGTGTGCTAATTACTTGTATCTTGAATCCTAAGCCTGATTTGAATGAGTTTTGAATCCCATGTTATCGATGACAAACAGATTTGTTACCATTATAAATATATTGAAGGGTCTCAGATAAAGAGTAGTTAGCATAGCATGTTGCTGTTCCAACAACTTAGTTTGGATTCAGTCAAAAAAATTATTTTAGTTGAAATTTTCTAAGCAAGCTTAGAATATGATTAGTATATTTATTAATCAGTTAAACTGGTTAATTAAAAATTATTCATATTAATAGTGAATGTTCTATGTAAGCAGTAAATTAGCTTTATCTTGTTTATGAAGATATTTGTGGCAAATAATTTCATTTATTGTGTATGTGTATCCTGTTTTGAAGTAATTGAGAAATAATAGCTTAAATAGTTGTTTTTTTAAAACAAGCAAAACTTTTATCAGTAACATTATATATTAGAATAGTAATAAAAAAAGAATATATATATAATTTTGTCTATAATTAGTTAGGAATAAAACTTATGAAAATCTGCAACATTTTGTAATATTTATTGACTCAAACTAATCTTCCTAAAATATTACAATGAATTATATGCTTAGGTAAATATTGTTTATATATTGAAGCTAAGCTATAATGATTAAAGTATAAATTAATTTTAGGCTTAAAAATGAAATAATAATATTAATAGTATTTGAATTTTTGTATTAAATTTATTTATATTGTATGATTGTTTTAGAATAAGTGAAAAAGTATTAACTTTTTAAGTAAAAGTAAAAGTAACACTTGTATTGGGGGGGGGGGCATTTTTGATTGAATTTCAAAGTATACAGTCAGATCTTGAATTTTTAGTGTATTCTTTAAACTAATGCACATGCACTTTGTGGATTTTAACTATAAATGAATATCCTCACTTCCAAACACAAGATAAAGTCTTTATGCATTAGTTTAATGGCTGATTATTAATATTACAGTTTATAATAACATAGCGCTATATAAAATAAATATTTTGTGTATTCTTTAAAGAAAATATATTTATTTATTATATCTTTTAAAATTAAAATAGAAAGTAATATATATATATATTGATTCTAAACCATTTTCATAAAAAAAAAAGTTTTGAATATTTTTTTTTTTTATTGATAAAATAATGAATGATTATACTTATAAATTTAATAAAATAAAATAATTAGTGATTTAATCAATAATGTGTAATGAATTATTATTAAATAGTAATTGCAATTAAAGTTAAAAATTTACAATAACAATTACCTTCATATAGTAGTTTTAACAGCTCATGTAAGCATAAGAAATGGTGATCATTTGATGTTTTAATGATTTAAAGTTAAAAATGATGATTATATAGGCATGTTTTTATCAAATTGCTTTAAAAAAATAATCAATGATGTGATTTAAAGATTTTTGTCAGAAAAAAATAATTGTTAAAAACAAAGAAATTGAAACCATGAATGCAAATTTTTTATTTTTAGGTGGTTCTATTTCTTGATGAGAATTATATTTAAAATTGAAAATTTTTTTAAAAATGGATATATAAATTACAAATCAAATTAAAATATTAATAGAGGCAAATATTAAAAGAGCATGATTTTCTATAAAATGCAATTTTAATAATTTTTAGCTAATCGAATTCCAGAAGCAAAGATAAATATGTAAGAAATATATGTGAATAAATGAAATAAAAATAATTGTGTATTTTAAATAAGTAGGAGTCATTTGTAAGTTGAAATATTTTTTAAATTATGTTTCTGTTTGAATTGTGAATGAGAGATTTTGGTAAAAATCTTATTCATTTTTTTTAGGAGGGAAGAAAAAAGGCAACCCCCCCCCCCCAACTTGTTACTTTTTATCTCATTTAAAATGTTTTAAGTCTGTAAATTTGTATAATTGTTTAAACATATATACTAAAGTACATTATTTATTTAAGCATATATTAATTAATTAAAACAGTTATAAATATTGACTCATTTATTGTTTCAAATATTGATTGCCTGATTAATATCTGATATGGATGCCACATGTAAACAGTAATTTTTTGATTCATTTTTTATCCATTGAATGATTGTAATATAATGCATGGAATTTTGTATTTTAGTTTTTGATATTATTTTTAGATGGCAGCTAGAATCTGAAGGAAAATAAAGATTTCTACTATGTGTGCATTAGGAAGCAGATGTTTGCATTTATTGGACATCAATTAGTGAATTTTTTTAATTAGTCAGTGAATTTTTTTTTTACTTTGAAGTTATTGTTTTTTACTTGCAATTGTTTAGTATTTATTTGTATTTATTCTTTGTAAATATAGAATGTTTATACATAGCATTTTAAAATATATTTTACTTTTTATAAATATATTTGATTTTTTACTAAGTATTGCAAACTTATGAGACAGGAGACACAAAATACTTTACATTAATAATATCAAAAATATTTGTCAGTGTTTTTTTTTTTCTAAAAATATTTTTAGTAAAACTATGCTGAAAAATATTTTTTTTTATATTTTGCACACACTGACAAATAACTAAACTGAAGATCACACACTAACATGCAAAAAATCAATCAATCTGGGGGAGGGGGATCAGTGTATTAAAATAAGGTTATTGATAAAGTTAAAATAATAAATAATTATAATGGTTTAAATTATAAAAACATATCAAGTCTGTTACCTTCAAAGAATTAACTTGGTTTTAAATAATAAAAAGCTTTAAACTATTTTTGAAAGGAATAAGAGATTCAAATTCTGTTATGGATAAGAAGCTGTGTTTACCATATATACATATATTGTGCAAAATGTAATCTAGGGTTTTTTTAATTTTATCAGTGCATTTATCATGTCAGTGGCACAGTATTGTAATCATCGACCAGTGCCGAAATTCAGATCACTTTATTTCATATGCATGCATTTTGTGGACAGTCTTTGCTCTCCAGGTGAGCTGGAGATATGAAACACTTTTATCCATTACTCTCACATGAGACAGAAACTGGTTTTTATCCACTTTTAATATCTAGTGGAAGAATATATTATATATATATATTTTTTTTTAGATATGGGTCAACATGGTTTACTTGAAAAACAGATGTTTTGATGTAAATACATGATTCTACCCAAACTGAGTTTGTAAAAAGTCAATAAATGCAAATGAGCTTTACAAAAAGTAGAAGATTCAATTATTGTGCCAAAACAATTGATAACATGGTCTGTAAACTATGGTTCTATCCTGACAAACACTAGACCCTAGCCATATTGCTATCATAAGCTAATCAAAATTTAAAAAAATAATCAAAAATATATTTTAAAATATTTTGAAACATACTTATCATAGTCCAACTCTGATGGCTCTCATTCACATTTTAAAATCATAGATCGATTTCAATAAGGATATCTTATTGCAATTCACTCAGTTATGGAAAGAAATTTATCCCCAACAGCCATTTTTGCATTGGTATTAATGAGGTTTACTCGTGAGTATCAAATTATTTTGAAGCTTATGTCGGAAGTTGAGGGTATTGATGAGGATAGAGATTTATCCAATGGTTACCATAATAACATAGATTCTGCAATTAATGCGAATAGGAATTATGTGTATTATCTTTCAAGTTATAACTTGAGAAACTCAGAAAATGAAGCTAAATATATTCTTCATTAAAATTAATAAATAATATGGGGTATTGAAATTGATTTAATTAATGCACCATTCTATATCTTCATGTTAATTAAAATAAAGATGGAGATTAATTAGATGACAAAAACATTAGAGCAATTTAACATAGTAAATGTAAAAGACTTTCATTTCTAATGCAGTTTTATCATTATTTTATATGCCTTTTCTGAACTTCATTCTATTTGAGTCTGAATACTATGTTTAGAATAAATAATTATTGAAACTGCATTATCCAACTATATGTTATTTTATTATTTCAAAAACTTATATCTCTTTTCTGTCTGAATGTAATATTAATAATATAAATGTTGGCATTTATACAGAAAAGGTAACCATATATTTTATCTAAGACAGCAGTCATACCTTCAACATTTTCAAGTTTTCATACATATTCTCATATTTTTAATGGTCACCCAAAGAAAAGTATAGGACATGAAATCTGGGCTTTTTCTTGCCATTTCATTAATTCTCAAAATGATTGGTTTAGGAATTTCTTTTTTCACATATTGAAGTATGCTGAGATATTTCGCTGAATCATTTTTGGAATTTTTTGTATTTGTTCATGACACTTCTTTCTTAAGCATATATAAAGAAACATATCCATTGACATTCATTAAAAAAATACAAATCAATAATATGATCTTTCCAAATGTCACACCATCCTATCAACTACATTGCACTCTATATTTTTTTGTCAGTATTTTTACTATATACTATCATCTCTAAGAATATAAATATATATATTAACTATTGTGATGATCGCACACACTGCGATCACATATGTATATATTTAATATTAAACAGTATTAAAT
Source organism: Epiperipatus broadwayi (assembly GCA_028023455.1). NCBI lineage: Eukaryota > Metazoa > Onychophora > Udeonychophora > Euonychophora > Peripatidae > Epiperipatus > Epiperipatus broadwayi. The sequence goes on from JAQFVV010006548.1 coordinate 754,114, forward strand.
ATTGTAGTTTTCTGTTCGAAATAGAGAAAAAAACAAATAAATAAAAGAATTAAGCCAATGAGGAAAGAAAAATGTCATAATTAATTACCGTAATGAAATAAAAGAGAGGGAAATGGAATCGGAGAAGATGCTTATCTTTTACCCTCCAAAGTTATCTTTTGAAAAATATAAGAAGTTAGAAAATATTGAAGTCATCTATTTGGTTTAAAATCAACAGTGAGAAAGGAAATATAAATGAAATAGGAACTTAAAATGATTTATAAAAAAAGTAAAAATTGAGGAGTTTAAATAAGATTAGAAATAGAATTTAGAATGTGACAAAAGATAAGGATCTATTCTAAAAAGTACACATTTTGATGAAAACTAAATGCATGTGTGAAAGTATGTATAAAGAGAGCAATGTTTAATGCATGTCAAATGAAAATAATTTTATTAAAAAAAGAAAAGAAAAGAAATAATAAATAAATGTAAAATATTGTTATGAAATTGTATGAAAGAAGTAAAATTTGTATAAGCTGTTGAAGGCATCGTAAAATGAAAGGTGTGAAAGAAAAGCAACAAACAAAAAGATCAAGATAATGAAAGAATTTGAAAAAAAAACATTAATGAATTAATTGTACGGAACAGTTCACATAGAGACTTCGGTGAGGACACTGCTCTGATAAGAAGAAGATTAGAATATAGTAGAAAGCAGATATGAAAATCTTTTAATTTTTGCAAAGAAAAAAAACCCAGAAAGCTGAGTGTAAGGATCTCGATGTAGAATACTGAACATTGTATGAACATGAAAATAATCTACAACATAACTGAAGCTTCAAGGATGTGTGGCTAAGGGCCATCACGATCGCTGGCCGATTCAGACCCACCGTACTCGTATGGTCACTTAGCCATGTAACAACTGCCAGTGCAGGGCCTGCTTGATGATATGCCTGCCATGCCCTTGATGTCCTAGTATGGAGATATCACTACAGACATAAGAAGAGATTCCACAAACCAAATCCAAGCCTAAGAGCGACCGTCTCTGCAAAAGAAGTGGAGGAATTCCACATGAGGGTCAACAGGACATTCACTCACATCGGAAAAGAAAAATCTAGGTAAATTACATAACACACCTATATAGAACACATGCACATACTTTTGATTTAAATCAATTGCAAATCCCAGATATTCATGAGATAGACACTAATTAGACTCTTTCTAATACTGGGAATGACGTTTGTAAATGGATAATTTATTGTAATAAATTATAATCGTTTATAGGATTTAACCTATACACTTAATCATAGCATTATAGATAAATGATTTTTTTTATTGTATGCAAATATTTCAATTGATTCCTTTTTTTGTTATTTATTTATTATATTAAATGTTCCTTAATTATTTTGTCTGTTTCGTCTCGTTTCTTCGCCATTTCAAATAGTTAATATACCCAGAGGGTTTTGGATTAGAATTATTACTTCATTTTGAGTACTAAGTAACATGTGAGGCTAGTTGTACGTCATTTCTGATCCCATTAAATTTATAATTTATGCAAGCACTGTAATTCTTTAATAATTACAGCAATTGAGAGACATTTGACTGGGAAAGATAACCTGGGGCAATATCCGTATGGTCCCAGTTTGGTCAAGTATGGATATGAATTCGTTTATGTTCTCTTTGCTTGCGGTAACAGAAGGTGGATGATTTGAATTTAAGAATACTTATTATTATATATAAATAAAAATAAGACAAACGTCTTCATTGTCTTGTAATTCCGTTACATTATATAATGCTTAATTTATGGCATAACTTTCAATATATAGAGTACATAGAAAAGATTTTGGTAATTTCTTACTGAAGTAGGTATTACTGGATTAGTATCTGGAACATTTAGTGATTTCTTCATTGAACTATGTCAAAAAAGCTTTATCAGATCTACAATATATTCTATTGTAGGCCATTTATATTATCCTCTTTATCACTCATTAATATCCATCTGTAAATGAATATGACCATTCTAACTCCAATAAAAGGTTAAAGGTGAATCTAACAATCCACTGGCATAGTGACCTAATGAAATTTTGTGAATCAGATCACCTTTAGTTCACTTTTTTATGGCTTTCCTCATTTTTTTAAGTCAGGAGGATCTCTAAATAGAGCTGCCCAAACATATTGGTAAGTAAAAATTCTATCTCAATCCAGTTCTTTCTTGTTTGTATTATTTTATGCACGATTGTCACTAAGGACTCCAAATCTGCTAACCTCATCACATTGCAGTTTTCTCAGTGTCAAAGGTTTTACATATTCATACTTATTCAGATGTAGCAAAAAAAAAGAGATAAAATTGGAATCTGAATTGCTTGGTATATAGTTAAAAATATGGAAATGTAACAGCACAAACATAGCATTGTTACAGATTGTATGGAGAAATGACTGTTAGTGTGAGACTGTAATGACAACCCTATATTAAGTATATAAGATTTTTAAAAAAATAGAGAATGACAGAGAAAGCCCAGAGAAAATTTGGAAAAGACTACTACTGGAAATGGTAACTGTTCTTTGATGGTTAAACACTTAATTCTGCATGCCAGCAGAAGGGTTTTTTTTTTTTTAATATGATGATCTCTAATCACTATATAATAATAACAACTGGATCTTTAGAGTAGTTTTTAACTATTGGTTTGGACAATTTTCAGAGATTAATAAACTGAAGATAATGTGATTCTTTGTATTGATATATATAAGAATGTGAATTCTGGTTGATGTCATCATTGATGAAAAGTGAGCTCAAGACAGCTTTTGAGTGATACATATAAGTCATGTATACAGTACTTAAAATATTTTTCAGAACTTTTCTAGATATTTTACAGTAACAATTTTTTTTTTATTGCCAAGTCTTTCTTTTTTTTTTTTAAAGAAATTGCTGGCAGAAATTTATTTTCAGTCATATCTTATTATTATTATGTCTTATAGATTTATTAGACGGTCATTTCATTTTCATCAATGGGAAAAGAAAGAGGTGATAAATCACTTTTGTCAGTTAGTATCATTAATAATTATTTAGTTATTATAATGGTTTTTTTTTTTACTGAAAATAGTTACACGGTTTTAATTAAATTAGTTCTTTCCCTTAAATTTTTTTGTGACATTGTAACCCTTAATTGACTTATTTTATAATAGCATTATCGTTGCTTATTGGGATTATATTGATGTGAGATTAATACTTGTTTTGTTTATCTATTAATTATTAATGAATTAACTTTATTCACTTATGCAGTGCTGATCCCTATCTTCTCACTCAGGTTTTTATATAAGCATTAATTTAGTCTATAGCTGTTGAATAGCAATGCTAACAAATACTGTAACCCTTATTTGGCTTATTTTTTTGTTTCTCATTTATTTGAATGCAATAAAAAGGGAAAATATTCACAGAGAAAGGTATTTATTTTTTTAAGAAATATTTTCAGATTGATATAAAGATAGAAAATAAATCAAAAGTTAATGTAAGGAGCCTCATGGAATACATCTTTATTCTATATGCTGTAGCATGACCATAATTGAATAATAATGGAACATGTTTGAAGTTTTGCAGCATTATGAAATGGAAATTTTATGGATTAGAAGCTTACAGAAAACTTTTTCATACAACTCATACACATGTAAAAAAAATTTTAACCTATAGTGGCTATTTTCAGTATTGTATTATAGATCTGAATATGACTAATGTATTGTATTTTCTTCATATAGTTATAGTATTGTATCAATAAGTTTATAAAAGAAAAGTCTATATTTAGAGGACATTAAATGTAAAATTAGACGTTACTAAACAACCAAACTGCACATACTGCCTACCATTTGAAAATACAATAAAAACATGTAGCCACTATTAGAACTTAAATACAACATAATCAGTTACCAACTGAAAGCATAGACTGCATTAAACAATGTAAAGATTCAAGAAAAAATATATAGTGCAGATAAAGATTTAACAAAGGTTAATATTGATGAAATAAACTGATTGCCAAGAACAAATAGAATCCGAAACACATTTTAAATATTAATAAGACCCATTGTCAAAATGTAAGTTGAGTTAATTAAGCTATAAGATAAAGTTAATTATGGACTCAGTGACCATGAGAATATGACATCTTTCTAATAGCAATTAAAGCCATATTATATTACTGTCATATTTTTTAGTTTTACAAACATTCCATAGACTAGTAATATGGCAGCTTTATTCTATGGACAATGAGTTATCCATTTACTCATCACAATTGGATAACTAGTAATCTAGAAAAAATTCAAGGCTCATCTGATCTGAATTGTGAGCATGGCTGGTAAATGCACTAATTACTAGATTTCTTAAATTAAGCAATAGGGCAAAACATTCAAAAGATAACATTTGATGACTATAGGCAGGAGTTTGGCTTTGTTATTCTTTTATTATTTTGTAGCATCTCAAATTTATAATTACACTATAAAATATTACGCCTATATACTATTATATTATCAGGAATCATCTTTATAATTATAAAAGAAAAAGTCTAATTTGTTAAAAGTAGCTTTCAAAAATTGTGATTTATCCTAATTTATCTCTTTATTTTTATATATTAAAAAGTTAGTATTTAATAACTTTAAATTTAAAATGAATTGAATGAAGATTAATAAAATTTGGATGATACAACAAAAGTCATGAAATTTAAACTGATTAAGTTTATAAAAAGAGTAGATGGAAGGATGATTCAGGAAATCCTGAATCAAAACTTAATCTGCCATTTTTGGTGCTTGAAGAACACATGACTTTACAAATAACTAATTGTTTGATTGTTGTCATAGATTGCCAACTATATAAGCATTTAATAAAACTTTCACAATTAGTTTCTGGATAATAGACTTTTTGTTAACATTACTGTCTAACCTACATTGCTTATGTAAGTCACTAATGAAGATGAAGTTATCATTATATATATATATATATCAATGCCAATACTTCTTACAAAGGAATCTGAATTTTTGCATATTCCTGCAAATTGATTGATAAAAAAAATCAGACCCATTTCAATGACACTGCTCTTAATTAAAATTATTGAGTCTGTCATCAAATACAATCAAAGATAATGCAGCATATCACTCCATCCCAATTTGCAAAAAAAGGCTCTTCGACCCTGACCTCAATTGGTAAAGTTAAACTGCTATTGGAACACATACGACTTCACAGAATGTCCAAACCAATAGCAGCCTTCAACAATGTCAGAGTCAACAAACTCTTAGACCTATTGCATTACTACTCAATATCAAGAGAAATAATACTCATCCTTGACAACCTACTAAGCAATAGAATGATACACATTACTCTCAATGGAAACACGACACAAGGATTTATTAGACCTGATCTCTCCATTCCCCAAGGTTCCCCCCTCAGTGCTTCAGGAGCTAGAAGTGCAACTTCCAGGTGTGTTTGTCCCAAAACTTCAAAAACATGTCAAGGCTTTTGCCTACATGGATGACATCTTGGTGATCTTGCCATCAGCAAAACACCTCAACACACTCTTCAGAATACTAGATAAATACACATCTGAATACGGTCTAAGCATAAATCACCAGAAATCTGCTTTGTGGAAAATCAGCTCCGGGAAGAGGATGATTACAAAATTTACAGCTCAACCTCAAAACTTCCTGGGCTTTGCGATACACAAATCTGCAACCACCATGTCAAAAGAAATCCAAAACAACAATCCATGATACTAAGAAGATTACAGATAAACTCTCCATAGTTTACCTGTCACTACAGGGCAAGGTAGCTCTACTGAACATCAAAATCATGAGCAAGATCAATTACCTTCCCATAATCAAAATTACAAATACATTCATAAAAAAAATCAACACTCTTTGCACCAGTTTATTCTGGCATAAAAAAATAGCACTAATCAGTATGCAGAAAATACAAAAGCCCAGGAATCTCAACGGAATGTTCATGCACTCCATCCAGGCCTTCTTCATTCAAAAGGCACATAGCTTGATATATAATCTAATTGAAAATATGACTACAACACTATTATCCATCCTGTCCCCCCAACTGACAGCCCCCCTTCTCAGCAAAACAGATTGGTTTGACAAATTCCTCAAACACTTGCAAAAATACATAAATATTACTAGAGAAAACTTTCAAAGAAAATGCAAGATATGGGAAATTTATAACCTCACCCACCCTAACACCAAAGCAGATGACCCAATACTAGGGATTACTAATAAAAAGCTGACTTCATGTTTCAAATATTGGAACATGGAGCCAAAATTCCTAGACCTGCTGATAAAGATAATCACGGATGCAATGCAGACAAATGCCTTTCTCTATTACAAATGACATATCACAAAAATTAACCCAATTTGTAACATATGCCATAGACAGGAGGTAATGTTTGAACATACAATTCTTACCTGTCTCGAATTAAGTAACCTAAGAAACACTGTATATAAAAATACCAAAATTGACTACTACCAAATCATGTCCTTAAAAAACTGCCTAAAACACCAACCAATTGCAGTGATCAGACTGTCCATATATCTAACATATGCTCTATGGACAGTCAGATGTATGAAGATATTCACTTTACCCAACCTAGATGAAAACAGCTTCTTTACTCAAAAACTTTTTAAAAATGAAAAATAGAGACCAAATGCTATCCACCAAAAAAAGATACGAGGACACATGGAACCTGTTACATGTCCCACAACCACCCTAGAAGCTCTCCACAGAACAAACTCACCAACACCGCATGAAGACAAACTGCGGCCTAGGTACAAGATATATGGAATGAACTCAACAACCGAAATCAACCTATCCTTAGGATCTTATAGACCTTGGCCCCACGTATGTATTCCCTATTTAGTATATTCATTGTAACCTTTGAACAATAATTAGAAAACAATAAATTTCTTAAGATAAAAATTAAAACCATTTATGTAATTGATTGGTAAAAATTAAAACCATTTGCATATTATTTGGGTTATTTTTATTTATTTACTTTTTTAATTATAAAATTATTTTAAATAAAGTTTTTATTCTTGATTTTTAAACAAATCTGCTACTCTAATATTTGCAAGAAAATTCCATAAATTATTCAAAAATTAATTAGAAAAACATTCTTTTGAAGTAATTTTTTAACCAAAATAAAACTTTATTATAGTCTAAAAGAGTTTTTGTTTTAAATTTATTTTTGCATTTTATTTTAAGACCTTGTAATTTGTTAAATGATTGGTAGGAAAAAAAACTAGTAATGAATTTTTGATTAGTAAAACTATTTTTTTTAAAAAATAAAAACAGTGCTAGTAAGATTAAATTGAATCTAGAGAATAATAAAACCATGATACTTGCTTTTATATCTATAATATTTCTTTACATTTTTATATATATATATTTATATATAAGCATTATTTATCATATCTATATTTTAGTAATTTATTCCTAAAAGAAATTATATAGCAAGTAGTTCTCATAATTGGCTATAGAAAAACTACTTTTTGGATATATTTATGATAAACAACTTAAATTCCTACATGAATAATGTTAGTAATGATTGATTAAAATAGCAAAATGATTATTATATATATATAGTGCCCTTTTGTTTAGGTCCAAATAAATTCATTTAGTCAATTTTCTAAAAAAAAATTAAATTAAAGATATATTTTAACTGGTATGTCTACTATATTATGTTGACAGTGTTTTTAAAAGCTTACTTAAGGTAAAATGAGAATATTAAATGCATAAAACTATACTAATATATTAAAAATAGTCACATAAAGTTAAAAAGATGTAATTTTGTATGGTTGGGAAAACTGGCCATAATAAAATAGTATATTAATAAGTCCTTTAAATAAGTGTTTAAAACTAAATTTTAAAGTAATAACTTACAATTAAATAAATAGTATATTTTAAAATGAAAATTATACTTAATAGTTGTATTAAAAATTATTTATTTAAAATGTAATATTTTGTGGGGACAAATGTGTTTAGTTTTATAGTATTAAAATTATTATTCTAAATTCTGTTATTATTCTTTAATATAATATTTTTTGCAATTAAATATTTATTTTTGTTAGTAGACAGTAAAATAGATACATTCTGTCTGGATAAATCATGTAATAAAGTTTCAAAATTGCTTTAGAATTGTACTATAAAATTGAAATATTTATTTGTCTATCACAAGATAAAAGTTAGCTATTATAAAACATTTAATAAGATTTTAAAAACGAATGTAGTTAATAAAACTTAGATTTTTAAAAAATAGATACATTAAAACTAAATGTTGAATAGATTAATAAAATATTATTTTTAAAATGCTATTTTAATAATATTTGATTTGTTTAAATAAAAATATAAAATTAGTTGAGAATTAAATAATGTAACAATTAATATATTTGATGAGTCATCATTTTTAATTTTAATTGTGCAATCTTAAAATAATATGTAAATATAAATTAGATAATCAGCTAAAGATCAATAGCAAATCAAATTATCAATTTATTTTGATATAAAAGCAGATGTTCACTTGTTTTTGTGTGTGCTTTTTTATCAGTCAATTGGGCTTTAGTCAGTCAAGTGTGTTTTAATCAGTCAACTCAGTGCTATAATAGCTCTCTTAATAATTTATTATTTGTAAAATATTAAAGTATTGGATAGTGTACTAATTGGAATTATTTTTAAAAAAGAAAGTATTAAAAAACTATATTTATCAAGTTTAAGTCATGCACTGTTAAAAGCAACCAAGATTCCCTACCAAGTGTTTTATCAAAACTTAATTTTAGCGTCACAATAACTATGGAATTCATACCAAAAGTAATTATATACCTGTGGAAAAAAAGGAGGAAGGTACAGTCCTTAATTGAAAATATATTTTTAAAGTTAGTAATGAAGGAAGATATAATATTGGTCATATTAATATTTTGGACATTGTATAAAGAATTAAATAGAAAAGTTTGCGGGAAATTAAAAGTAAATGCATTTTATTAGAAAAAAAGATAGCCTTATTTTTTAAAAAAAGCAAAGCTAAACGGCAAAGACTTTCAATTATCAATATTTGAAGATATATCATTTTTTAAAAGAATTGCAGTAAATGTTTTTTAAGAAAATATTCTTTTAAGAATTTATTCTGAACTTTTATTTAAAGGGATAGAGAAATAAAGATAATATTACTGCAGTATTAGAGAAGACCGCAATTATTTAATAATATTTTAAAAAAAAAACAATATTGGAAATTATTAACTGAAAGAAAAATACCTGGATAATTAAAATTATCCTGACAGAAGAACTTTATGCTAGTTTTATTAAATTGTTAAATGCCAATTTCCATGAACAAAAATGCACAATTTCCGGGTAAGTACATCTAAACTAATATAGCTATAATAGATTCATCAGAGAAGCCGAATACAGGATCCTGTGGAACAAGAAAACTACGGAGAATTATTTTCAAACTTTATAACTTAATATTATCTTCAGTAATCATTATTCTAAAAGATATAGATAAAGGACTATATTTTATAGACTTTTTAATTAAGGATTAATGATTATTTTCATAGATAAATTCTGATTTTAAATTTGACTTACTTTCCTTTCATTTCATTTTTTCGTTTTCATCATTTTTTGTTTTTTAATCAACTGATCATGTGTCGTGTGATGGTGATAAAAGTTTGTCCTCAAGTGTTAAGACCATGGTTGTCGTAGCAGTGTGCCACGGGTGAAAAATGAGTGCTTATCATGGAATGGAGTTTTACGTAGTTATGGTTTTATTATTTTATGGACTAATAAGTAGCAGCATGCCACGGGTGAAAAATGAGTGCTTATCATGGAATGGAGTTTTACGTAGTTATGGTTTTATTATTTTATGGACTAATAATAATATTAAGTTTTTTATTATTATAATTGTAGATAGGAAAATTACATATAAAAATATTTACTAATATAGTATTATAATTATCGTAAAGAATACTTAATTTTTTTTTTCTATAAAGTTTTTTTTTAAATATATTTTAAGTATATTGTATTAAATGTGGACCAAGAAAATGTCTAAAAGTAATCAACTAGCAAAATTATCACTATGGGTAAAATTATAAAATCTTATTTTTTTTTATATGATGTATTTATTTTATTTTCTTTAGATTGCTTGGAGTATTTTATAGTACACCTTTACCCCACTTAGTGATGGCACTTGGTCCTCCAAAACTCATCATTAAGTAAGAATATTGTGTACAGAATATGTATTTATAATGGGGGTCTATGGGAAAAAAATTGGTTCGTTCCTAAAGCTAAAAAATTACACTAACTTGGGAATAAAAAACATATTATAAAAATATTTATTGAATGCATTGTATAAAAATATGTAAAACCAAAACCCTTAATGTAATATGCTTGTGTAAACTATGTTGTATTATGCAGATATTCACTTGAAATATGTACATACTGTACACACTGTACTATATATGTATGTACAGTATATATGAATATGTAAAAAGAAAAAAAACTTAGCTTAATTTTTTGAGTTATCAGTTGCACATTCTAAGATCTATTGCTGTCTTCTAAATCTTTTCATGATCTTGGTTTTTTTGGAGGAGATGCATCAGGTGTTGATGGCTGAGAATCCCTGGAGAAAAAGTTTAGAATGAATAGTTGACGTGCTTCTTGAATTTTCTTTTCATACAACATGTTATAAGGTCTCATTATTTGACTGAAGGCATTTTTAAATGTAATACTGTGTTCCAAGTCAGGATCAAATTCATCCCAAAAGCTGTTCATGGTCTCATGATATGAAATAAATTTTTTCAATTTCTTGATGTCCAGATTTTTCTCTATAGGCTTATCAATTATATTTTCTTCATGGCTTTCTTTTTCTTCATTCAGTTGTGAATCCAAAAACTCTTCAATATTATCATCAACTTCTGTAAATCCTGCTTTCTTCGTTAAATCAAGTATATTTTTGCGTATGATTGAAGGAGTTTCCTTTTCAACTTCAGTGCATGTAATGAGTTGTGGGTAGACTTTCTTCCATGTAAGTTTAAGAACTGTGTTAGTAACTTTATTCCATGCATTTCCTATAAAATCAACAGCTGATTTTATATTGAAGGCTTTCCAGAGATTTGGAATTGTGTTATCAGTGTCCATATCCAAAGTGTCGACAAGATGCTTCATTAGTTGTTGAAGATAGTACAACTTGAAGGTTGCAATGATTTCTTGATCCATAGGTTGAAGAAGTGATGTGGTGTTCGGTGGTAAAAAGACGAGTTGAATGTTGCTTACATAATCTGAGATGTCCGTAGGATGTCCAGGTGCATTGTCTATTAGTAACAAGGCCTTGTCTGTGAGATTTCTGTTCCTACAGTATTTAGTGATGAAAGGTGATAGATAAGTCTTAATGTAATCTATAAAAATTTCTCTTGTTACCCTTGCTTTCCTATTAGATCGCCATATAACAGGTAATGATGATTTTTTAATTTCTTTAAATGCACATGGATTTTCAGAATGGTAGACAAGAAGTGGTTTCAGTTTTACATCTCCCTCCATATTTCCTCCAAGTAATAAAGTAAGATGATCCTTGGCTGGCTTGTAACCTGGGGCTTTTCTTTCTTCTTCAGATATAAATGTGCATGAAGGCATTCGTTTCCAAAACAGGCCAGTTTCATCAACATTGAAGATTTGTTTCATGGTATATCCTTCCTGTATTATATTTAATAGCTCAGATGGAAAATTTGCGGCTGCAGTACTGTCTGCTGAGGTTGCTTCTCCAGTAATTTTTATATTGTGTAAGCATCCATGCCTCCAAAATCTATCAAACCATCCATGACTGCCTTTAAAATCTAAATCTCTGACACTTTCATCTCCCTCATCGATCGCTTTTTGTCGAAGATCTTGAAAGGGTTTTATTGCTTTTTCCTGAATTAATAAAAAAGATAATGGCATTCCTTGGTGATTACGTGAATCGATCCATTGCAGGAGAAATTTTTCTAATTTTTCGAATAAAGGATGCCGTGATTTCGTAATTTTGGAGCCACTTACAATTAGTTGAGCACTTTGTTTTATTTTGTCTTTGTTTTTCAAAATGGTAGCAACAGTAGACACAGATAATCCCATAAATGAACATATATTATGATTTCTTTCTCCTTTTTCCAGTCAACGTAAAATATCCACTTTGGTTTCCAAGCTTAAAGATTTTCTCGATTTTTTCATGGCCATGATGATTAAATAAAGTACAGTGTACAGTATTTAAAAGAAAAAAATTATATCACTATGAAAAACAAGTGTACTTTCACTGTTTAAAAAATAGAGTACAGCAAAAAAAAAGAGAAACTAAATTTGAATTTAAGTTTTTATATTATTCTGCAGAAGTTTTTCATCGTAATGAAAAAAAATCCATACTGAAGAGCACTTATTTAAAATTTTGTATTGTAGTACATATTACTGTATACTGTATTTATGTTTATTACTTATTTAAAATTATTAAAATTAAAAAACAATGTTTAATTATAAATTATTTAATTGAAAATAAAGACTTATTACTGTACACGTAAATCAGTCAACTTTAGAAAAAAAAATTCAACTTATTTTAAAAGAAAAAAAAACCCCAATTGTACTAATTTTCTAAAAACATGTGCTAGGTTTATTTTTCTTTTATTTTATATTTGCTATAAGCGGATTGTTGGAATCTTAATAAATACGGTATTTTTAGTAATCTAATAGTGCCCCCCCTCCCGTTCATGTAGAAAGAAATTCATTAACATTTATTTTAAATACACAATGTTTTTCTTTTTAAACTTTTCTAATTCGACATTTGTGTTTTAAAATGTTGTTTTTCTTTTGATTTGAAATAACTTGAGTGTAAACAACATGTTTATTAACGAAGTTAGAAAATCAATAACTATTTTTACATAATTATCCAGGTGTTCTAAAAATAATATATCATAAATAAGAAACATACCCACACAGTTTAATATTCATATTTAGTGTTTTCCTGAAAGTTTGTGATATTTATATATTGGAGTATTTCATCATCTAATATATGTGTTGAATGTCTTTAGAAAAATTAAACTTAATTTAAATAATCCAAGTACTGTATATTATATTTAAATAAAGTTTAATTTTTCTAAAGACATTCTACACTTATATGTATACAGTATTATAAACAAATTAAAAATCCTTCTTTTTCTTTTCAAAAACTTTATTTTCTTATCTCAATACTGAACATATATATATTGTAACCAGGTGGGTTACATCACATGCACTAATATAGTGTATGTGAATATATATATATGTAAAATAAAGGAAAAGTAGAAATAAACATGGAATAAATTTTTGTAGATATTTTTCTATATTTTCTAAAATAAAATAATACTAAGTAAAAGGTTAAATAATAACTCGATTTAAAATAAAAATTGTATTATGAAATTAATATTTTAAAAAGGTTTGATAAATATTATTTGTAATTCTGATTTTGAAATTTAAATATAAGCTTGTTTTTTTGATAATTTTGAAAACATTGTCTATTTTTAAAATCTTTTAATTAATACTTGTATAAAATATCTTTTTTAAATTAATGCTTGTTTTCATTTCTACTATGTAGTTAAAAATCTTTGTAGATTAAAAATTCTAAAGGATTATCACACCTTTGGTCAAATTCCAAAGATTAATGTAAAAACATGAAAATCACACTTTGATAGAAATTTCCAGCTTGTTTTCAAATGGATTAAAGTTAATTGAAAACAGCCACTGTGTTTTTGTCACCTGACCTACCCAAAGTTATAAAAGACTGATAAAAAAATATCAGTTAGTTTTTTGCTGGTAGTTTGTAAGAGTTGACCAGAGGAATCTGGTGGTAGTATTTTAAGCAGTGGCCAACTGGGCCACTGCATAATCTGGATAATAATTTTTAAAAGAACGGTTAGCTGAAAATTGGTTTCAATATTTTACTGCAACTTGATGAAGTGCAGCAGTTGGTTTTAGCTGACCAGAGAATTTGCAGAATAGCTACCATAGATTGGTGTAGTTGAAGACAAGATAATAGACTGTTTTCCTTAGTAGGAGTTTGAATTCACATGGAGTAAATGACCCACTTCTTTGTTCTGTAATTCATAGCCTTAAACATGGAAAGGACAGTTGCTTGTCTGGAACAGTTCTACACAGACAGGAGACCAATTATGGACCAACATTATAGATGGATTATACTTTGACCTGATGATGACAATCACTAAAACCAAACTCACCAAGAAAAAAATCTTCTAGCTTGCTGAAAGGCAGAGAAACATGGATAAACGTATATACAACTGGTGGTGAGTAGCGTTATATATGATAAGGAAGTTTTAAACAATTTCCTTAGTAAAATGATATTTTTATAACTAATAGAAATATATAAAACGATATTAGTTTAAAGTCGTTTATTAAAGAAGCAAAAACTGTTTAAAGTTATATTTATAATTTAGAGAGGAAAAAAAAAGTACAAACAAAGTTATAATTAATAGTCAAGAAAGTGATTTCCAAAAATCTTTTAGACTAGGAAAAAAGAAAGACATTTTAAATCAATTAACTGTTAAAAATTTGATAGTTCTTATTTTAAAGAAAATGACTATATTCAAGATTAAATTGCGAAAATAATCTTTCATAATTTTATTGTAGCTAAATTAATGTTTCATATGTCTGTGCAAATTATATATATGTGTTTCAGTAAACCTAGTATGTAAAATGTATTTCATTTAACTGAAACTTCAATCATTTATTGTATTTCATATAATTTAAGAGTTTGATAATTATTTTGTAACAAGTCAAATAGGTTATTTCACGCACACACACACGTATATGTGCGTATGTTGTCAATTGTAACACGTAAATTTTAATCAATTTTTTCTTATATAATGATTTTATGTTTAATTGAAATGTATTCCTTGTATATTATAAAATGCACGTCTATGTGTTTGTAGAAACTTATTAAGAAATATTGTAAATATGTATGATAACCTTAATTGTGTATATAATATTGTATATCATTCAAAATCAGAACCCTTATAAGACCTTATTTATTTTTTTATTGTTATTAATAAACTTATGTAATTGTTAAAATTATATTCCATTATCTCTTGTTTACATACAGTAATAGAGCCCATGTTCTCTGAGCTAGATTTCGGACACGGATAAATGGGGATGTGTTTAGTGCTTTGGGCATCCAGTGATGATCAATCATTATCCTGGTTGGCGCAAAAAAGGATACTCTTTAAAGCCCATGCACTATATTTTATTTTAGTTCAGTCTTATTAAAAATTTAGGTTTATAGTTGGCCAGTACAAGTGGCCTGAGCATTGATGATGATCAGCATGTTTTAATGTCCCAGCATTGTTATTTAGATTTTCTAGTTGTGTATTTTAATGGGCACTAAGCTGGTGCATCCAAGTCATGTTTATATAATTGTCCAAGCTGGCAAAGGCTCAGAAGTTAGCCTAGTCTAAAGAAGACCCATTTCCAATCCAGTCACAAGGTTGACTGTTGATTCATATTTTTATTGTTCAAATCCAGCCACAAGATGGTCTGTTGATTTTATTCTGATTACTTGCACTTATTTCTCTCGAATACTCATACTTTTATTTATAATGCTGGTAGATGATTAATTATGCTTTTAGTTGCTCTTATGAGTTAACTGGTTGATCTCTCAATGTTCTCAGAGATTCTCTAATCTCATTTTATTATTAAATATATTTACTTATAGATACTTTTGTAAACTATTGTAAATGATTTTGTATTGACTGGGGTTGATGATGATTTTTCCATCACCCCAAGTTCATACCAATTTTTATACCCCCATTCCATTACAATATATATATATACAGTATTTATATAATACAAAACTCCAACTGTTTATCTTCATACAGTCATTTTTAAGGATATCTCTCTCCCACTGCTATATTTTATTACTCTTTTACATTATTTAATTACAAATCAACGTTGAAACGTTGGAGTTTTGTATTATATAAATATATATACTGTATATGTTCAGTATTGAGATAAGAAAATAAAGTTTTTGAAAAGAAAAAGAAGGATTTTTAATTTGTTGATATTATTGTAGAACATATATACATATTTTAAAAGAAAAAGTGGATGAACATTTGCTGTGTTATTTATTATATATGATGTATACAGTATTATAGATTCAGTAATTATAGATATTTTAAGTGTTTTATGAATAAAATATTGTATGTGTATACAATTACAGCAAAGTCATTACCTGTATACATATTACAATAATATACTTTTGCTTTTGGGTAAAATGAATTTAATATAGCTATCTCTGATGTCATCAGTGATGCAAAATTCAAGATGGCTGCCAAAATTTTTTTATTTTTTATTTTTCGCGATCGTTATAACGAATAATCGATTGTACATCGAAGTAGTGGGTACAAATTGATGATGATCGCTATTGCGAAATATCGCTAAGTAGACAATCGCTAAGCGGGGTAAAGGTGTATTGTTGTATGAATGTATGGGTATGTGTGAATGCATTACAAACACATAAAGCTTATTTGAGTTAGATTTTTTTTAAAAATATGCATACTTTTATTTTGTAATACTGATGTAATATAAATTTAACGATGAATATAATTTATATGATTCTTTCGTAAAAGAACCCTATTATTTTAAAATGTTTAAAGTATTGACTTAGTACATCGATACCAATCATTTATATTTCTATTGAGAATTTTTGAAAATGAAGTAACCTTTTCTTGTTGAGTAGTCTAGATTGTTGAATTTATATGTGAATTTTATTTATTGTTTTTAGAAATATGTTTGAGAATTTTGACAATGTAGATAGATAAATCTATTAAGAAATTTTAAAGTGGTAGTGACTTGGGAGTATGCCAAAGAAACCAAAGGGATGCTTAGATGTAGGTTTTTATAGGGAATAGAAATAATTTTATTATCTTAATGATATGCAGGTATCGATAATGAAGCCCTGTAACTTGTATATTTCCATGGACAATGGTTTCCATTGTATTGAATATTAATGTTCCAAAAAGCTGAATAAATAGCTTGGGCATTATTTTTAGTATAGGTTATTAGACAGAGAAGTCATGCCTCTTTTCTTTTTATGCACTGTTGCCATGTTGACTATCTTATATGTTTATACTATTGAGTTAATACTCTAATTTGTTCTTCATACCTATGCATCTGATCACTATTGTAATTTTTAAGATATTGCATCGTACAGAACTGTATTTTGAGGGAGAATAATAAATAATTTTAGAATTGAAGGATCATTATTTTGGAAGAGGATAAGATAGGTTTTTCTTGCTTTGAATTGTGTTGAGATTAAATACAAATGAGATTCAGAGTAAAATTAAAATAAGGATAAAGAATCATAAATATTTGCCATATTTTAGTAAACTATTTTTTTATAAAAATATAAGTGATAATAAAATTGTTCATGAAACTTTTTGAATAATTTTTTTTTAATTTTTTTTTTATCATACATGTAATGCATATTTTTAATGGATGATACATCTAGAGAAACAACATAGAATAGAACAAATAATTATATTTTATAAATATGATTTTATGTTTTAGAATACGCATTAACGCACACATAGGAATTTTATTGAAAGTAATACCAAGCAAGATGTATAAAAATTTGTTAATCATATTGTTTTTATTTGAGTCCACTTATTTATTTAGTAATGAATTGAAATACATTTTTTTTTTTTGATAATGTCAGCACTATCATAATAAAAGTTATTTAAATAATTGAGTATAAACTGATAGACATGTATTGAAATAAGTGCTACTTCTGTAGTTTATGTTTTCATAATTTGTATATGCCTATGGAAAATATATAATATAATTCAACTGGTAGACAATATAAACAGAGCAAAACTCTCCATACAGTATTGCCACCTGTGCTAAACAGAGTAATCAATGGATGCCAGAAGGCTTGTGCATAAAATCCCTATCTAATGCCTACTCATCCAATATCCCCAGACTAGTTTCTGGCTTGTGGCCTTCGTCAGTGAGGAGCTTTGGATCTGAGAGCACTGCATCTAGATCTTAGGATCTAATGCAACCCTCTAGCAACCACCTTTTATCTCTACTTAACTACAAAACTATGAGAATGAAATTGAAAACACAAAAAATATTTTCAATCTAAGCTCAATAGCTTATATAGTCATATGGGTCTGAACTCAGTTCAGCACCCATACATTTTGGTGTCTTTGGCTCTTTTACAACCATAGCCACCACTATCCTATTAGGCAGGATTGGTGTTAAACCATTTAGCATTACATGATCACATTTCCTATACTAGCACATTAATTTTTGATAAACAGAGCAAAACTCTCCATACAGTATTGCCACCTGTGCTAAACAGAGTAATCAATGACAATATATTATAAACTATAATTGTATCCATAAATATTATTGGTAATATTATTGTGAATATTGAAAAAATATAAAAGTTCTAAGTCGGAGTGAAGGCTTAGGTACTTCGATTTTATTATTTTGTTATTTTATTTTTTGGAAATGAAGAAGTATGTAATTATCCAAGATTATTTTAATTGTAAATAGTTTACATAATTTGTGTTGTTAAAAGTATTATAATAAAATTTGTTAAATTTGTTTTTATAAATTTTTGTTATCTTGATTTTTCACACCGCAAACATATTATCTTAAGATGGATAAACCAAACATAATATTTGCACAGTATAAATATGATTATTTACTTTAGGAATTGTAATGTTTCTTAATATAATTTATTTGAGAAATTTCATTAACATTATCATTATAGTCATAAATTAATTAGATAATTTATTGCATAGAATTATAATATTATTCATTGCCACATATTCTCAGTTTATCAGATTATACCACATATTCTATTTAAGATGCCACATGAAAGCTAAAAGATTATACTATATTATTAAATCCCTTATCATGCTTGACTACAGAAGATTATAAATTGAGTAGAATTAGTTTAGAGAACCTGAGATTATTATTATAATTATATTATTTTGAATAAAGAGATTATGATTTATTTATTAGTATTATCTTAATTAATTATTATTTTTAAAAGTTATAAGAATGCTATGAATTTATTATTATTTGAAATAATAGGGGGGATAGTATTCTTACACCATTGAGGTGGTATATTGTGGGATATTGGATCAATGTAATTCATATTGCTACTTGTACTTCACTTCATTGTCTAATGATTTATTAATATTTTATTTATTTAGTTTATAAAACCGAACCATATAATTATTTTTTATTAGTTAGAGCTAGTTAAATAATAGATAGTATCGCAGAATATCTTTTTTAGCTGAGCATAACCATTTATCTGAGCTAGTTCTATTTTATTATTATTATATTTTCCCGAAAGTGACAGTACAATATATATATATAATCAAAATTACTCCAAATCCAAAACTCAATTTGTAACAGTGAAGCCATTGGTAGTGTTTTAGATTTTATTTACTTGGCTACACCGATTGAGTTTTGGATTTGGGGTAATTTTGATTATTAACTAGTTTAGCTTTATGCTTTTAATATATATATATATTGAAATGGTAAATCTGATTCAGATGTTCATTTCACAGTCCAATCCATCTAATAGGGTTCAATTGCAACCTACATATGTACAAATGTAAATAATGTCTGTATATAGAAATGTTTTTTTTTTTTCAAATTTTTTTATTTATTATTTATATTTCAACCAGAATTACCTTGGATAAACTGCTATAATCTATTTTGGGTAATATCTATATATCACATTGTTTTAGTTACATAACCAAATAATTTATTTTACTGAAAAAATTCAAAATTAAGTTGTGAATTTTATATGTATTTTATATATGTTGAAAGTATTTTTTTTTATTAAAGAATCTAAGATGGCCTTCCAAGAGATTTTCACCTCAATAAGGAGTTTTAAAAGAAATGTTAAAGCGCAAATGCATTGTAAATGTAAAATTAAATTACATAGAAAAAAATCAAATGCTTTGGAATTTCCATTAATAGAAATTCTACATCGTTTAAATAGATATAAAAAATATAAGATTTTACAAGAACCATTATTGATCCTTATCGAGGTTCAAACTTTCTTAAAATAGCATTGAATGTATGTTTTCTTTTGTCTCAGGCAGGATACGAAAGAAAATTGCCTCAGGTAGCAAATAGTTCAAATACTAGAGCCAGTATATAGATAGTGGGGCTTTTTTTAAAGAAAACAAAAAAGAGAAAAGTTTAGAGCTGCCAACTGTCACTACGCCATCGTAATTTTGAAAATGTATAGCGGATAAAAAGGAAAACCACCACTGTTTCTTCCTGGGACACCATCTCCTATATGCTACCGCTATAGTCCTGTCTTGGAAGAATGCCACTAGCTATTGAAGTTTGCCCATACTATCATTCCAGGAAATGTCCTGGTAAAAGCTTAAGAACAAGCAAGAATTTCAATCCTGTCATCTATGTCCAAATCTTTCTCATTTAAACTAACTGTAATGTAATTATACATATTTAAATCTTAAATGTATAAAGTTAACTTTTATTGTAAATACCTGAAATTGATTCTTTAACCTATTTAAATTCTTTGTAATTCTCTTAAATAACTCAAGTTCACAATGTTTTAAATATTTTTATTTTTAATATGAAAATATAATATTTATTTCTTTTATACTGATTTCAGTAGTATAAATTTTATGGTTTTTTTTTTAAAAACAAACTTCACCCGCGAGGGTTGTGAGATGATAATTTGTGAAAGAGTGAATTATGTTAAAAAAAAGGGGGGGAAGGAGGGAGGTTAGCAAAGAAAATAGCTTAAAATAAAATTTGTTTTCTCTTTCTCACCAGTGAAGTTATGTTATATATATATATTAAAATGTACTTACATTAATAACTAAAGTAATTTTGCTAATGATTTCCCAGGATAGGATTTTATAAATTTAGATTGTTTTAAAATGGTATTAAATTAAAATGTACTATATTTTAACCTGGAAACAGTGTTGCTGGGCAGTATCAGTTAATTATCTCACAATCTTTTAAGAATTAATAGGAGGAAAAGGGGAATTTATTCAAGAAATATATTTCCTTATTTATTATTTTTTGTTTATTAATTAAATCTTTTACCTGAAGAAATTGGTTGTGCAGGTTGATCTTTATGCAGTATTAGATTCTTTAAGGTTACTTATTTATAATTATCCACATTTGGTAATTAATAAATCTCGGGTTGATAATGAATGCCATTCTTAGTGGATCAGACCTAAAACAGTCACTTATTTGTGTGTAATCTGACTCCTGGTTGCACATACTTCTGAGGGCTAGAGAGTGAGCGAGGTAGAGTTGGGTAGTCTACATGATATCCGTATGGCGAACATGGGGCCCGTACTGTTTCACAACATCGTGGATGTACCGAACCTTTTCTTCATTGCTGTAGCATGCGAGTGTCTGTAAAACAGCTCGTATGAACCTACAGTTGATTTCTTTCTTTCGCATTCATATTTTATTAACCCGACTTCGTTTTGTTTTTCTTTTATTGCTTATCTAATACATTAGCCATAGAGAAATGATTCTACTGTTCGAGAATCTTCAGTCTGAGTAACCAATTCTTTTGTTTTAATCCGGGTTTAGTCAAACCTTGTTAATTAACTAAGTCACATTGTAGATATATCAATAAAATGGCTAAATTGAATGCAAACTCAATATGGTCTGTGTGCTTGATAATTAACTGTTTCTTAATAGCTTACAGTTCTAAATCTTGTAATGTTATTTTCAATAACTTAACGCTGTTCCAGCGAGATCCATTCTTAAAATAAATAAAAGATATTATTTTAATGAGAATTTGTTGTTATTTGTAAAGAAAAGTAAAATAAATAATTTTCTTTTCTTTTTGTCATTTTAGAAAGATGTCAAATTATTTTGATATACTGTAATTGTTTTTTTAGTTGACATCATTTTGTTATATAATGTCTTAGAAGATTTAAATAAGAAAAAAAAATGTTATTTTTTTTTTTATATACAATCAGTTTATCAATTTTTAAATATACTGATTGACCAAAACAATCCCATTTTCTTATAATAAATGTGAACGGAAAATCTATGTATATTAAAATCTGTGGTCATTTAATTTAAATTCTTTTTTTGTTTTGTTTAAATGATATAAACCCATAATTTTGTGAAGGCTGTAATAAATTAAGAAAATGACTGCTATATGTAAATATGACGTGGTTGCGCATAAATCTACCTGTATAAATACTAAGCTAATGTAGAGAATTTTTCCGTGAGCTTGAGTAAAATGTAAATTAAGCAATTAATAAGTTAAAATATATGTATAAAACTAAATTTCCAGTGTGTTCAAATTATTTTATTTACTTTCTATTTTAGTTAATGTTTTATGTTAAGTCATATAGGTCTCATTAAATTATAATTATTGTGAATCTTATGCTCTAAGGCTCTGGTGAAAGTGAAGGAGTGTGATATGATCATTGAGAAATGTTATTGATTATAGGTCTTTGATCTGGGGATATAGGTAAATAGGGCAGAATGGGTGATGTATCTGACTTGTATATCTTGTACATGGTCAGTATTTTACCTGTATCCTGGATCTTGTTGAATCAATATACGTTTTTTGACCAGTAGAATATATATATATATATTAGTAAACTGTGACAGTTCTGTCATTGAATTGTAATGAATTAAAGACAATATTAATACTGTATATTTAGAGAAAATATTAAAAATATTAATTCTTTCTTTAATGCAATTTTGGTGTTGGGCATCCTTGTCAAAGTCAGCGCAAAGTGCATTAAAGTCGTATTTAATATTTTCAACTAAATATATAATATTACTGTGATCTTTAATTTATTATTATGTATATATTACAATGGCACAATCATCAATTTATGACTTATTAGATGGGGAGTGTATGAGTGGTTAATAACTATTATTATCAGGCCTTTGTCAGATACAATTTGTGTGATAATACTTTTATGATAATGGGATGATAATTTGGAAGACTGCCTAAATTTTATCATATTTACTGTTTTAATTTATAATTATATTTGGCAAAATAATGGATTAACACTGATCAGTACATTTATGATAATAACACTGTCTTTTTATGTATATCTTATAATTATAATATTCCAGAATTCATGGAAGCATAAGTTAATAGTAGTTATTAAGGTATCAAAGATGAGAAGTATTGACAATAGAAAAATGTTGTTATTTTATATGACAAAATGTGAATTTAATTAATAAAAAATAATATTTAAGATATTATTTTGATTTTAAAATTATTAAATATTAACACTATGATAGAAGTTATTAGAGATGCCTATTGAAAAATTGACAGAAATAAAATAAACAATTCCTTTTTATCAGAATGATTGAAATTTTAAAAAAAGGCATATGGTTTTATTGCTTGGGAGTTCATAAAAAGATTAAGTGCCAGATCTGTAAACCATGATCCTGGGATCTCCCGATCCCAGTCAAATACTCTACCAACTATACAAAAATGTGCAGGGTAAAAAAAATACAAATGGTTTTATTGTTCAGGAGTTCATAAGAAATTTGAGCACCAGAATTGCAAAAGGCAGAATCGATTCTGGGAATTTCCGATTCCAAGTCATACCTTCTACAAACTATGCAGGATTAAAAATGATAATGGCTTTGTTGTTCAGGAGTTCATAAGAAGTTTGAGCGCTAGGATTATGAGTGCCAGAATTGATCCTGGGATCTCACAATCTAAAATCAAACACTCTACCAACTATGCTAAAACACACAGAGCATGATTGAAATATTATCACATTATAAATACACTCCAATTGTAGAACATCAATAAAGCACAATTAATTTTTTGATATTGTGATCTTAGTCTATGGAACAGAGATAGCCTATATATTCTGTTGCAAATTCATTTTCTCAGATATTACATTTAATGTTTATTAACTAAATTATTATTAAATAAAATATAATTTATTTGAAATTGTCACATTTTTTAAATTAACAAAATAATGCTAATAAAAGTAAATTAGTAATTGATGAATTTTGCAATAAATTGATTAGTCAAATTCTGTTTTTTTACATTTCAAATATTATTCTTTAATTCATTACTGTTTTTTGGTGTCATTTTGGGTAATCTTTATTCAGACTACCTTTGATATAGTACTTTACAATGATATGTATATCCAAGTTTCTATGTGGGGTCACTTTTGATATAGTGCTTTACAATGATGTGCACATCCAAGTTTCTATGTGGAGTTGTTTTTGATATAATGCTTTACAATGATGTGCACATCTAAGCTTCTATGTTGGGTCTTAGATATTTCAAAATTTGATAAAGTGATAAAGTTAGAGACAGTTGCAATTTGAAAAAAAAATAGTCTTATGTCATTAACTCAGTAAGCAATTGTTTAGCCAGACATATCTGAGTGATGCTTGACAAAGATATTAGACATCTCAGTAACAGAGTTGAATTGCAAGTATTGTGATGTTGTGTTTTATTGGCTAGCCTTTTTTCCTCTTCTACCTAATGCTTATGATTCTTATGTTTGAGTTTCCAATGATTCTGAGTTCTGGCTAATTGTAGTTGTCTTCTCTCCAAAACTAAAAATCTAAATTAATCATCCAGATAAAATAATATGGCTTGTTTATTAATGTTGCTTTTTTAATAAATGTTTATTTGCTATCTTTTTATAAACATATTTTGTTTAACAATACAAATTATTGATAAAATTTGAATTAATTTACCATTTTTTTAAAAAGTGGGCAAAAAAACTCTAATTTAAAAGAAATGTAATTGAAAACGCCTTTTATTTTTAATTGTACATGAAATAAATAAATAATAATAATAAAGCATTCCTAAAATGTTATACACACAAAATTGATTTAATTAAAGTAGTTTTTAAATATTTTTTGTCATCTTCAGCTTTCTAGATTATTTAATTAACCAGGCACAATCATCTATGAGAATTCTGGTGTAATATTTTTTCTCAAATCTTTTTCAGAATATATATATATATTGTTTTCAATAAAATAAAACTACAATTAACAATTATGTTTAAGATAAGCATTTTTTTAATAGTATATATATATATTTCATGAGCAAAAGTACAATAGATTAATTAATTATATTAATTTGATTAAGGCATTTGATATGTTTGACAATAACTTATTGCCTGTGAAATTAATTATATTATTCAACTGTTGTATGATGGATTATTAATAATGGGGGAGGGCAGGCATTTGAAATTAAAATTGGTGTTAAATAGGGATATGTTTTGTTTTTATGGCAATAATCATTGGGACATAGTAGTTTCATGAAACAATATCAAGTTGAAATTTAGGTTTAGTGTGGGCTCTAATTTTGATGATTAAAGATGAAAAATAAGAACTTTATCTTCATAACTTTAGATTTTCAGTGTACTTGGTAATTGTACTAATCTTTCCAAATCATAGAATAATCTATATCAGGCATGTCAAACTGGCGGCCCCAGGGCCGCATGCGGCCCTCGAAAGGATTTTTCATGGCCCTCGTCTAAGATGCTATGTAATAAAATGAAAACAGAACGATATGTTGCAAACAATAAATTAATTTTTTTTAAAAAGCTCTTATATTTAATTACATGAACTAAAATATATACAGTAATTGTTGTCTACATACATAGCTAATTTATAATTCTCGGTTACACGCATAGCTTATGCCTTTATGATGATGAAGCATTTGAGATATGTGAATACCAAAGCTGGCAACGTTAATAATGTGCTGCTGTGCTTCCGAGAACATAAATACATTAGTCAGCTATTCGCGCCACCAACGTAGCAATCCTATCTGCAGATATTGTTTTTTTCTTTGAATTGTAACAAAAGGCAGTTGCGCTAGTTTCTTTATCCGGATTGGTGTGTTAAAAATTTGCGGGTTGTTTCCTTTTATAACTCATTCAAAAAATATAAGTAAACTGCTATATCCAAGAGTTTATATCTTTCTGAAACTAGTCAGACAGCATAAGAAATAACGAGCATGCATTTTGTTATATAATATTTTAATTATAATCAAACATGAGAAACAATAATATTTTACATATAAGTTAGTAACGATTACATTTCAGTTTGGAAAACACTAAAAGTTCTACAATTTTACCAGTGTATGTTCGGCCTTGGGAAACTTTAGTGGCTTCGACCATTTCTAACCTACGGCCTTATGCACAGCTTTCTTCTTTGTCACATCTCTATCTTAATTGCTCCGTGCTGGGAAGTCAGGACTGAGAGAGAGAGAAAAAACGTAATCCGTACCTTTTATAGCTACCTCCATTTATCGAGCATAATTCCATGAGCGAGAATCGATAGCAGCGCTCTCTTTACATTTAAATACTAGAGTAGCGTTAAATTTTTACGAAGCGTATTTTGCATAAACGTAGTTGCAATTTTTTAAATTTTAAAAATTTAAATCTAAAGCTCTATTTTTATTACAGAAAATTGCCACTTCCAACGCTAAATAAAAAACGAAAGATTGATGACGAGGGAAGAAAATTTCAAGAAAGGTGGGAACTGAATTATTTTTGTGTGGAAGTGAACAATAAGATTACGTGCTTAATTTGCAAAGAAACTATTAGTGTTGCTAAAGAATACAATATTAAGCGACATTATAGCACTAATCACGAAAAACAATTTTCGTGTTTTGAAGCTAAAATAAGAGAAGAAAAATTAAAAACAATGAAGAATTCATTAAGTAGCCAGCAAGGAGTGCTTACAAAATTTATAAAAAGTAATGAATCAGTAACGAGCTAGTTATGAAATAAGCTATTTATTAGCAAAACATTCAAAAGCATTCACCGATGGTTCTTTAATCAAGGAATGTATAATAAAAGCTGCCGAATTTGTCTGTCCAGAAAAAGTACAAGCGTTTCGAGACATCTCATTATCAAGAAATACGGTGGCAGATAGAATTACTGAAATGGCAGATGACATCACTTCGCAATTACAGAAAATATCTACCAAAATCCAGTTCTTTTCAATTGCTATTGATGAAAGTACGGATATAAGAGATGTTGCACAAGTTGCTGTTTTTTTTCGTGGTTGCGATAATAACATGAGGATCACTGAAGAATTGTTGGAATTCATCCCTCTTCACGGAACAACAACTGGTGAAGATATTTTTGATGCCGTATGGAGCATTTTAGAAAAACTTAACTTGCCTGTTGACAAGCTTGTTTCTGTTACAACTGATAGTGCTAAATCGATGACAGGTGAAACTAAAGGTTTTGCGTCACGACTAGCAAGGAAATTACAAGACGAATATCCAGATAAACCGAAAATCAAAGCTTTTCATTGCCTCATTCACCAACAAGTTCTCTGTTTAAAATTATTAAAAATGGATCAAGTACTTAAAACAGTTACAAAGATAGTCAACTTTATTCGATCAAGAGCACTTAACCATCGCCAATTTACTTCGTTCCTTAAAGATTTAGAATCCGAATTCGAAGATCTTCCTTATTACACAGAAGTTCGTTGGTTGTCCTGCCACAATGTCTTAAAGAGCTTCTATCTGATTTTGGAGGAAATAATATTATTTTTTGAAATGAAAGATGAAAACAACGAAAATATATCAATTATAAAAGATCCATTGTGGGTACAAGACCTAGCATTTTTAATAGATATTACAGGCCATCTGAATAATCTTAATATTACATTGCAAGGCAAAGATCAATTGATAACGAATATGTATGATGCAGTTGCAAGCTTTGTACAAAAACTGAATTTGTTTAAAAATCATTTGCAAAAGAACGTTTTGACGTATTTTCCTACATGTGAGGAGTTAAAAGCACAAAATCAAAGTTGCTCGTTTTCACATCACTCTGCAAAAATTGAAAAAATAAAAGACGAATTCGATAAACGTTTTGATGATTTCAAGGAGTTCGAAGAAATTTTTTCTCTTTTCACGGGACCATTTGCCTTTGAAGTCGAAAAAGCTCCGACTTCGATACAACTGGAATTAATTGATTTCCAGAATGATTCGATTTTAAAAACCAAATATCGAGAAGTAGGAACTCCGAAAATTTATTCCTATTTAGGTGAAAGATACCCGGAAATTAAAAAATTTGCTGCACAAATTTTAAGCTTTTTTGGAAGTACATACTTATGTGAGAAATTATTTTCATGAATGAAATTAAATAAAACAGCTTACAGATCAAGATTAACTGATAAACATCTATCTGCCATAATGAAAATTGCTTGTTCTCAGTCTTTGAATCCAGATATTGAAAAACTAGTAAGAGGAAAACGCTGGCAAGTTTCCAGTAAAAACAATAAATTGTAGTTTTATAAATATGTAATCAGATAAAATAAATGTTTAAATAAAAGCAATACTATATCAATTGTATATTATTGAAGTGAATTCACTAAACTACATAATATGCTTTAATTACCCTATCTATATTCCTGCATTTTCACTTTCAAAATACAATTTTAAGAAAATTTGTGTGATGTGGCCCGCAAGAATCTTACCAGTAGCATAAAGTGGCCCATTGTTTGAATGAGTTTGACATGCCTGATCTATATAAATTACTCTTAGTGTTTTCAGAGCATTCTATAAAGACTTTGATTTAATGATTAATGCTCATTGAAAACAATGTTTATTTAGCTAGTGATGGAAGAAAAATCTTTAGTAACTTTTAATTTGGATGATTATTATAACCTTGAGAATATGGATTAGTGTAAATATTATAACTCTTTATGTAGAAAGTAAATCTGGATTTTAAGATGTAGTACAGATTCTGTTATGCTTCTAATATATTTATTTAATAAGATAGGATGTTTTATCACAATGGAAGTACTTGATAATATTAAAATTTGACAAATTATTGTAAAAGGTTTTTTTTAATGCATTTTCAAAATATAACAATTTCCAACATAGTACTATATTCTTGATTAATCTGAATCACATATTGGATCTTTTTTAAAAAAAATAATTCATTATAAAAACATTTTAACAGTTGTTCTTATATAAGCTGTAAATTAAAAATCTAATTCTTTTAATTTATATAAAAAATATGGAAATTTAATTCTGATGTAGACAAAGGATGATAGGTAATCTTGTTATCTATGTAAATGAATATCAAAACTGTCATGTATGTTATACAAATTACTATATATTTGAAAAATATCAAATGCACAGTTATTTGTGTAATGTGAAAGTTTTGATTTCATTCTGCACCCATAGGGGATAAGTTAATTACTCATTTATTAATTTTATTTTACTTATAATATTAGATTTTATATATGTGAATATAGCTTTCAAGTTCTTTCATATGATTGCTTATTATTGTAGAACTGATTCTGAGCTGGATTTTGCCTATGATCATCTGGCTGGCATCCCAGTTATTCTAAAAACTGTGGTAATGGAAAATAGTTGAAGATCATCTGTCATATGATTTAGTTGTTGATTATCTATATCTTTTAAAATGAGAGGGGGAGTATTGCAGAATTTGATATACTTTTGGTTGACATGCTTTATAAAATGTTTTCATATGGATGAAACAGCAAAGCTTATATTTATGTGGATTTTTTTAAAATTTGTATTTCATTTATATTACAACACATCAAATTAAACTTCTGCTATGTTCATTTTTTTAAATGTAACATCTTCTAAATTGGGGATTGGATAAAATAATCAACCATTAAATCAAGCATTAAATAAAATTTTCATTATTTTTCACTACCAGAGTTCTCTAATAACAGCTTCTGCCCACTCATACTATAAAGATGGTTACATGGGAGTTCCAATTAGAATATTGATCCTATAATGGTATTAAATGCACTAGACACAAAATCATTACTTTTACTTACATATATAAAGTTCTAAAATTACCTTAGCTTATTTAAATATTAATTACAATTTATTTTCTTCTTGCAGGATATTTATGGAAAGATAAAGCTGAAGATGGTATAAGAAAAGTTTTAGCTGACCGGGTAATACCTCTGGATAGGTTGATGGTTGAAACGGATGCACCATTTATGTATCCTAATATTAGAGCCTCAAAACTTCCTCCACATATTAAAAGTTGCTTAACTTCTTTATCAATGAACTTTTTACAGCGTTATTGTACCTTTCAAAGAAATGAACCATGTTCACTTCCTATCACTGTTGAAATGATTGCTGCATATATGAATACTATTCCTCAGGTCGTAGCCATGGCCAGCATGGAAAATGCAATGAGAGTATTTGGATTACTATATTGAATGGGAGAGGGGAGGGAATAAAAGGGGTGTGTTATGATTTTATTATTGAAATTCAAGGCATTTGTTATTAGCATTAAATTTTTATTAGATTTTTTTATGCCCTAAAATATTCGTAAATAATTTATTTTAAATGAAATGTACAAAAGAAAAGGAATTTAGGCACAGATGTATATAGTTGTTGTTTTTTGGGAATAGTTTAAAAGTGAATATATAGTATTTCTGAAGTTTCTGCCTACTTCAGAAATATAACATAGTTGAGTTAAATTGTAAAGCAGTGGAGAAGATATTCACTTAATGAATTACATAAGAATAAAGTAAATATCTCAGTATCTCTACAGAGCTCAAATTAGACTGCAGCAATTCTCGGTCATTTATTTTGAATTGTGATGAGATTGCTTATTCTAACTTCACTCTATAAGCTTAAGTGTAAATAGACTGAAATAAACAGACACCAGATATCCATGTAACCAGACTTCTGTATTTGTTTTTTGGCATTTAACTTTTTTTTTAATAGGGAAATGGATTTGCAGTGTAATCATCCATTTGCTGTTTTTTATTATTCTGTTCAAACTAATTGTCTGAAGAGATGGAACATTCTAAGAATTTGAGCATATCACCTTGGCTATATAGCTACGGAACTGAAATTGTGTCAGTAACTAAGCCCAATAAATTCAGTTAAAAGGAGCTACAGCTATTTGTTGCTTATTTCTTAGATCTTACTTGCATCCATATGAGTTTGATTCTTTCTATGTCAATGGTGGAAGCTACATTATATTACCTTTTACTTTTATATTTAATACATCAATATTTATCTGATAAGCCTACATTAGTCAGGGATTTTTAACCTTTGGCTAAGAACAGCTCGATACCCATTTGTTGATCATTATTATATAGCATGATGGGTTGGCTATGGCCAGTGATCTGAAAAAAAGTCAAAAGTCTGTTTACAATCTGAAGATTCACCTGGTCTGGATTTAAAGCCTAAGTTGTGAATATAAAATGTGGATGCACTAACCACTATTCATAAGATTTTTGGATATTATAATTGAAGTCATTAAAATTTATGATGTCCATTAATTACTCATGATTATAATTAATGGCTCTGAATAATAATAATGTGATTGAATAACTGCTCGTAATGCAAAATATTTATTAAATTGTATCATCCTTATTTAACTGTACAAGTAAATTGTGTTTAGGTATTTGAAACCTTTGATTATTAGTAAAATAAAAGATCACCAATGGATGAATAGAGTGCAAGTGTAAATAAACATATTGTTTTTGGATGTTTGAACCTTTTCTCATTAGCAAGATAAAAGTAAAAGGGGTCCAATGAAAGTACACAAGATGTGTTAATACTTTCCACTGTTTGATCATCATAAATACCAATTAGAAATTGGTCATTGGTAGACTGGTTTATTTTATTTCTGTTTATTATTTTACTATGAAAAAATAAAATTGTGAAAAAAAATGTCATCACTGACTAATTAAATAAATCTGAAGAAATCATATGATATTTATACAATGTGACTGAAATCAACTTTAAAAATAGTATCTTATTCTGCTTTATAGTGTTATATGATAACTAATTAGTCTTGATTCTTTCATATCAGATTATCTTTTTTAAATTTCTACATCATGTTGTTTATAAGATCTGGTTTAAAAAATTTTGTTTTGCTATTAGCTTTTATATTGATAGTATCAAAACAACATTGTTTAAATGAATATTCAAAACTTTATTAAAACTAATACTTTGGAAAAATTATCATTAATAAGCAAATCTTAAACAATTACAGATTATAGTAACGATATTAAATTTTCTATGAATTGGATAATTTTTACAATTACCAAATAAGGTCTATGATGCTCTTGATTGTCAAATAAGTGTACTCTTGCTGGCTGGTACAGAATTATTTGATAATATATGATCACATTTATTATTCAACAAAGTTTATTATATCATTAGTTTTAACTGACTTTCTTTTACCTACGTTCTTTTATTGGCCAGAAACCGCTGGCTTCAGAGAACTGCCATGAATACAGATATATTCTGGTACAGAATCTTTCCAGTGCAGAAGTCGCAAAAGTAAACATTTCCCTCCATGATTACTGTGTGTGATTGATTACTCATTGGAGTTACTATCCATTTTCATAATGTTATGCAGTAAAATAAAAATTATAAAATATTTTTTATAAATAGATAAAATGTATGAAGCACCATGACATTGTTAAACTATTTAAAACAAATTTATTTTTTGTATTCACTAGTATGGGTAAAATTCATAAGTATGGTTTTGTAATTAAAGATCGGTCTGTTTTAGCTTTTTAATTTAAATCTGAACTTGTTTAACTGTGAGATCTTACTAACAGTTGACTGTGATTGTATAAATAAAAATAAATGTTTTTTTTTTCGATTGATTTGTAAAGTAATTAATTATATAGTAAAATAGTTTGTAGAAAATCTATTATCAATTAGTTATGAACGTGTGATTTCTTGCTGTAAGGTGATCTTTATGATTGATTGCTTTTACCCATACTAATCTTTGATACATTGTGGTAATGTGATTAACTGAAGTGCCTTACTTAAATAGAATATTTTTATTAAAATACTTTTTTTAATGTCCAAACTGTAAACAATGTATAATGTAAAAATATCACTTTGTTGGAAAAAATAATGATAAAAATAAAATGTTTTCATAAAAACTATTTTACCTGGTTCTCAATTTTTTTATCAATAAATAATTTTTTTCTGTATGCAATATTCTTTTTTACTTTTTCATATAGTGTGCGTATATATATATATTGTTAAAGATCTGATTGTATATTGATAATGTGTCTATCTGTCATATGCATGATTTGAGTTCAAATTGAGATCAGGTAAACTTGAAAAAAGTTTTCATGTTCCAATTGTGATCATTATTTTTTTCAGGTAGAGCTGACCTTTAAACAATGCAACATAATCATCTAGTATTGGTCGAAAAATTGATATCTACGATTCAAGTCCAATCAGGACTTAAGATCTTTTTTTTTGGATAAACTAACCCAGATAACTATTCAGTATTAGTCAGTAAATGGTATCAAGAAATTCTTAGCTAGAAAATGAAGCAAGCATAGAAAATTGTTAGGTGGATTTATTCTATCCTTGATCCTTTGTTCAATATTTAAAGTGAGGAAGATTGGTTTTCTCCTTTTAATTACATATATATTAATTTCATACTTACATTTATCAAATTCTATTTAATTATTAAAAACAAGATTACTAAAAGAATTATATCTCCATGCTTATATAGTTGAATATTAACCGTTCCAAAGTGCAGCATAACACCTCTCACATTCCAGCATTTTCTGATGTTTTTCTTTGTCTCACATATCAACGTAAAATATATGATAAAATGATTATTACTTTTCAGAAAATAATAAATTTAACTTCATTTGATAGATATTTTTGTTTACTACTGAAATAAATTTTAAATGTTCACATTTTGTTTCTGTAAATATTTAAAAAATGAGATCGCATTCAAAACAAAGACTTTACACGTCATTGTTTCAAGAAAGATTATTTTCAGTTTATAAAATCAACAAAATATTTTTTAATTCTTATTATTTTTAAACATTGAAATGAATACTAATTTTTTAGTCTTATATCTAATGAATTATGCTTTGAATCTTTACATTTTTTGAATATTTATTGCAAGATTGCGATATTTTTCTTACTCGTATATATAAAGTAGATTGCTTACGTCAAAGGTAGTCTTCTAATTTGCTTCAGGCCATATTTACATTAGCTGCTAATATAATGTTCTATTTTTGAAAAAGTATTTCAAGTCAAAATACGTTATTAATAATTTATATTTCTTGATATCTAATAGATATAATGCAAATTATTTTTAAAAAAATCTTTAAAACTATAATAAATTCACAAATAAACAAGTTTTTGCATCACTGGAAACTACAATGTCATAAAATGCCGTACGTTTACAGGCTTGGCAACAGACAATGGCTGAACATGTCAGGGCGGGGCTTATGTCTATTGTAAGAGCGGGAATTTTGAATTTCCCACCTTTTAGCGCAGAATTTTTGGAAAAAAAATTATAATAAAATATACTGTTTTACCTGCATTTTACTAATACTTATGAAAAAATTCACTACGGAGTGAATTGGCCAAAAGATTAAATAATTCGGTTCAACCATTCACAAAGTTAATCTAATAATTATTAAATGTCATATTCCATTTGGCTGATGTATTAATTTCACTCTGAATTTTTATTAATGACAAAGATAAGATTATATTCATCAGAAGCTCCAAGAATAGGTGGATTCATTTTATTTTTAATTATTTGTTCAACATTTAAAGTACTATTTACCAGTAGTCTGGGAAGACTGTTTTTTCCCTTTTAATTACATACACAGGGGGATCCAAAAATAACTGGAATTTTGTAATAAAAAATTGTATATTTATTTTTAGGTGTTGCAAATTGAATCACTTTAAAAAGTATAATATATTTAATGCAATGCATGAGTCTAAACCAGTTTGTCACTTTTGAAGTAGTCTGGAACCACTGCCTGTTATTTTCCCCCCAGTTTTAAATCTGTAAAACAAAAATTGAGTCACTTTTTTATTCAAAAGATTTTTAATAAAAATCACATGAAGCGAGATCGAGTGAATATGTCTGATAGATAAACTGGGTCATGTTGAATTTAATTAAAAATTGTTTCACATTCAAGGCTTTGAGGGATGTCAGTTTGTGGGAGTAGAATTTGCACAGTTTTCTTTGCCACAAAACAGGATGTTTACATTTACCTGCATCACATAAATGTTTCAGAACTTGCAGATAAAATGCCTGACCATTACAATCTAAATTTGAGAGAAAAATGTCATTTCCATAAATAAAAAAATCAGCATTGTTTAGATTTTGAACTTCACTTGCAACACTTTTAGGAATGTGGTAAATTTAATATTTCAATTAAACCACTTATAAACTTGTCTTTTTACAAGATCAGCATGCTTATAATCTCTTTCAAGCATTACAACTGTTTTCATTGTCATTTTTTATATTGTCGAACTTTTCAGCCATTAGAAAAAAAATTGACAAATATGCAAAATGCATTTTAGAAAAAATGTGCTACATGGTGCCATGATTTTACATGATGTCATTTGGCAGATTGATGTAGAAGGGTTCCTGCAAGAAGTGTGTAACAGCAGAAGTATATACTACCATAGGTGCACAAACTAGAGAACGATTCCAGTTATTTTTGGGTCACTCCTCATATATATTAATCTGTGTCAATTTCATGTTATATATATAAACATGACATTACCAATCAATAAATCTTCCAGGAATGCTATTTTTGTCTCAGAAATTTAGAATTAAGCTGCCAGAAAAAGATAAACATCTTTTCTATCATTAAGATTTTAAATTTATCAAATGTTAATTCATTCTGCAACTACTTTGAAATTTTGCAGCCAAAGTCAATCATTATTCTTAAAAGGTAACTTTTTTAATGCAACCTAATATTTAAAATTATGTGATGATATTCCCTATAAATGGATATACTTTTAAATAGCCTTTTCATATTTATTAAAACCTTGTAAACAAACTTATTCTTAGATGATATGAAATAATAATTATCAATTTCTGATAGCTTCAATTTTCTATTGCTGTGAATCTATTGCCCTTATCTTTTTCTAAAGCATATAATTTTTTGCTGCTTAAGCATATTTCTAAATTTTTGAAACAATTTATTCCAACATTGTATTTATCTAGTAATCATTCTTGAGAATATGTTTGTTTTTTTATAATTAAATTTTAGTTAAAAATCAGCAATGAACATCTTCATATTTTGTGCCATAATTTAAAAGTTATTGTTGTTAATCCATTAAAATGAAAAAAATTACTAATCTATTCATCTTTTACAATTAAATATTAACTCTTTGTTTATCTACCAAAATTTTAAATACTTATCATATTTCTTTACTATATTAACATATAATTGATTACATTGATCTCTAGTCTGGACAGAAATATAATTTTTCAACATCATACTTTTACATCTCACATAAATATTTAAGAGTATATATATTGAAACCATAAGAAAGAAAGACTAGTTATAATCTCAGTGGCAATCATGTGGCGAAAGCCACTTGAGACTTTGTGATCTCAGATGAGATGGTGTATTGATATTGTGGAAGAAGTGTGACTATTTCTCACATGATTTGCAATTTGCTATGCATACAAGTTTTTATATATTTCCACATAAGCTGAAATTATTCTATACTTTGATAATATATTCAATAAAATAATAAATTTCTCAGGGTTATTCAATAATATATATACTCTAAGTCTTATTGTATTTTATTAATAAAATCTTTGCAAATATATAGTTTCTTACTATAAAAAGTAATTAAGAGTAATTTAATCTGTGTTTTAAAACTAAGGCTAGCAATTTTAAATACAAAGTTGACTAATGATTCATATCAGGATTTTATAAAGTAAGAAAATAAATGCTTGGATATGAAATTGGTTTATGCATTCAGGATATGACAATGTAAAAGAGATTTTATGTACGTCATCTTGCCCAATAATTTTATATTTCAGATAGCATTAATATACAATAATGACATTTTAAATCCAAATAGATTTTATATGTAATCTAATATCTCAAATATGACCTTTTTTATATCATGAATATGCAGTGATGATATCTCTTTAATAATGACAAGAGAGAGATATTAACAGTTTCTTATTACACAATGTAAAATAAATTATAAAAACGAATAATAACAATAAAAAAATTATATAAAATATCTAATAAATATTATTTGTTTCCTAAATCTAATTTAAACTTGGGATATGAAAAGTATATTCTCAAACAGTATTGTGAAGACACTAACATTAAATAGGAATAAGTTATTGTTTCAAAATAATCCTAAATTTAAATACTGGAGGTAATAATTATTATAATCATAAAAGATAAATGTTTTATAGTCATTTTTAGTTTGTTTCCCTTATTAATCAATCACATTTTAAAATGCTGGATAATTTTTCATTCTTTTAAGAGAAGCAAGTGCAAATCATTGCTTAGCATACTTAGATGATATTTACCTCAAAATATTTTAGTGTGGCAATGTTAAATTTATAATTGTATTCTTTACTTTTGTATGAAACTAGTTGTTTTATGTGTGTGAGCATTTCTATTTATTTATACCATTTGATATCTTTGTTCCTTAATAAGAATAATGACAAAATATACACATACATATTTTCTCATAAACATTAGTATGAGAGACTATTAAACATGACATTGAGTATCTAAGATGTTATACAACTAATGACAGTGATGAATAAAGTCATTAAAATTTTTAGTTTTAAATTTATAATAGCCAGTTTACAGTGATACTGTGAGGTTACAGATATATATAAATTAAATATGTCCAAAATTTTAAAAGTCTAATAACAATAATAATATCCAAATGTACTGAAATTCTGTAAAATTCTTCATCTTCATAAGATATAAATCTTACTATTATTTACTTAGACCTTTATGTTTTGAATATATATAATTATCATTAGTATGACTAATACTTGTCATGTACTTTCATTATTATTACCTCACTAAAAAAAATTTTAAAATATTTTGCTATGTTAGACATGTATGCTAATGTTTTTTGTTTTTCTGAAATTCGTCAATATTTTCAGGTTTTTCAATAATCTAAATATTTAAAAGTATATATATATTAGCTCAATTGTTTATGTGCAATATCAAACTATAAACTTAAAAATATATTTTTTATTAATAAACAGTAAATATGGTATCCTTTTACGATAAAATACCCATATGCACACGTATATAACTTAAACATTACATTATAAAATTTTAATAATAACAATCAAGTCAAATAAATAGTTATTTTAATGAAATCAAATATTAAAATAATTAGATTTCAATCATATATATGTATAAAATAATTATTAAGTTAACTAATATCACTAATCAAGACCAAAACATAAAGATAACCTAAAGTCAAGTTGTATCTTAGCAATTAAATGTGAAGGAAATAAAATTAGAATCAATTACACAATTATTAATTATGATGCATTCAACAATAATCGAATACAAAATCATGAAATAAAATAATAATTTAACACATGCTAATTATCGGAAGTTGATTCCACTATAAAAGCTAAATCAACTAATTTCCAAATCAGTTTCATTTTTTACAAATGAACGCGGCACTACTCATATTTTGCTGTGTTCGAATACCGAACACATCAGAAAGATGCATCAATAGTTTGGATGAATTTTCCGTATTTATAAAATCTTTGTTAACAGAGAACTCTAATATCACTCAAGTAAAGAGTAAATAAATCACTCTTTAATATCAATTTCAAAAATGAAATTATCTTTAATATAATAGAGAAATTCTTAATGATATCATTCTAAACTTGAATTTCAAGGAAGTTGAATATCAAACACATTTAAATAAATTTATTTTAAGTTATAGAAAATGCATTGCGAATTGCCATAGGATTAAATGCTATTGTTGTAACCTATTGCAGTGTAACTATTCATTCCTACTGAAATGCCTAAATATATTGTAACCAGTTGGCTTACATAGCACACAATAATATAGTGTGTATATATATATATATATATAAAGAAAAAGTAGAAATAAACACAAAAATTGTAAATATTTTCTACATTCCTTGAAATAAAAAAAATGATTTAAAATATTGTTTTATAAATTAAACTTTTAAAAGGGCTGAATGAATATAAATATTGTATTATTATTGTTCTGATTTTGAAATTTAAAAAGTATGGTATTTTTGAATTTTTTTAATTAATTAAACAAAAGTTATATGTATTAGAAATCCCCTAAGTGAAAACATGCATATCACATTTTGACAAAAATTTCAAGCTTGTTTTCAAAAGGGATTGGAGAGATAAAATAAAACTTTTCAATCAAGGTGTTGTTATCACCTCAGATGATTCCTTAAAAGGGCTGATAAAATACCTACAGTCTGGATAGTTTTTGTAAGAATGGGTCAGCTGCAAAGTTAGTTACAATATTTTGTTGCAGCTTATTTAAGTTTGCAGCAGTTGGTTTTAGCTTACGATAGAGTTGGCAGAATAGCTACTATGTAGATTCAGGAACTGCTAGTGTTTTCCTTCACAGGAGTTTAAATTCACATGGAGAAAAATGACCCACTTCTTTGTGCTGAATTCATAGACTTAAATGTGGAGAGGAAAGTTGTTTGCCTGAAATCTATCAAACCAAGACAGCTGCTTGAGTGGAACAATCATAGACAGAAAGAGACCAACTACAGACCAACATTTTACATGGATTATATTTTTCCTGATGATGATAATCACTAAAACCAAACTCACCAAGCCCAGGGAACCCCAGCCTGCTGAAGAATTAATTACATGAATGCTGCATCAGATACGTGCAGAGAAATACAGATAAACATATATACAGCTGGTGATGAGTAGAGTTATATATTATAATAGAATTTTAAAATAATTTCTTTAGTAAAATGACATTTTGAAAGTAATATGTGAATTTGCACTTTTCATGTTTATGGTGGGTATAGTTGAACAGGGCTGCCTGGATGCATTGTGTTTATGATGCTATGAAGTATAGGCTCAGCACTATCCAGACCTAGATGATTGAGCTCTTAGAGTAGTCCAGCAGTGTTTATAGGTCTCATGAATAGGCCACATAGATAAGCTTCTAAGACTCACAAGAGATGAGCAGGGCAGGCTCAGATCCAAATATATTTTCTGGCTACTACTCATGGATGATCTCTCTAGGCACATGGTAGATAGTGCTTAAAGATGAGGTATTTTCTTGCAACTGTCATGGGGCACTGTGTACTGGTAGTCCATGTTTGGCTGTCTACTTATGGCTTGGGTAGCTGCAATTCACTTTTTCTATCTCACCTTGCCTACTTTATCAGCATTAACTAATCAAGCAGAAAGACATTTTGAAATGTATATTTTTTTAATTGTATAAAACGATTTTATCTTTCGTTTATTAAAAAAAACATTTAAAATCAATCAACAATCATCTGTCAAAAATTTGATGGTACTTATTTGAAGGAAAAAAGACTATTCAGCAAAGACAATTAAATTGCAAAAATAATCTTTAATAATTTTATTGTGATAAATACAAATGTTATGTAGATAAATTAATATATCGCACGTCTGTACAAATTATATATATATATATATGCATTTCAGTAAACCTATGTAAAATATATATCATTTAATTGAAACTTAAATCATTTATTGAATTTTTATATAACTTAAGATTTTGATAATTATTTTGTAACAAGTCAAATTTGTTCAGAAATCGTATGCATACACATGTATTTGTGCATATATAGATCAATGCTTGTCAAGTATAACATATATGTAAAATTTTAATCATTTTTTGTCATTATTAAATGTCAATTGAAATATATTAATTGTATATTAGAAATTGCGTGTCTATGTGCACATATATGTAAATCAATGTAACAATTTGAATTTTGAATAATAGTTATATAAATCACAATGTGATCATTTGAAATTTTGTATTGTAATCAAAATCAGAAAGCTTATATGTGTGTAATCTTATTTTTATGGACCTTAATTTCAATTTGTTTATTGTTAATAAACTTGTATTTGTTAAAGATTGTATTAAATCATCATTTCTCGGTCACATGCAGTAATAGAACTTATGTTCTCTGAGTTACATTTGAGCATGGGATGAATATATAAATTGGGATGTGTATTTAGTGCTTTTAGGCATCCAGAGATGATCAATCATCATCCTGGTTGGTGCAAAAGAGTACTCTTTAAAGCCCATACATTACCTTTAATTTTAGTTTAGTCTTATTAAAAATTTAAGTTTATAGTTGGCCAGTACATTAATGGTACATAAGTGGCCAGAGCATTGATGATGATCAGCATGTTTTAAATGTTCCAGCATTATTGTTTTGATTTCTGATTATTGTGTATTCTAATGTATGGGGACTAAGTTCATGCTTCCAAGTTTTGTTTAAATTATTGCCCAAGCTGGAAAAGGCTCAATGGATAGCCTGGTCTACAGAAGACCCATTTCCAATCCAGTCACAAGGTTGACTGTTGATTTATATTTTTTATTGTTCAAATCCAACCACAAGATGGACTGTTGATTTTAATATATTTTATTGTGGATCATTCATGAC
Organism: Epiperipatus broadwayi; assembly: GCA_028023455.1. Lineage (NCBI taxonomy): Eukaryota > Metazoa > Onychophora > Udeonychophora > Euonychophora > Peripatidae > Epiperipatus > Epiperipatus broadwayi. The sequence goes on from JAQFVV010006548.1 coordinate 795,550, forward strand.
AATGAATGGTGTTTTGAGTAGTACTTATACTTACTTAGACTGCTTTTTACTTTTTGATAATGCTGGTTGATATATGATTGATGTATAGTTATTTTAGTTGCTCTTCTGATCTCTGGCCAATCTGTCAGAGTTCTCTTAATCTCATACTCTTATATCTTTAAATATTACTTATATATACTTTTGTAAATATTAAATTTGATTTACTTGGGGTTGATGATGATTTTTCCATCACCCCAAATTCATTTTTTCTTTCTACCACCCCATCCCATTACAATATATCTATATAATTCAATATCCAACTTCAATTTATAGCAAGATAATTTACGGAAAGGGATATCAACATCATGCAAGAGGAATGTTTATGAAACAACAAAGTTTACTGATTGTCTCCCTGGTGATTGATGACCAGAAATAAAATAACTATTCTTAATGAACATTGTAACTCAAGTTGTGGGAAATGAATATGACAATATCATAAAGTTTAACTACATCATATCTTTGCATATCAACATCCATAAATATTTACTTTTATTTCCTTTGCCTTTAAAACCTACTTACTTTGGAATAATCCATTTTGGAAAATCATTAGATGAAAAAAGTGGAAAGATCATTGGGTTAAATATTTTTTTATTTAATAAAATTTAGGTCTTTCTTACACATTGACTTGACTAGATTAATAAATAAACTTAATATGAAGGTAAGATTTTATTGTTCTTCATATTAAATTCATTCACTTATGACAAGACTGAGTTTTTGTTTATTATTAATTTAATAATATTTGTTCATTATTCTGTATAAATGACTAATATCCTTGGATGAAAGGTCTTTTTGTTTCAACGATAGGGAGCACATAGATGGGAGCTCTTATAGAAAATAGAATTTCCTCAAAAGGATTGGATATTACAAAGCTTTTTATTTATATTTATATAATCTTTGGAAAAATAAAATTTTATTTATTTTTAATACCTATTAAATATTGTTTGTGTTATGATACATGTCTACTATAGGATATGGGAAGGTATAATTTTAAAAATTATATACTAATATAGTAGAAATATATGTAAAACACTCATAATTAAAAATGTTGTTATATAAAGATAAATTTAAATTGTTTTCAATTAATAAATACTGTTAAATTTATTTTCAATTTAAGGAGGTCTCTGATTTATTTAAAATATTTATTTTATTTTCATAATAAAATAAAATTGAATACATATATCTACATATACATATCATCCTGACTTAACATCATGATAAATTGATTAGAAGGAACTTCGAGAATCTATCGAACTTATATAAAAGTATTGTTATGGCTATAGGATATCAATTGATTCCTGAAGAAGAGAGTTAAGTGTAAAATTAACCCTGAGTTTGAATACTGAGTATAATGGAGTAATAAAGAGAGGTGAAGATTGGATGAACTGGTCTGAGTTGTATCTGATGTTTAAACATTAAATTATATTTGAAATAGATGCAATCATAGATTAAACTTTTATCACATCATTCGTGGCATCCTACATGAAGACCCTAGGTCCAATTATAGTCAGATGTGTTTACCCTCATTCCTTAATGGAATACAGACTGTTACATATAGTTTCCAACATGGGGCATTAAACAGTTTACCATCAACTACATCCATAAAAAAAATTTATAAATAATTTTTATGGAATATAACCTTGATCGATTGATTCACATAACAACAATAGACAATTTAAGCCATCAAAGGATGAAATAATTTTCAAGTGAACTCTCAAAATAATAAATAATAAAATAAATAGAGACCTTAAAATAATAAATGATTAAATAGATGAGTCAAAGGCAATTTTAAATTAGGCATTAAATTAATAACATCTAAAAAAAAATTTTTTTTATTAGATAGGAAAAGTTTTAAAATTACACTAAAAGGGAAAGATATAACATGAAATCCTATGACAAATAATCCCTCTTAATAAATAAGCAATAAAATTTATAAGCAAGGAAAAACATAATTTATGATTACAAGAAGCAAAGAAAACTGGCTGGCACAACCATCCGGACAGCACAACACAGATACACATACAATAGAGCTAGGAAAAACAACGATAACTCTTCAGCATTTTTGGAACACTCCAAGAAGACTGGACATTTATTTGAACCTTCCCACCCTAAAATTGTATGTATCGAGAAAAACGACATTAAGCGGAAGATCAGAGAAGCGTACTACATCAATAATAATAACTACTCTATCAATAGACTTGACACCTGCTTCGACATTTCTAAACGCTGGTATAATTAGTCCATTTGCATATGCTTTGCATACCACTTCTCCCGCTCCATTTTTTACATTTTGCAGCTCACAGTACCGCTATGAATATGAGGTAATGGACCTCGAAAGCGCTTAGCGTATATTAATTCTATTATATTCTTGTAGCTTCACTTTCTAGCGTGACATACGCTTAATTTATTTTATAAATTCGATTATCGAATGTGAAGACTTAAAATTATATATTTTACAATTATGAACTTTTATCAACAAAGACTTATATTATGTCTCGGCATTTCTGTCAAAACATTGGAACAGCGCCTAACATTTTTGACTGAATGCAAAAGATTTAACATCGTTCCAAACTGCTGCAAAATAAAAATAAACGACTCCATTTATAATCGCGATAAAATCATTGACAAACTACAATTACGCCTCTTGAATTTTGTTATTCGTGGATGTAAAAACGCATTGTGTAAAGAAAGAAAGAGATGGAGCACGATTACAGGAAACAACTCCCTCCCTCAATGGATTATCGACAAACTTAACTTTACAGAAATTTACCACCGCAAACGCTTCATTTTGAAAATAAAGTTTTTAGCTTATAAACAAAATGTAAATATTGATTTGCTACAGACTTCATTTGTCAATAGAACTGGCCTCACTCCCCCTGATAGAATAGCAAGAGTCCTATCCCTTGGGCCTAGATTTGTAGGAGGACAATGGAGACAACCTAAATTAGAACTAATTGCTGACGTCGAAGCAAATTTGATTGATAATCCACATAGAAATAGTATCATAACAAATATAGTTAAATCTATCTCACAAAAACAGCTATTTATAAAAGATCATAGCTGGAGTAACGATATTGAAATTACGAAGCAGTTCATTGATCATAATAATTTAATTTGCCTTAAAGAAGATAAGGGCAACAGATTTGTGCTCTTAAACTCGCAAGACTATAAGCACAAAATAAAGAAACAAATCACAAATCTGCAACTCACTCCCGTTACACAATTTAACAATAGGCTTAACCGCGATAAGTTTATTTCTTCCATTCTCCGTCCTTATAAAAACAAAGGCATTTCTACCGCAGAATACTACCGTATTTATCCTTCCTCCACCAAAGCTCCTAGACTGTTTGCCAACATTAAACTCCACAAGCCTGGCGAACCTCTGCGTCTTATGATGGATTTTGGGGGAGTCCATTATTTTCAAACCGCAACTATGGTTAACCAACTATTAATCGACAGCCTGGGCTTTGGGAATTTTTCTGTTAATTCATCCTTCCAGGTCGTGGAGAAAATCAAAAAAGCCACTATCTGTAACAACTTCCGAATGACCACCTTTGACGTCAAAGAGTTGTATGGATCCGTGGACAGAAATCAGTCTATTCACATTATCCAACAGGAACTTACCAATACAATGTCACCTGAACGCATCAATTTCATCATTGCATTTTTAACTTGGATAGATAAGCATATATACACAACTTTTGAGCACTCTTGGTACAATATGAAAAGTGGATGGCCTATGGGCCTCCCCCTTAGTGGAATCATAACTAGCATTTTTCTTAATTATTATGAAAAACTAATAGTGCCTAAGCACCAGCTGATAACCCACACACTTTATACATGCGGTATGTAGATGACATACTTATTCTATCCAATCAGCACACCACAAACAATATTATACAAGAGCTAACGCACAGCACTAATCTAACCTTTAATTCCACATCTGAAGATGCTTCCCAAAGCCTAAATTATCTGGATCTTAAGTTAACGCGCGATGAACCATGTATAAATTATTCAATGATCATAAAGCCTTTTGAAATCAGAGGCTTCATACATCCACTTTCTAACGTTCCTAACTCTCACAAATTGGCTGGACTACAAGCATTCCTACACAGAAACATGCAGCTTTGCAAATTCGAGGCAGATCGGAAGAACAACATACATCTCTATACTAAAGATCTGCTACAGGCAGGCTATAAACTCCACACTATCAACAACAAAATCAAACAGTTTCATACTAAAATCACCACTAATAAAGACAATATCAAACTCCCATATATCACTCTTCCCCACATACCCAAAATCTCCCACCAACTAATCAAGGTTTTGGACAATAAATTTAAAATCAGCTTTCATACACCCCCTTGCACTAACCGTCTCATCAATAACTCCAAAGACAAATTAGAACCTTCTCAGACCCCCCATGTCGTCTACAGCATAACTTGCCCACAACCCGGTTGCCGCGCCATTTATTTTGGAGAAACCAAGGCTGGCACAACCATCCGGACAGCACAACACAGATACACATACAATAGAGCTAGGAAAAACAACGATAACTCTTCAGCATTTTTGGAACACTCCAAGAAGACTGGACATTTATTTGAACCTTCCCACCCTAAAATCGTATGTATCGAGAAAAACGACATTAAGCGGAAGATCAGAGAAGCGTACTACATCAATAATAATAACTACTCTATCAATAGACGTGACACCTGCTTCGACATTTCTAAATGCTGGTATAATTAGTCCATTTGCATATGCTTTGCATACCACTTCTCCCGCTCCATTTTTTACATTTTGCAGCTCACAGTACCGCTATGAATATGAGGTAATGGACCTCGAAAGCGCTTAGCGTATATTAATTCTATTATATTCTTGTAGCTTCACTTTCTAGCGGGACATACGCTTAATTTATTTTATAAATTCAATACAATAATGAAACGTTGAAAAAGTACAAAATATTAATATTAATGAAGAAGGAGAAGATATTAACAATATTGAAAAAAGATCTTCACTGATCCAATTATCAGGAATCACTATGACAGAGTAACTACACAAACACCCATTCCTGATGAAACAATGTCTCAAACCAAGGTTACACTTGATGAAGTGTCTCAAATAACTACATTCAAAATAGCACAAGCTACAATAAATACCATGACTATAAAACAAATGTTCCAAATCGTAAATATGAATTATAATATGAAAAAAGAAATAGATCAAAACATGAATAATTTAGAAGAAAATTTGAAAAGTAATATGGAAAATGTTAAATCAGAATTAAAATTGGAAATGAAGGGTTTGGAGAATAAATTATCTAATGATATCAAACAGTTATCAATATGTCTAAATAATGTTCAAAGAGATAATATCAAGATGAGACAAGCCTTAGATGAAATAAAAAAGATGTTGAAGAAAAAGATACCAAATGTCAACAGAGATTTGAAGAATTTCAGATTAATATCATTGATCAACTGAATATTTAATGCAATCAATTTTATAGAACCAGAGAAATTTTAAAGAAGGAAATAGATGAGAAACAAGAAAATAAAAACAGAAATGCAAAAAGAATTACAAGAAGTAAATCATAAAATTAGCCAAATTTATACAAAACAATATAATGATTCAGACATTAATGAAGAATCATTGAAAGAGGTGAATAAAAATTTTAAACAGAAATTAAAATAAATTGTATAGAAAATGATGGAATATCAGAAAACACCACATTAAAAAAATTGATGGAAGGCACAGCAGAAGTACATTATAAAATAAATCATATGAATGAGGCATTTAAACAAAAATTCAAGTTTATTGAATTACAAATGTCTTAAAATACTCTTGCATGTTGACCACAACATAATGTTCTACAACAGAAAACACGGGTAAAGAAGGAAATACTAGAGAAGATCAAATAGAGCTCATTTTTAAAAATCCACAAAGATTAATTCATTCAAATATAGAATCAACTGAACACAATCTGAAATGGAGAACTACTCTCTAAATTTCAGCATAGAAAGAATAACTCTGAATACATATTCTAATAATTCTGTTGATCATATAGATTCTACACAAACCAAACAGAGACAAGGGTAAGGCATAACCACATTATGCCATAAATCAATTTGTGAGATTGAAAATATTCAAAGGATCTAATAATGAAGCACTTATGGAACATTTGAGAAGTTTGAACCTTTACTTTGCAGTAAATCACAATTTAACTGAAGGAGAGAAAGTGATTATTACATACAGCCACCTCCAAGGAGATGCTTTAACTTGGTGGGAATCATTCCAAACTCCATCTATTTTTAATGATTACCAAACATTATTAATAAAAAAAATTTGGAATAGAGATAAACAAGTGTCCTTGTTATATCAATTATTCCAAGAAAAATATAAAGCTGACGTTCACTAATTTTTTTCGGCGTCAAATCGTTAAACTGAGAACAGTAAATACTTACCACTCCAGTGAAAGTGAAATGATAGGGATTGTGAAAAGGAATTTACCTTTGAAAATTGAACAATCACTTTTATGTGCTAATATCAAAACTATAGAATAATTCGCAGAGTTATTAGCCAGTTTTGATATAAATACTTCAAAATTATCAACAAGAACAATTGGAAAAAAGAAAAGTTAATGTTAATGCTATTTTTTTTTAAAAAGGAAGAAAAATAATAATGACCCAAACCACTGGTAAGGAAAAACTTTAGGACCTAACTCTATGGATAACCAGTCATATAAAAAAAACCAGAATCATAATGATCAACATATATTAAACCCTCCACAGAGCTTAGAGAAATCCCCAAAACCAGGTGTAGTAATACGCACTCCCAAAATTGAACCAAAATCAAACTAAAAAGGTACCTGAGGGAATGTTCCTCACATCAAGAAACCATATTGACATTGAGGAACACAAGTATAAATCCAATTCTAGACCGAGAAATCAATTTAATGTGTTCATGGGATGATAAAGCTCCTAATTTTGCCTTACAAAGCTGCCCTATGATAGAGATTTTGTTTGAGTGTATTGGTCAAAGCCTTATTAGATTCTGGTAGCCAAATTTCAGTTATATCAAATAGGTTTTATCAAGAAATATTGATTAAGAATCCTAATATTGAAACATTACCACTCAGTTCAATTCAGGTTAGCATGTCTAATAGTAGAAAGGCCAAACTAACACCTGAACAAATTTGGATTCAAATCAAAATTGGCCAAACAATACTCCCATCATATTTCCTAATACTGAATGGTTTGATATATGATGTCATTCTGGGGCAGACTTCCTACATCTGAACACATGTTGATTTCCCTGATAAAACAGGATAGGCAATGAGATCTTGGAAATGACATTGATTCCAATATATGATTTATTTGCAGTTAATTGTATAATAGCTACCATCCCAGAGACACTCATAGATGATAAAATTGCAGAATCCAATTTATTTGGAAATGAAGATGCTATAAAATTACAATCTATTATTAAGAAATTCAATCCAGTTTTCTCAGACATACCAGGAGTGATAGAAGGTTTTCAGCTAAGAATTAAATTAAAACATGACCAATCATTTCAATCCAAATTGTATTCTATTTCATTCCAGTATCATGCAGAAATATCCAAACAAATTAATAAAATGTTGGATTGGAGAATTATTTCCAAATGCACTTCACCTTACTGCAATCCAGTTGTAACTGAAAAAGAAAGATGGGTCGATGAGATTTTGTTTAGATGCTCATCAACTACATAAAATTACTGTTCCTGATAGGAATATATCACCACCCATACATAAATTATTCATGAAATTTGGGAATAAAAAGGTGTTTTCACTTTTAATCTAACATCTAGTTATTGGCAGATTGAATTTCATCCAGAAGATTGCCAATACACTGCATTCTATATGAATGTTTTACTTATCAATTTAATAGGATGCCCTTTGGATTAATTAATAGTGGTGTTGGTCTGATAAGATGCTTAGATAAAATTCTATCTCCTGAGCTTAAACAGATCTTTAGCATTTATGGTGATGGTGTGATAATTGCATTAACCACAATTAAAGAACATCTTCAACATTTAACTGCATTTTTTGAAGAGTGCCACAGAAAAGGGATTAAATCAATTTCAAGAAAAGTACCTAAGTTTGTAACCAGGTAGTCTTCTTAGGTTATATCATTGGTTGCAATGGGATAAGGCCTCATCCAGATAAGATCAGTGTCATTCAAAACTTTCCTAAACCCACCAACAGAAAACAAATTCCATCATTTTTAGGCTTATGTAATTTTTATAATCATTTTTATCAGAAGTTCTCTGACTATATGGAACCATTGTTGAGGCTCATTAGAAAAGATGAGATGGAAATGGAACCAAGAACAGGATGATGCATTTACAAATATTAAGACCAGGTTTTTAGAGCAAACTATATTAGCAATTTTAATAAGCCATTTATTGTCCAAACTGATAGTAGTGGTTATGGATTAGGGGTAACGCTATCCCAAATCCAGGAGGATGGCCAACCTGGAGTCCTATACTTTATTAGCCATCACCTGAAAGGTCCAGAAGTAAACTATATGGTCACTGAGAAGGAAGCACTAGCAATAGTATGGGCCTTCCAGAAGTTTCAACAGATGCTTCTCAGATTGGAGGTTATAATAATCACAGACCACAAAAGCCTCAAATTTCTGAATCACAGCTATTTGACCAATACAGAGTCAGATAGAGTCTATTGTTACAGGAATTCAACTATATAGTATAATACCGTAAAGGATCTGAGAATGTTGTGGCTGATGTGCTGAGTCAAAATTCATGTAGGTCAGAACAAAACAATCTATCAATAGAGAATGCCTACATTACAAATATCAACATAATGATTGATAGTAATGTAGAGAACTATTTAGAATAATTACTTGAAATACAATTTAATGACCTTATTTTAAACCCAATCATAAGAGTTTTAAAAGGAGACAAAGTTTTGAATGCACTGGAAGATCTCAACCATTATAAGTTAGAAAATCTGGTCTTACTTCACAAAACTGATAAAGATATAGATGAGCAGAGGGTAATAATATCTAAAACTTTGTATTCCACTTATAAATTATATCCACTGTTTATAGACATTTTGGTGCCCACAAAACAGAACACACTTTGAAAAATTGGTTTTACTGGCCAAAAATGTATAAAAATATCTCTAAATCACTTCATGATTGTATTATATGCTTAAGAGCCAAACCAGTAAATCATGATTTCAGTAATACATTAAAACCTATTATCCCTGCAAGACTGAATGAGATCTTAGCACTAGATTATTATGGACCACTGCCTCCATTTAATAAAGAAAAATATGTATTAATTACATATGATATTCTTTTCCAAACATGTTTCATCTTACCCAATACCTCAAAATAATACTAAACATACTGTCAGAATATTAGACATTCTCCATTTCATAATGATAGGAAAATGTACAATCATATTAACAGACCATGTGCATTTTTCCTATCTAAAAATTGGGAAAAGTCAGTAGAAAAATCACAAATAAAATACGTGCTCATATCCATTAGAAACTCACACTCAAACCCTTGTGAATGTGTAATGTGGGAGCTTGAATATTTGTTTAGGACTTACCTGGAAGATGAGCATAGAGGATGAGTAAAACAGACAAAATGTGTAATAAATTATATTAACTGGAGTGTGAATGAATCTACTGGATTCATACCTATTAAACTACATTTCAATAAAGCAGTTCCACATTTATTTAAAAATTACCAACCTACAATTAAACCCAACCAGACTGATATAAAATATGATATACAAAAGGCATATAAAAAATTAATACATAAATCAGAGCTGAGAATTAAAAGAGAAAGAAAAATAGTTACCAATTCAAAATAGGAGACAAGATTTTTATAAAGACCCATAACCTTAGTAAACAACTTCAAGCAAATTCCATAAATTCTATAATACATATAAAGGACCATTTACTATAATAAAACAAACAGGTTCAAATGCATTCTGGATAGATATAAATGAGGAAATGAAAGATATATATAATGCTTGCATTCTTAAACAATATTTTGGTCAACCATAAAGTTTAGATAACTATCACATGCAGATTATAGAAGGAGAAAGAGAAAAGAGCCAACACTAAATAAAAACCTAGGGATAATCATTTCAATGATGAGAGCACCCAGGCTAATATAAAAAAATACAGATAACAAAAAGAATGGATATGAAACAGGTTGTATGATCCCTGTACAAACCTAAATTTAAAAAAAAAATACGTATAACACTAGAACACATATATACACTTTAAGTGTTGAAATTTTCTTATCATATTAGAAAGTTTTAACCTGTTGGGGAGTGGTAAGGGTAGCTTACAATCTTATTAAGCTCACTTGTTTATGTGCAATATCAAGCCATAAACTTAAAAATATAATTTTAATTAATAAACTGTAAATACATTATTCTTTTATGTTAAAATATCCATATGCACACGTATGTAACTTAAACATTAGATTATAAAATCTTAATAATAAAAGTGAAACCAAATAAATAGTTATTTTAATGAAATCAAATATTAACATAATTAGATTTTTATCATTCATATATATGTGTATAAAATAATTATTAAGTTAACTAATATCACTAATCAAGACTCAGAACATAGAGATAACCCATGGTCATGTCATATCTTAGCAACTAAGCATAAAGGAAATAAAATTAGAACTCAATTACACAATTATTATTTATGATGCAGTCAACAATAATTGAATACAAAATCATGAAATGAAATAGTAATTTAACACATGCTAATTACTAGAAGTCGATTCCACTATAAAAGCTAAATCAACTAATTTTCAAATCAGTTACATTTTTTACAAATGAACTAAACACTATGCATATTTGTTTTGTTGTGTTTAAATACTAAACACATCAGAAAAATGGATCAATAGTTTGGATAAATTTTTGTTATTTATAAAATCTTCATTAACAGACAACTCTAATATCATTCAAGTAAAGAGTAAATAAATTACTCTTTAATATCTATAATAATTTCAAAAGTGAAATTATCTTTAATATAATAATTAGAGAAATTCTTAATGATATCATTCTAAACTTGAATTTTAAGGAAGATAAATATCATCAAACATATTTATATAAATAAATAAATTTATTTTAATTTAGATTTTAAGTTATAGAAATGCATTGTGAGTAAACACATGTTGCCATAAGATTAAATGCGATTTTTCTAACCTAAAGCAGTGTAACTATATCATTCCTACTGAAATGCCCAATGTATATATAATTCAATATCCAATTTATAGTGAGATAATTTACAGAAAGGGATATCAACATCATGCAAGAGGAATGTTTATGAAACAACAAAGTATACTGATTGCCTCACTGATTATTGATGACTGGAAATAAAATAACTTTATTCTTAATGAACATTGTTACTCAAATCGTGAAAAATAAATAGGACAATATCATAAACTTTGAATACATCATATCATCTTTGCATATCAACATTCATAAGTATTTAATTTTATTTCCTTTGCCTTTAAAACCTACTTACATTGAAATAATCCATTTTGGAAAAACATTAGATGAAAAAAGTGGAAAGATCATTGGGTTAAATATTTTTTTATTTAATAAAATTTTGGTCTTTCTTGCAGAGTGACTTGACCAGGTTAATAAGTAAACTTAATATGAAGGTAAGATTTTATTGTTCTTGTGACAAAACAGAATTTTTGTTTATTATTAATTTAATTAATTTAGTAATATTTGTTTGTTTATTATTTGGTATAAATGACTAATATCCTTGGATGAAAGGTCTTTTCTTTCAATGATAGGGAGCATACATAGATGGAAGGTCTTATAGAAAATAGAATGTCCTCTAAAGGTTTTAATATTACAAAGCTTTTTATTTATATTCTTTCATTTAAATTTAGTTAGCTGGTGTTATCATAATCTTTGGAAAAATAAAATTTTATTTATTTTTACAACCTATTAAATATTCTTTGTGTTAGATACATATCTATTATGGAATATGGAAAGGTGTAATTTAAAAAATTATATACTAATATGGTAGAAATGTATGTAAAACACTTATAATCAAAAATTTTGTTATATAAAGATAAATTTAAACTGTTTTCAGTCAATAAATATTGTTAAATTTATTTTAAATTTAAGAAAGACTCTGATTTATTTAAATTATTTTATTTTCATAATAAAATAAAATTGAATACATATACCTACATATACATATCATCGACTGCAGAAAGAAGTTTGCTATTAACTGAAAGGAGATTCTTTGATTCTTCTTGGAGGTCTTAATGGAACCAAGCAAGGCAAATTATTAATGTCCACTCCATATGTTCTTGTCATTGTAGCTGTTATTACTATGTGATTATTCACATAGTATACAAACATGGATGAGCTGCTCACAACATGCATTAGCGAATGTGGTGAGTTTATTGGCTTTTTACCTCTAAGTTTAAGATCAATAAACATCATGATCTTTCTTCTCAGTTGCCTGATAAGGAAGAATGAATGTTTGTGTAAGTGATAAATATTTTTCCAATAGATATATACAATTATGACATACAAAAATAAATCATGGCCCTTATTTTCAGGAGGCTGTAACAAGGCAGCAGTTGATGGCCAAAGGTAGAGGGTGCTAAAAATCCCGATTGTGGATGCAGGCTGCCATTTGATGATGACTTTTTATTTAGATACTTACAACTGCAGATCACTTTCAAGTGAAGGAAGATTGCAAGAATTAGAAGAACTGTCTTATATTAAATGGGGCATTATTGGACTTTGTGAAGTTAGAAGAAAAGTTGAAGAGAAAGTTGACATGTACTCTATTATAAAGACACAAATGTTGAAAATACAAATGGAGTAGGATTCATTATAAATAAAAAGTGGAAGAGCAACATTATGGATATTGAAGGTATATTGGACAGAGTGGCAAAATTAGTTATACAACTTAATAGCAGATACCAAATGCAAATAATTCAGATTTATGTCCCAACAAGTTCTCATAGTGATGAAGTAGTAGAACATTTTAACATTGTTATGAGAGACTTTAATGCTAGAATTGGCAAACAAATGAAAGATGAAAGTGCTGCAGGGAATTTTGATTATGGTAATAGAAATGAGAGAGGACATAGACTTGTAGACTTTGCAGAAAAATAAAAACTTTATATTATGAATTCTTTTTTTGAGAAAAATGTTAAAAAGAAATGGACATGGAAGCATCCAAATGAAGGTACAGCAGAATTGGATTATATTTTAACTAACAGAAAATACATATTTCAAGATTATAATGTTCTTAATAAATTTAACACAGGAAGTGATCATCAATTAATAAGATGTAAGATATGTGTTAATGCAAAACTAGAGAGACAAAAATTATTAATGAAAACAATATTTACAATTTATATTTTTAATCTTCAGAAACATTCTAATGAATTTAAATTAGAACTTACAAATCGATTTCAAGTATTAGTAAATTTTGAATATGATTCAGATTTGAATGAAATTAATATGAAAATAACTGATACACTTTTAAAAACTGCAACAAAGATAGCTAGTAGGAAAAAGCAGCAATTGACCAATAAAATTTCTACTGAGGCTAGAGAATTTATGAAGAAAAGAAGAAATATGAAGATATACAAAAATGATGCATTAAAAAGAATTGAATATCTTGAATTTTATAAAATGGTGCAGAAAAGAGTTGAAAATGGTATAAGAAAGTATAACTGTGAACTAGAAAGGAAAGCTGTAGAAGAGAATAAACAACATTGTGGTATTGGTAGGAAATTTATATCTGCAATAAGAAAAAAAGATGGAATTATTACTAATAAGAGAGATGACATCATGAAATGGGTAGAAGACTTTTATCAAGAATTATATAGTAATAAAGAACAAGTACCTCCTATATCTATTACATCATCTGAATTGCCCAGAATTTTAAATGAAGAAATATGAAGAAAGGAAAGGCTCCAGGTAATGATGGAATTATAATTGATATATTAAAAAAAGCAGGTCAAGAAATAGAAATTTTTGTAGCATAGTTTAATACCAAATGTCTAAATGATAAAGATGTACCAGATGATTGGAAGAATGCAGTATTAATATTAATATTTAAAAAAGGTGATAAAGAAGATATTAGAAATTACAGCCCTATCAGCCTTTTATCAGTTTTATACAAAATTTTTACCAAGATAATTACAGCTTGTTTAGAGATGCTTATAGAATTGAATGCCTTTTCATAATCTACAAATCCAAAGCATAATGGCAACTCATATTCATTGTTTTTTTTTATAACTATTATTGGTATTTGCATGTGTTATACTGTACTAAAGCTACTTTTAAATCCAGCTTATTCTTTTTGTTGTTAAAAAATTAAAAGTTTGCTGTAGAAGAGTTATACTTATCTTGGTAAAAACTTTATATAGAACTGATAAAAAAATTAGTTGTGTGTTTTCAAATATCTTATTCTTTATCAAATATCTTCTTTATCACATTTTTACAATATTAATAATCCATTTATTCAATCATCTATTCTAGTACATCTTTAGCATTTAAACATTTGATATATAATTTTTCCAATAACTTTTTTATTTCTTTACCTGTTTTTTTTAAGATGGTGATTATAATCCCATCATTATCTAGAGATTTTCTCTTCATAGATTTAATTGCACGTCTCACTTCTTCATTTAAAATGCTGGACAATTCAGAAGATGTAATAATAGTAGGGGATACTTAGTTTTCTTGTTGTTTATTGCTATATAATTATTTATAGAACACTAATGTCATCTCTCATTTTAGTAATAGTTCCATCTTATTAGTACAAAATTAATATTAAGATGTTGTTTTACCATTTTGAGACTTTTATTTTCCTTTGTAGCTCTCCTTGCTAATTCAAAATTATATTTTTTTATTTCATTATCTGAATTTTGTATCATTTTATGAAACTCTAGATATTCAATTCTTAATGGATCACTTTTATACATTTTTATATTCCTTTTCTTAATACATTACCAATAGAAAATTTATTGGTAAATCGCTGCTTTTTTGTATCAACTATCTTTATTATGCCATTTGGATTGTAAGGTGCAAGGCACAATACCAACATCCCAAGCCAGATGAAAACTCATTATTTATTCAGAGCATAGAGAAAATTAAACAAAGAGACAAAACTCTTGCCACAACATTCATTTTTCAAGAGACATGAAAGCTATATCAGACTCTCTAATAAAGTTAACAAAGAACTTAACCACCAAATACCTAACCCTGTTTAACTCAATAATGTTAGTTCCATAACTCATCTAATATTGTAATTGTTCATTATCCACATTTGTAATATATCACCCATATTAATTAGTTTAATAAATGTTTTGAGAAACTATCTTTATTGTAGTTTTTAATATACAACATCAGCTACCGTCCCATTAATTTTATTATAATATGAACCATCTTCAAAATCTATTAAATTAAAGTGATTTGTACATTTTAATTTTAATTTATTGGAATGTTTCAGAAGGTATCTCACTAATCAATGATCACTTCCTGTGTTGAATTTATTAAGAACATTATAGTATTGAAACATATTTTCTGTTACACAAAATACAATCCAATTCTGCTGCACCTTCATTTGGATGCTTCTATGTCCATTCAGCATTTTTCTCAAAGAAATGATTCACGGTATATAGTTTTTTTTTTCTGAAAACTCCATAAGTTTGTGACTTTTCTCATTTCTCTCACTGTACTCAAATTTACCGACAGTCATCTTTCAATCATTTACCAATTCTATCATTAAAGTCTCTCATGACAATTTAAAAAATTGCTTGGTCTGATCAAAAGCCTTTTGTACATCCAAATAAAAATCCTCTATTTTTTAATCACAATGAAATCTCATTGGAACACAAATCTGACTGAATTATCTGCATTTAATATCTTTCATTAAATTGAATAAACTGATCTGGTCACTTTGTCTGAGACACCATCAATCTTTGCAATTTGTTTTTTCACTTTTAATTTCTAATGAATTCCATTTCACTTGTAAATCCAATATTTGTGTCTTTTAACAAAGTATATGCAATCTTTTTAAATGATTTGTCTTTTTACTTTTTCTTTTAATTTCAGAAAGTTTGACAGTATCCCATTTAATTTCAAAAAATTCCCTTTTTCCCTTCACTTGAAGGTGAGCTATAGTTGTTTGTACACTTAAATAAAAGATCATTATCAAATGGCAGACTAAATGGAGACTGTCTTTGGCCACCAACTGCTGTATTGGCTGGCAATTTTACATCTTCCTAGTTATAAGAACCATAATTTAGTTTTGTCTGTCATGGTTATAAATATCTAAAAATTCATTCACACACATAAATTCTGCTTTCAAGAAAATTGAACTGATATTTTAGTTAAGAATTATCAGGCAACTGAAAAGAAAGATTATGATCTTTCTTGATATTAATACCGACTGGTGCAGGTTGGCAAGCAACCCATCTATGTTTGTATACTATGCAAATAATCACAATTATAATAGTTGCAATAATAAGAATATATGGAGTGGACATTAGACATTTTCCTACTCAGTTTCTTTAAGATCTCAAACAGGAATCAAAGGATCTCCTTTTAGTTAACACAAACTTTTTTCTGCTGCTCAAATTCACATATGACTGCTGAAACAAATTATGACATCCTTGTTAAAACATTGTCTTAATAATGACACAATAGTAATTCCTTTATCTAAATTTTATCAATGCTTCTATCTTAACCAAATTTTAAGTTTTTTTTTTTACTTTACTCATTTTGCAGGCGTTTAATTGCTCCACATATTTAATCAAATCTTATTTTGATAGAGACGAAATCAATATGTGAGATAAGAGTGTTTTTTGCAACAATAGTATTTGCAAATCTTAATATATAGAATTTTCAAATCTTGTAGAAGGTTTAGAAAGAAAATAAATGTAATGATAACAGACAAAAAGAAGAAAAGATTAGGAATAAAACTTCGGCAGGAAGTTACAGAACAAGTTATTTCCTTTAAACAATTAGGAAATTGGTTAACTAATGGTTTTAATAGCAATAAAAACATTAGATTGAAAATTAAAGTGGGTAAATGGGATGTTAATAAGTGTAGAATGTTATTCTATGAATCAGCAAATTAAATTTAAGAAAAAGATGTGTAAAATGTTTTGTTTGCTTTATGAAGTACAAAAACAGATAATTGTAAAGAGAGAGAAGAAAAAAGCTAAACTGAAAAAATAAAATTAATAATGTTATTTTCTTATTTGTAGTAGCTGATATCGAATCAGCATTAATGCCTGATGATCTGATTAACCATTTTTCCAGAAATGATATTCATCTATTTGGTTTTTCAGGCTACTCAGAAGAATATTAGTTTTAGCAACGATAAAATTCTACCCAGATAATTTCTAGCTTTATCTTTACCACCAATCTTTGTAAGTTTTATATACCTTTCAAATGAATTATAACATAACCAAAATAAGATACTTTCAACTTGATCATTTTTACTTCAAGCAAGAATTCAGGACTGATCTTCAACTTGGTTTTTATTGCAACAAATAAATTTAGAAAAGTAATTTTTTTTTTTTTTTTTGAAAAAATTATTAAGAGAAAATGGATATATACTTAGTGCTAGAGAAATTATGAAGGCCTATATTAAAGATGATGAGATTATAATTGATAAACTTCATGAAGGAAATAGCTATGAATTTTTAAAAAGTATATAGAAAGATTTGGAGATGGTTTGTTGCTTTATTAGATAATATGATGATGATGAATACTATCTTAAACAATTTATTTTTAAAACCTCTAAAATCTTTCCAAAATTATTAAAAAATAGAAAGAAAAAAAAGAAGCTGAATACAACTCCATTAAATGAATAAAGCATTCAATTAAATTATTTACTTTGCCATTTATTTGTTAATCATTTATAAAAAATAAAAATGCCGTTTTGACTGCTCATTCTGACCAAATAAATCACAAAAAAAAAAAAAAAAAATTATTTATATGTATTTTTTAAATTCTGTATCTCTATTTTTTTTTTTTCAAAACTATTCATAGTAGAAAATTTAAATAAATGAGTTTTGACAATAATCAAATGTAATTACAGAATGCCGTAATGAAATGTTGAAAATAGGCGAATCGTATCAAATGACTCTTTATATATATATAATTTGGTACTAAAAAAAAGTCAAATAGCTGAAAATAAATGCTTATATATATATATGTAATTATATTGAATTATTTCCATTATTTAATTTTAGTTATTAAATGTTTTCTTAAAAAAATTAAAATTTTATTTACAGTTTTCAAATACTTTCAGCTGTCAGTAATAATACATAGGTTAGTATAGAAGATAATCTTTCAAATGATATTCTCTCATCTTCAGGTGTTGCTGGGTTGACCAGCAACATGGAAAACGAACCAGTGATTTTTAGACTCAAATATTTAATTTAGGGCAATACTCTAATTAACCACGCTATTTTAACAAAAACAATTGTCTGTAGACATTTTATGTACTTATTTTTGAGGGTTCTCCCGATTTCTGCATATTTCTTAAAGGTAAAGTTAATAATTTTCATACACATAGATTAATACATTATGTTCATTTACAAGTTTATTTACTAGCATCACGTCAAAAACTTCTTTAATTTTTTCCTTTTTATTTTTTTTGTCTCTGATAAAAATTCTTGTCTTTCCCATGGTCCGCTACTTTAGAATCAAAAAGCACTATTTATAAATAGTTTAATATCAGGAAACGAAAGATAAGGGATATGAGCAAAGGTATTTGTTTTAATAGGGACGGTCAACGATTTTTAACGCATAAATTCAGATGTGCAATACAATCGTACCGCTGTAGCACTCCTAATCAAGTTTTGCATAAAATGTGTTAATAACATATAAATAATAATTGATAGTTTTTATAATGATATATTATTAAAAAATAAATTTTAATATGATTTACTTTAATAGGACTTTTGAGTCTGATGGCATTTACAGGCTTAACATTTGAAGTTAAGTTTGTTAGTGAAAGCAGCAGTTTTCTGTTCCCTTGTACAATGTTCTGAAATGGAGTTGTAACTGTGGGCAAATTTTCTTAGTTCCAAAAAACTGTTCATCAGAAAATAATTGCCAAAAATGAAACTTGTCAATTATTCATAACTATAAAAAATTCATCAAATTTTGTTTTTAATAATGAAATTTGTTTTCAAATAAATGTTCTATTTATATGCTATTAGATAATCTCATGATATTTTTACATGAATGAAAAAGGGGCTTATAAATGTGAACATACAAATTTTTCTTCAATAAATTCATATAGTGTTATCTGACTTTTAAAATATATTCTGTAAAAATGACATCCTCAGCATATTAATTTTCTTGGTTTTTAAGTGAAAAATAAACAGTTTTAATTTCATGTGGAAAACATATCTATTAATATCGCAAACAGTTTGTTTTATCTTATAGTTCAAGATTTAAGTAAATGAGATAGCTACGTACATCAATTAATAAAGGTCTTTTTAATCAGCCAATTATATCAAATTAAACAGCTCTTCTCTCAAGTAGTTCTTTTTTTTCCTAAAAAAATATAAACAATATTTGTGACTTTTCAAAATTCACTTAAAGTCTGTCCTCTAGAAAGCTAAAGCACCTCTTAATGGAGGATAATATCACCATATTCCAAATTTAATATTTTGCAATTTCTCTGAATGATCATCTATTTAATTCTTTTATGCTTATTTATACATTTTTAAAATATTGATGTAACTTACTGCAAATATAATTTTTTTCTCCACACAATAATTCTTAACATTTTATGCATAGAAGTAAAACTCCATACAGTAGTGCCACTCAGTGCAAGCCAGGATAAACAATGTATGCAAGAAGATTTGTGCATAAAATCCCTATCTAGTATATACTCATCCAATATCTCCAAACTAGTTTCTAGTTTGTGGTTTTCATCAGTGAGGAACCTTGGATCTGAGTGCACTGTGCCTTGACAACCTAAAAACTAATTTCAGGATATTGCAATGTGAAGGGCTCTCAGATCCAAGGCTACTCACTGACAAAAGTCACAAGCTAGAAACTAGTTTGGGGATATTGGATAAGTAGACATTAGATAGGAATTTTATGCACAAACCTTCCTGCATCCATTGTTTATTCTGGCTAGCACTGAGTGACACTACTGTATGGAGAGTTTTGCCTCTGCATAAACAGCTTGTGTAAAGCATAAAGAATGGTCACCATGTGATATTTAGTGGTTAGATATTTAATGCAGTGATATTTTATTAGAAGGTAATCTAAAAAGTTTTTAGGAAAGTTGTAGTTTGAGTGGTTTTATTAATCCCTATTAGAAATCGATATAAATGCTGATATGTTAATTTAAGTGGAATCTAATTGAAGATAACTTAGGCATGCTTATATTTTATCAAATGTCTGACTTTTTTGTTGTTGGTGTGAAATGATTCAATCCCAATAAACTCTTCAAACATACAAAAATTATAATCAATTCCTTTTATGAAAATGCTTAAATTTCCCTGGGTCATTCATCCAGAGTTAAAAAAAGAATGTGCAAGGATGGACAAAGTTTTTCGGTTGTTCAATGCATTTTATAATTATTTGCTTTAAGTGGGTAATTTTATTTAATTTTAATATTTTTTACCAATAAATTCTAGCTCCATCAGAGAGCCACTTCTATGTTGTTTGCTAAATTTAAAGCAATTTTGTAGAATACTTCTCATATTTCCAATTCTTACAGTTTTGTTTAATAAACTCTTTATTTTAATTTCTTTTTTTTGTTGTTTTAATCGCATATCCTTTTCATAAATTAGACCTACACAAGAGCTTTTGTTTTCTTTCTATTCCAATGTGTTATTTCATAATGGGCACTAATATTACATCACCAACAATACACAATAGTTCATTCTGATTCCAATATAAATAAAAATTCATTTTTCACTGAACTACCATTTACTATCAATCTAACTTAAAGCTATTGGAAAGGATTATATTACTAAATTTTTTTTTAGTTTGGTGGATGTGATGATATTCAAATCACAATTGTAAAAGCTCATCCTAATTGGATTATGCCCTCGACACAGGTGAACAGAAGGGTACTTCTTAAAAAAACCTGATGGTGAATTTAAGAATGTATTTCATAGGATAGATTCTTTTTTCATTATAAGGATTAACTCAAATATGTCTAAAGAGATATAAAATAAAGATTGTTTTCATTGGGATGATGACTGAAGATAGAATACAATGAAGAACTACAATTAGTCATAATGTAGAAATCTTTCAGAAAAAAAAAATTTGCTATTGAAAAAGTTAAAATAATTCTCACCAGATGTCAGATAAATAGGCCAAAGAGTTTAAATATATATAGAAATAAAGAGAATATTAGGTGTGAGTTAATATATGATAATAGTAAAGAAAGTAGTTTATTGTTTAAGGCTCGAACGGGATCTTTAGCTACAAAAGAATATACATGTAAATGGAAAAATATGGGTGATTTATTTTGTAAATTATGTAAGGAAGGAATAGAAAATATTAGGCATTTGTTAATTGAATGTAAATGTTTGAAAACAGAAAGGGTACATATAATGAAATTGTGGAAAAATAAATATGAAAAGAGTGATTATATAGAAAGTGAATTATTGGTTTTTATGCTGGGTTTGGGAAAAGATAAGGGGGATTTAGATATAAAGGTTATAGAGTTGACAAAGATTATATTGTGAAAATGGGATAGAGCAGATTATGGGTAAATTGAGTGGGGAATGTAAAATAAAGTGGCTAACAAGTTTATCTGGGCATAATTGCTGAGATATTCTTGACTTCGTTTAAGGAGAAGCCATAATACATCACATCACATCAACATCACATCAATTGTGAGTTAATATATGATAATAGTAAGGAAAGTAGTTTATTGTTTAAGGCTCAAATGGGATCTTTAGCAACAAGAGAATATACATGTAAATGGAAAAATATGGTTGATTTAGTCTGTAAATTATGTAAGGAGGGAATAGAAAATATTAGGCATCTGCTAATTGAATGTAAATGCTTGAAAATAAAAAGGGCACATATAATGAAATTATGGAAGAATAAATATGAAAAAAGTGATTATACAGAAAGTGGATTATTGGTTTTTATGTTGTTTGGGAAAAGATAAGGGGGTTTAAATATAAAGGCCATAGAGTTGACAAAGATTATGTTGTGGAAATGGGATGGAGCAAAATATGGGAAAACTTAGACTGGGGAATGGAAAATAAAGTGGCTAATGGATTTCTCTGGGCATAATTACTGAGAGATTCTTTACTTTGTTTAAGGAGAAGCTACAGTACATCACATCAATTGTAAGGAAACAAAAACAGGTATGTAAGAATATGTTCACCTGGAGCTAGAATTAGGGATGTTACAGATAAGGTAAAGAAACAAGGGAGTAGAAATGTTTATGTTATGGTAGGGACAAATAATTTATCAGAACCATCGGAAAGAGTAATGGATGAGTACATAGAATTGATTAGTAATTTGAGTAAAATTAAAGGAAGAATAGGAGTAGTTAGATTATTACCGAGATTCAACAATAGGTATATGTTAGATAGGGCATATTCTATAAATGAGAAATTGACAAAGTTATGTGTGAGAGATAATGTTATGTTTGTGGATGTGTGTGATTTTTTTTATTAGTAAAAGGTAGTTGTATAGTAAAGATAGATATAGATTGCATTTAGCTATTATGGAGTTTGATTTATAAAAAATATTATAGTGCAGAAAACTTATAGTAGCATAGGGTTTTAAATTGCAGTGTTATCAAAAAGAAGAAGAATGGATGGGATGTAAGAAATAAACAAAGGGTAGTTGATTTAGATATAAATGTAGAATTGGAGAGGGAGTGGGTCTGTAAAATTAATGGAAAGCAAGTTACTTACAAATGTAATAGAGAAGAAAGAGTCAAAAGAATTTACAAAAGAATAATAATAAAAGAAAATTGTTAAAATTTGATATTCAAATATACAAGATAATAGGAGACTAGAAAAGTGGCTGGAATTAAACAAAGCAATAAAAAATGAAGAGCTTGAGGTAGTAGTAGTAGTGGAAATACATCTAAGAAAGAAGAAAAAGAACCTACACTGGAAGACTTGGTATGGCAGGATATAAACAGAAAAGAAAAAAATAGGTGGTGTTATAGGAGTTATGTCAAAAAATAATTAAATACTATTAAGTGTCAAGAACATTTGTTGTTTGAGATAAGATTAAAAAGTCAAGAATGGATGAAGGAATAGTGTAAATAACCATTGGAGATAGTCAAAATATAATGGAGTGGAACAATAGCATATATTGAATGCCTAGTTAAAGATATACAGAGTTTTTAAAAAAGGGAAAGAAAATAATGGCTATAGGGAATATGAATGGGAATATTGAAGAAATTGGTAATGTGGATAATAAGAATAGACAGCTTTTGAATAATTTTTATCACAGAGTGAATTTGAGCATTGGAAATTTATCAAATATTTATGAGGGATAATACACATCGTCTAGGAATAATATATTTCACACAATAAATTATGTATTAGTAGAGAAAGAAGAAATGAATAAAATACTAAAAATTAAAGTGCTTCATAATGATGAGAAAGTATGTAATAGTGATCATAATTTCTTTATAATAGAAATGGTTAGTAATGTGCTGGAAAATAGGAATAAAAGTGGAAAGGATAGTTAAAAGTGTAGATGGAGAATGGATGATAAGAAATAAATTAGAATAATATAAAATAAAAGTAGAAGAAATCATGGAAAAATTTGTTGGGGATGAATATAAGGATTGGTGTGGTGAAGTAGAAAAAGTGGCAAATAGGGTTTTAGGTGAGAATATTCAGAAGAATAAAAGTAATAGAAAAGTGAAAGTTAGTAAAAGTGTAAAAGAGAAGAAAAAAGCATGCAGAGATTATAAATGTGCTATTAAAAACAAAAAAATGAAAAAAATGTTAATATTAAATGGGAAAAATATTTTTAAAAAAGAAGTTGGCTAAAATAGATAATTACACAGAGAGAATGAAATTAAATAGTAAATTGTTAGAGAATATTAATAAAAGTGGAAGGGATGTGAGTAAAAAGTTTTGGAAATATATTAAAAGAAGGAATATAGGGAGAGAGAAATAGTATTATTTGATGATGAGGAATAGATTGTAGCTCTAGAGAATAATTAACAATCTTAAATAAGTATGTAAGAGGTATAGAAAAGATATTAGATGTGAAGAACAGAGTGATAACAAACATGAAAGCATATAGTAATGAAAATATTAGGTTTACAGAAAATGAATTGAATGAAGCAGGGAAGAAATTCAAAAGTGGAAAGACAAGAGGTTTTGATGGATGAGCAGCAGAGTTGGTGATGAATTTAGAAAATAGAACAAAATCAAGTCTATTATCATGTTTTAATAAGATGGTACAGAAAAGAGAATTTCCAAATAGCTGGAATAATACAAGATTAAGACTGCTATTTAAAAGAAAGGTAAGGAGTATAAAAAATTAAACAATTATAAACTGATAGTGGTAATGTCAGTGTTATATAAAGTTTTTGCATATATGATGGCTCAAAGGGTCACAAAGTGGATGGAAAAAATTTATAGTGGGAGAAATGCAAGGAGGTGTTTGATTGGATAGGTATATAGAAGATAGTTTATTTGTAGTTACACAACTTATAGTTAAGAGTATGAATATAAGTAGACAGTTATATGTGGTTTTTATAGATGGAATATGATAGAGTAAATAGAAGCAGATTATGGATAAGTTTAGAAAATTTGGGAATGAATGAAGCTTTGGTGGATCTTATTAAGAAATTGTATGAAAATAATTACTATACATATCAATTAGGAAATATAGAATGAATCAGTTAAAGTTAAAAATGAGGTAGGACTAAGGCAAGAATGCCCTATGTCATCTATTTTGTTTTTGTTATATTTGAAAAAAATGGACAGAACAGTAGAAAGACTAGGAAAAAGGGTACAGATACCATTAATAGGTGGCAAGGGAGTATATATATATTATCAAGTCTTTCATTTGCTGATGATATCTTCTTGTGCACAGAAAGTAGGGAAGATATGGAAGTTATGCTGAAGACTTGCATAAGAGTGGGTAAATAGATGAGGGATTAAATTTAGTGAAGAAAAATCAAAACTAATGATGATAAATGCTGGGGAAAGAGAAGAGTTACTCTGCTAACAGGAAAAAAAATAAATTTCCTAGTTAATTGATATAAGGCAATGCATGCAAGAAGGAAAGAATATGAAAGTAATCAAGCAATTCATGTAAAAGAAATAATGATAAAAAAATCGATAAGAAAATAAAAAATTTAAAAATATCAAATAAACAATATGGTGCAGTAAAACAAAGCAACCCATATAACAAGAACTTCAGTTTAACTACTATATATTTTAAAGAAAGAAAGAAAGGAATTTTGCGAATAAATTTATTAACAACAGAATAATTTCAGAAAATCGTAGAATCACTATATAATATATAGTATTAACCGAAGCAGGTGAGAAAGTGAAAAAAAAATGTTGATAAGATTATTATATACCTAATATAAAAAAGTTAAGAATATACACTCTAACTTAAAACACATTAATGTCATTGATATTTAAATAAAATTGAATGCAAAAAGATGTAAAAAATTGTGGACTTATTATCAGTCATTAATCAGTTCCATAGATATTTATTGAGGTTAATATAATTCGTCTACAGAAACATATACTCAAACAGAATAATCTTAAATTCAAAAGAATATAACAGAGTAAATTACATCCAAGTAACTAGTTTGGTTGTTTTGGAATCTTTATAATGATATCTGCTGTAATTAAGGTTTTGAAACATTATGATAGAATCTATTAATTTTTTTTACAGTAATTTTATGAGAACTATTTAGTGGATTAAAATGGGGGGGGGGGGTAAAAATAAATGGAAATTTTTTAAATTATCTAAATTTTGAAAATTATACAGAAATGTAACATATCTATCATATGAGAACAATAGAACAGAACTAAAAATAAATAATGAGAAGATAAATTATGCTCAAAGATCTTTCGTAAAAAAATAAAGATTTCTTATTAGAAAAAGTGAAACATTGTAAATTGGCTAAATTATTAATATATAGGGTATATGAGCACAGACTTTCAAACAATCCACCACTCTCCACACTATCTCATAACACTGATACACTTGAACACATATATGTTGAAAAGATAAATAATCATCAATATACGTGATTCATGCTAAACCAGCAATCATCAGTTGGTCCAGATTACCATCTCTACACATATATGCTATAAGTCCTCAGATATATATTAAGATAGCCAATCCTCATTCTTTAATGGACAGGTTTCATTCTACTCCACACTCCGACTCTTCAACTGTCCATCTAATTAAAAATTTGATGATGAAATGTTCAAAGGCCACCCTAAGGCCGAGAACCAGTCCATTAAAGTATGAGGATTGGCTATCTTAATATATATCTGAGGACTTATAGCATATATGTGTAGAGATGGTAATCTGGTCCAACTGATGATTGCTGGTTTAGCATGAATCACGTATATTGGTGATTATTTATCTTTTCAACATATATGTGTTCAAGTGTATCAGTGTTATGAAATAGCGTGGAGAGTGGTGGGTTGTTTGAAAGTCTGTGCTCATATACTCTATATATTACATATATATACGCAGGTATATAATAAGCCTGTGTTTCAGTTATTACATAGTAGAGATGTCTGCCCATCCCATGTATATGTATTAAATGGATTATGTCCTGTACATGAGGGGTCAGATTAACCTTAGGTCAACATGGGTGTGACAAGAATCTTGGCCTCAGGGTGACCTTTGAGCATTCCATCAGATTTTCAATTGGATGGATGGTTGAAGTGTTGGAGTGTGGAGTAGAATGAAACCTGTCCATTAAAGTATGAGGATTGGCTATCTTAATATATATCTGAAGACTTATAGCATATATGTATAGAGATGGTAATCTGGACCAACTGATGATTGCTGGTTTAGCATGAAATACGTATATTGGTGATTATTTATCTTTTCAACATATATGTGTTCAAGTGTATCAGTGTTATGAGATAGTGTGGAGAATGGTGGGTTGTTTGAAAGTCTGTGCTCATATACCTTATATATTACATATATAGACACAGGTATATAATAAGCCTGTATTTTAGATATTACCAAATTATTAAAATATATTGAAGCAGTGAATTAATAGTAGCAGAAAATACAAATGATAATAAAAAAGATAAATCACAAGATTGATTTGGTTGGAGTTTATTGGTTAAAAACAATACTATTTGAAAAAAGCATGCCTTAAGAGGAAATCTTTAATGTTATATCAAAAACTTCCAAGAAATGCAAGATATGAGATATTACAATTTCAAAAGTGAAAATATTTATAGAAAAATTGTTGAAAAGTCATATACTTGTATTAAACAATTATGAATTGCATATTTTAATTTTTATCCATTATATTATAAAAAATAAATCAATATCTACTAAATGGTGTTATAAAGTACAATGTGGCTCACATATAAAAAAGGATAAGAGTAAGATTGATACTAATTTGATATATATTTTTTCAAAATATTAAAATATCTGACATTACCATAATTTGGTGTGTTAATCTGTCTACAGTAGTATTTAAAGCCTATTTATATTATTAAGTTGTTTGCATTTTGGTTTCTAAAATAGAGAGAAAAAATGTCACTACTGTCTTATTTTAAAAAATGCATAAAACTTAAGTTGTATTCAGGCTAAACAAATTTGCAATTTTTTCCAAAAAGTTTTTTTTTGTTATTTATTCACAGTGAATATGGCTAACTATCCAATATTGATCAGTATATAAATATTTAGCTATTAGTAGTTAGAGAATAAAGCAAACATCCAACCTTGATAACATGGTAATTGGCAAATCTATTGAGTTCTGCGTTCTATTTCATTGTCACTCTATTAGTGAAATTTGGGAGAGGGGAAGGTGGCATTTGCCTTACAATGAAATATTTGAAATCTGCTTTATTTTTTCTTACTATTTAATGCTTAGTTTTAATTTTTCCTTTTTTTGTCAAAATCACGAAAGACTTTAACCTAGCTTGATATTGAGCTTGCTAAAATGTATATTTGTTATATATAAATTAGGTATGCAGACTAATTCCAGGAGTTCTGAACATTAAAGTTTTTAAATTGATTTAGTCATTAGTTTGAATAATAAATACGAATAAAAAAGTCATGGCAGTTCAATGATTTATACTAGAAGTCCAATTAATCTGATCACAGTGTCGAACCATAAGGTGTATGTATATATGTACAAATAAAGAGTTTTTCTAAAAAGTGTTCAAAGTGGTTAGGATAAATTGTATTTACTCTTGCAAAGTTTGAGACCATCAAATATACAATGTCTAATTACTTTGGTATACTGATTATTCAATTTTCATGACATCTTTTGAATTTTTTTGAAATTAAAATATTAAAAAATAAATATACATGAATTTTAAAGCTATAAAAAAAAGCTTTGCAAAATTTTCAGCAAGGAGCAAAAAACGCAAATTTAATTTCTAGGCATCTCAGAAGAAGCTTGATTGTCTGGAAAAAAAAACCTTGTTAAGAAGATTTAACAATATATAATTTTATATTTTAGTATTATATATTTTTATAGAATCAAATTATCAAAAAATGTGAAAACAATTGTCACAATATGGTTTCAGTAGTTCCATGCAGAAACTGAAATGAAAAGTGAATGCAGATGATCTACTACATTAGTACCCAAGATGTATATATATATATATGAAAAAATAACACAATAAAATACAACATTGGAATCGTGCTGCCATAGGCTTAATATAGCTTTTATTTATTTATATATTGGTATATTGAAAATTGTAGAATAAAAACCAGTGTTTCTTTTACCATATCTATCTATCTATCTATCTATCTATCTATCTATCTATCTATCTATCTATCTATCTATCTATCTATCTATCTATCTATCTATCTATCTATCTATCTATCTATCTATCTATCCATCTATCCATCCATCCATCTATCTATCCATCTATCCATCCATCTATCCATCCATCCATCTATCTATCCATCTATCCATCCATCTATCCATTTATCCATCCATCCATCTATCTATCCATCTATCCATCCATCCATCTATCTATCTATCTATCCATCCATCCATCTATCATCCATCCATCCATCCATCCATCCATCTATCTATCTATCTATCTATCTATCTATCTATCTATCTATCTATCCTATCTATCCATCTATCCATCCATCTATCCATCCATCTATCCATTTATCCATCCATCCATCTATCTATCCATCTATCCATCCATCTATCCATTTATCCATCCATCCATCTATCTATCCATCTATCTATCCATCTATCTATCTATCTATCTATCCATCTATCCATCTATCTATCTATCTATCTATCTATCTATCTATCTATCTATCTATCTATCTATCTATCTATCTATCTATCTATCTATCTATCTATCTATCTATCTATCTATCTATCTATCTATCTATCTATCTATCTATCTATCTATCTATCTATCTATCTATCTATCTATCTATCTATCTATCTATCTATCTATCTATCTATCTATCTATCTATCTATCTATCTATCTATCTATCTATCTATCTATCTATCTATCTATCTATCTATCTATCTATCTATCTATCTATCTATCTATCTATCTATCTATCTATCTATCTATCTATCTATCTATCTATCTATCTATCTATCTATCTATCTATCTATCTATCTATCTATCTATCTATCTATCTATCTATCTATCTATCTATCTATCTATCTATCTATCTATCTATCTATCTATCTATCTATCTATCTATCTATCTATCTATCTATCTATCTATCTATCTATCTATCTATCTATCTATCTATCTATCTATCTATCTATCTATCTATCTATCTATCTATCTATCTATCTATCTATCTATCTATCTATCTATCTATCTATCTATCTATCTATCTATCTATCTATCTATCTATCTATCTATCTATCTATCTATCTATCTATCTATCTATCTATCTATCTATCTATCTATCTATCTATCTATCTATCTATCTATCTATCTATCTATCTATCTATCTATCTATCTATCTATCTATCTATCTATCTATCTATCTAATTGAAGAGCCTCATAGTGTAATGGTAGTTCTTAACCTGCTGTGTTCAATAATGTAGCAAAATCTGAATTTTTCTCAGATTAATAATTGATCTCAGAATTTTTTTTGAGTAGAAATTAAACATACAATTAAACATTCCAATTAAACATACAATATAAGTTGCTAAATAGATATCTATCTGTCTATACTAAACAGAAGATGAATTAAAGATGATGCATTCACTACTCGGCTATTTGCAAGTCAGAAAAATGTTGCTTTCTCTTTCCATGTTTGACAGGCTATTGGAAGGGTTTTCCTCTGGATTGAGATATTTAAAAGCTGTTTATCTATCTTTTAATATATGTAATGTTTTGCAATTTATTTATATAATTTTCTCTTTGGAAATAAGAAGCTATTTTTATACTTCTTTTTTGTTATTGCATTCTATGCTAATTTATTTCAAAGTACTTTTTAAAATCATATATCTTGCAGCAAAGTCTTATTTAATTGCTATTTCTTTTCAAGTTAAGCCTTTTGTTTAATCCAATCGGCGCCATCTTAGTAGGCTTTGTATTTCATTATCGTCCAAAGTATTTTTATTTCTGGATTTATTATTTGTGTTAGAATAGAAAATAGTGAAAATCTTTAATACCTTTAAGTCATAGATATACTCTTTAGTCAGTATTTGAATATGCAGGTAATTTAATTTGTTCTCTTTTTAATTATTAGATTAATAGTAAAAGAAACAAAACATTTTTATATATTGCATATCCTATTATTTAAAGAAACACGCACACATATATATATATATTGTTGTACTTAATAGACCATTTAGTGTTATGCAAAGTGCATATAATCTTCATTGAAAAAAGTTAATATGTGTCGAGCGTTGTTAGCCGAGAGGTCATCGCATCCGCTTGCAAGCAAGTAGTTGGTTGCAGACGGTTGTGGGTTCGCGTCCCGGCCAATGCTATGACATATGAGAAAAAAAAAAAAAAGTTAATATGTTGTTTGGTGCCCTCAAAAACGAAATTTGAAAAGTATTTGCATATTACAAAAATATTAATAGATGTTTTGTTGTAGAATGCATATACAGTATATGAATATATGCACCTTACTGATTTAAGGGCTCAGCAAAATTTATGATGCACTTTTAAATATTAAAATAAAATATGTTAAAAAAATAGCAGGCAATCAAAAATTATCTCTCATTAATCATGAAGACATATAAATGAGTCATGGACTCTATTGCCTAGTTATTTTGATTACTTTAGACGACCAACGAACTTAACATCTAATTATCTTAATTCACATATATACTTTCTCTTCCGTAAATAATTTAAATCATGTTCTCCAATCTTTAGTTTCTCATTTTTTACATCACTCAGAAAACTTTTTTACCTCATCTATTCAATTTCGGCTCGGTCTTTTTTAGGACTTGCAAACAATAATATCTTATGATCTTTTTCATATGTTTACTCGGAATTTACAAGTAATGAATTCATTTTATTTATTAGTTATAATTAACAAAACACTTATTAGACTTTATGTTTTAATTATATACATATTAAAATATTAAAATGTACACACACTCACAATAGTTTCTTTCTTATTTGTGGTTTTGGTATCCAAAATTTTGATTTATAGTTCAATCATTAAGATCACATACATATAGCAATGAGAGATTTTTTTTACTTCCTTTCTGTTTACAAAGGTTTTTTTTTATATATAACATCCAAACTCTTTTAAAAATTTGATTAAAAATTTATTACATTTCGTATATAATATAGAGAGCTTATATTACATATTTGTAAATACAAGCTCATAAAAGAAATGTCATATGATTTGCTTTATTGATTTTTACACCCCTTATAGTTTTTTTTGTATATTTATGTATAAATTGTTATTTACTGTTACATTTGTTTTATCAATATTAGTCTGTTTATTTTTATATATCATAAAAAGCATTAATTATTTTCAAACTGTAGAATTGTAATAGATTATCATTGTTTGACAATGTGCATTAAAAGGTTTCAATCGTAAAAATTTGTTATAATCATTATCAGTAAAAATATTTAATACAGTACTGGTTGGTTAGCTGTACTGTGCTGCTAAACTATGCTGCAGTACCTATCAAGAACCCTCAAGAAGCATGCAAGCAATAAATTTCTATCTAAAATTACTGAAATCGATGTAAACTTAAAACGTTTAAGGCAATGCAAAGAAATTTCTGAAATCACTCTAAAATACAAATTATAAAAACAAGAAATCACTGAAATCTATATAAAATTAAAACACCTAAGGCAAATACAAAGTAATATTTGAAATCACTCTAAAATACAAATTACAAAAACAAGAAATTGCCCTAAAAATTAAAATGCCTAAAACAACATAAATGAATCTCTAAAATTGCTCTAAAATACAAATTATAAAACCAAAAAATCATTGTAAAAATAAAATACCTAAGGCAACATGAAGAAATCTCTGAAATCACTCTAATATGCAAATTACAAAAACAAGAAATTGCTGTAAAATTAAAACACCCAAGGCAACACAAACAAATCTCTGAAATTGCACTGAAATAGAAATTACAAAAACAGAAATTGCTGAAAAACATAATACAACCCCCCCCCCCTGCAAATCAATCAAAAATCAGTAAAATACAAATTATAAATTAATGAAATCACTCTGAAACACAAATACCCAAAACAGAAATCACTGAAATACATACACAACCCTCCTGCAAATCAATCAAAAATAAGCAAAATACAAATTACAAAAACAAAAAAATCATGAATTCTATTTTCAAATGCCTATGAAATAAAACAAAGTGATAATTGGAAAAATGGTGGATGGCAGGAAAAATGAATTGCACTACATTTAATAAAAAAAATTTCCTCTGACTTTCAACACTATTTCATGGAGTATCAACAAACAAAAAATCTAATTAACCTACTTTTCAAAAATATAATATTAAATTTCATCAATATTTAAAAATAAAAGACTTTCAACAGTAGTTTTGAATCTGTATATATTCATTTGTGATGAAACTAGGGAGGAGAAAGCATATTTCATTATCTAAACTAGGAAGGAGAAAGCATATTTCATCAACTAACTAAGAGATATAATAATAATTCACAAACCTTAATAACAGACTAATACATATTACATAATTAAATATAGATAACAAGTGCACAACAATCTGTTGTTATCTCTTAAAATAGATTTCAAAGCAGTGATTTATACCATCTAAAAAACAATGAGAACATTACACCAGAGAGCTTCTAATTGTCTTTCCCAAAAATTTATTAAATTAATTATTCTCTACTTTGAAATTATGGCAGAACATAACATATGAATTTAGAAATGAAATAAAATAATTAAAAATAGAAAATAGGCAAGGCTGCAGATTATAGAAAAGTTAAATTAAGTGATTATAGTTACAGGAAAAATTATTAAAAAGTTACATTTATAGGCAAGACCATTACAGTTACCATTTAGAGATATTATTTTAATAAGAATTTTAACTAATTGAGAATTTATAATTTAATGAATGTTCATTATAGCTAGCTTCATTTAAATATAAGTTTTTAAAATAGATTTGTAGAACTCTGTGGTGAAGAAATATTACCAATTTTTTTCCAGGCTGAGTTGTCCACCATTTGTCATAGATGGTTGAACTTCTCCATCCTGGCAAAATCAAATTTGGGCATTTCTAGGTCTCTCCATTAATGACAAAATATGGGATTTATATATTAAATTTTACCTTTCTATTGCATTTGATTACAAGCTAGTTTTGTAAAAAATTTAGCATTCTATTGATCGCATTTTCTGTCACTTAAAGATTATTTTAATTAAATATTAACATTTAACCTACACTCAAGTTGCATAAACATTTTGTTATATATATATGAGATTCTTACAAAAATTAAAGATTTAAAAAGATAATTGTAACATAATTAAATCTATTACATGTTACAGTTTGTACTTGCTCTAAATAATTTTGCAGAACTCGTGTCACATGACAGATTGACAAATACAATATCAGATCCCCTGCAGGTAAATCAATTTATATGGTTTTAAAATTAACAAGAATTTTTTTTTAGATTGTCACTGACTAAAAAGTAAAAAGAAAATAAGAGCATTAAAAAAAGTAAAATAATACATTTTCTCATTTTAAATTATAAATCAAATAATTTATATGTATATGATTTTTTTCAAAATATGAAAATAAAGATTGATTATAATGAGTTAGAAGAAGTTAACAATTGTAAATACCTTGGTCAGATTATTAATGCAGATGGAAATATAATGGATGAAATAAATCATAGAATTAAACTTCATTGGAGTGCTTTTGGTAGAAATAACTTGATACTAAAAGGAAGAATTATGCCTATGTGTTTGAAAAGGAAGGTTTTTAATAAATGTGTTTTACCAGTTCTTACTTATGGGCCTAAGACTTGGACACTTAATAGAAGAGCAATACAGAGATGTCAAAACACTCAAAGAAGTATGGAAAGATGCACGTTAGGGATAACAAGAAGAGATTGAACATGCAATATATGGGTAAGAGAACAAACAGGTGTTTCTGACCTCATTGAAAAAATTAAAAGACTGAAGTAGAGTTGGGCTGGACATATTGTTAGAAGAGAAATATTAAACTGGATTCCAAGTGATTGTAAAAGACCCAAAAAGATACCACATGTGAGATGGATGGATGAAATAAGAAAATGTGCAGGGGTGATGTGGAGAAGAGAAACTAAAGATCAAAGAAGATTGATTGAACTTGGAAAGACCTTCATACTGAAATGGATTGATAATTGTTGATGATGATGATTTCAGCCTAGTTTACAAAAATGATATTAATTTTAGCTAATTTATTAAATATTATTTAATTTTCATATGAATACTGCTATCTTCATAAAGCAATGCCTCTTAGTATGTGTGAATGTACATATAAATATTAGTATGTGCAGATGTACATATAAATATTACTAAATAATATTTAATAAATTAGCTAAAATTAATATCATTTTTGGAAACTAGGCTGAAATTATCATCATCATCATCAACTATTATCAATCCACTGCAGGATAAAGATCTCTTCAAGTTCAATCCATCTTCTCTGATTTTTAGCTTCTCTTCTCCACATCACTCCTGCACACTTTTTTATTTCATCCATCCATCTCACATGTGGTCTCTTTATGGGTCTTTTACAATCTCTTGAAATCTGGTTTAAAATTTCAATTGTCCATCTATTATTATCTCTTCTAGAAATATGTCCAGTCCAACTCCACTTCAGTTTTTTAATTTTTTTTAATGAGGTCAGTAACACCTGTTTGTTCTCTCACCCATATATTGCATTTTCAATCCCTTGTTATTCCCAATATGCATATCTCCATACTTCTTTGAGTGGTCTGCAGAAAGGAGTTTGCGATTAACTGAAAGGAAATCCTTTGATTCCTCTTGTAGCCCTTAAAGCAATTGAGCAGGGAAAATTTCTAATGTTCACTCCATACATTCTTGTCATTGCAGCTGTTATTATTATGTGATTATTCATATAGTATACAAACATGGATGGGCTGCTCACTGACATGCATTAGCTAGTGTGGTGAGTTTATTGGCTTTTTACCTCTGAGTTTAAGATCAAGAAACACCATGGTCTTTCTTCTCCCATATATATATATATATATTATTTGATTTATAATTTAAAATGAGAAAATGTATTATTTTACTTTTGTTTTTAATGCTGTTATTTTATTTTTACTTTTTAGTCAGTGATAATCTAAAAAAAATATCTTGCTGATTTTAAAAATATATAAATTTATTTACCTGTGGGAGACCTGATATTATATTTCTCAATCTGTTACCTGACCTGAGTTCTGCAAAATTATTTAGAGTGAGTACAAACTGTGATGTGTAATATATTTAATTATGTTACAGTATGATTATATTTATCTTTTTAAATCTTTAATTTTCCTAAAAATCTCATACATATATATCAAAATGTTTATGCAACCATTTGTCAGTTTCTAAATTTTAAAATTAAGTGTTGGGTAAATGGTAATTTTTAATTTTAAAAATAACAAACTTTAAGTGAAAGAAAACATGATCAATAGAAAACTAAATTTGTTGTAAACCTAGCTTGTAATCAAATGCAATAGATGGGTAAAATTTATTATATAAACCCAACATTTCATCACTAGTAGAAAGATCTGGGTATGCCCAAATTTGAATTCACCAGGATGAAGAAGTTCGACCACCTTCTATAAATGATGAACAACTCAACCTGGAAGAACATTGGTAATATTTCTTCACCCAGAGCTCTATAAATCTATTTTATAAACTTATAATATTAAAATGAATGTTCATTAAATTAAAACTTCTCAATTACTTAAAATTCTTGTTAAAATAAAATCTTTAAATGGTAATTGTAACAGTCTTGCCTATAAATGCAACTTTTTAATTTTTCCTGTAATTGTAATCATTTATTATTTTAACCTTTCTATAATCTGCAACCATGCCTATTTTCTACTCTAATTATTTTATTTCATTTCTAAATTCATATGTTATGATATGCCATAATTTCAAAGCAGAGAATAATTAATTTAATACATTTTTGGGAAAGACAATTAGAAGCTTTCTACTGTAATGTTTTCATTGCTTTTTAGCTGGTATAAATCACTGCTTTGAAATCTATTCTAAGAGATAACAACAGACTGCTATGCACTCATTGCTATCTACATTTAATTACTTAACATGTATTAGTTTGTTATTAAGGTTTGTGAATTATTATATCTCTTAATTAGATAATGAAATATGCTTTCTCCTCCCTAGTTTCATCATAAAGGAATATATACAGATTCAAAACTATTGTTGAAAGTCTTTTATTTTTTAAATATTCATGAAATTTAGTATTATATTTTTGAAAAGTAGATTAACTAGGTTTTTTATTGTTGATATTCCACAAAATAGTGTTGAAAATCAGAGGAAAAATTTTTTCATTAAATGTAGTGCATTTCATTTTTCCTGCCATCCACCATTTTTCCAATTATCACTTTGTTTTTATTTCATAGGTATTTGAAAATAGCATTCATAATTTTTTTTGTTTTTGTAATTTGTATTTTACTTACTTTTGATCAATTTGTGGGGGAGTGGTGTACGTGTTTCAGTGATTTTTGTTTTGGGAATTTGTATTTCAGAGTGATTTATTCAATTTCTTGTTTTTGTAATTTGTATTTTACTTATTTTTCATCGATTTGTAGGGGGAGAGTTGTGTTTTGTTTATTTCAGTTATTTCTGTTTTTGTAATTTGTATTTTAGAGCGATTTCAGAGATTTTTCCATGTTGCCTTAGGCATTTTAATTTTACATCTATTTCAGCTATTTTGGATAGAAATTTATCACTTGCATGCTTTTTGAGGGTTTTTAATGGGTACTGCAATGTCACCTAGTGGCACAGTACAGCTAACCAACTAGTACCATTATACTTATGTAATCTTTCACTAAGCATGATGATTGAAAAATGTTAAAAGCTTTTAATTGTAACTATTGGCCTACATATCAGCTACAATTAGTATATCAAGGAAATAGATGCCAATTTCTCTACTTCTTAAGAGAAAGAAAACTTCTGCATTTGTATAACCTTTTCTCTCATTATTGAAATATAATTTTATTTATTTATATATTCCTTTTTTTGGTAAAATTATTAAACATATATTTCTTAATAAATATGTGATGTTCATATCTAGATTTTGTTTGATTATATTTGTTTGAAGATCATTAACTTGTTGAAAGTATGTAGTGTCAGACAGGAAGTAGACTTTATAATTGTTCATCATCATTATTATTTTTAGTTGAAAAATGATTTTAATATCTCTAAGATAATTTTCATTTTAAGGATTTATGATTTTAATGACATTTTTTAAAAGCAAAAACATTTGAAGAATATCATGTTTTTTCATTTAATATATATTCTTAAAGTAAAAATTGAAATAAAATTCTTTTAATAAAAAATTTATTGCAAGGTGATATTTTAGTTTTAAAATGAATTTCATTGTTTAATTTAAGCTTTCAATGAAATTTAAGTAAAATGTACAAATATAATGATTAATAAATGTTATTTTTATTAAAAAATATAATTGAAGAAAAAATATGTTGGAAAAGTGGAAAAAAAGGCCCATGATTGTTTTCAAAATTAACATGCTTTAGTTTTATTAAAAATTCTTAAAAGAAAGGCTGAATTCAATATGTTAAATAAAGTTTTTTTTGACCAAAGTTATTTTAATTAAAATAATTACAATATTGATTATGAATTAAAGAGAGCTGTTAGACTAAGATAAATAAAAAAAGAGACATTAAATTAGTTTTTTAAATGTGTATATAATTAATGAATCTTCTTTTTTAAATTTTTTAGGTATGTGTACATATAGTATATGTGTATATTAAATTTAAAATTTTCATGAGCTTAAGATGTAAACATTAAAATTATTTGGGGATTTTTTTCCATGTATTAAACTAAAAAAACGCTTTTAGCTTTAATGTAACTAGGCCACCACCTGTTAAAATAGATATTCAAGCTGAACAATGTGTACTAGTAATTAATAATGACATTTGTCTGATTCATGCTAAATTATATATATATTGTAATATAATTATAATTGTTCTAAAGCATAATAACAAGTATAATTTAATTTTTTCATTGGCTTATTTCAGCGAAGATAGTATTATTTAAAGTTATATATCTTATAAGAGCGATCCTCATAATTCCCTTATATCATCCCATATATTAAAATTTTTTGAAATTATTGCATCAAATTTTGAAATCACAGTAAAGTAATATAACATTGATTTTCATATAACACAAATTAAATTTTAGTAAAGGATCAATTTACTATAAAAGCAGTCATGATAATTTATATATAATATTAAAATGATCTATAATAGTGAATATAACTTTAATTTAATGCTAAACATGAATGTGTGTGGATATATATTTATTCTCCTTTATTTTATCTGTTTTAAAATTTAAAGGAGTACTATTTTAAAAAATCTAATGTAAAATTATTTTAATTTAAAATAGGGGATTGCTTATTTTGAGAATGAATAAATAAAAAATACTTAATATTTGTAACTTAAGTTGAAATATGAATATTGTTTAAATAAAAAAATGAGTCATAGATCACATGACCCCCATTCTTTTAAGCTTGTAAGATATAAACGATGAGCATTGCCAATTTCTCAACAAGCTTTGTGATAAATACTTAGCCAGAGAAAGCATTTAAAATATCTTTGTCAGGAACCCCCCCTCCCCCAACCTCTGACCAATGTTTTTGTGCTTTGGTACTCTTCAGAGAGGTGCTAGGTAGCTTCAGACACTAGATCTAAAAACACCAACCCAAAGCCAGCATTTATCTAAAAGTTATCTATTGAGTGGAAAATCTGAAATTTTCAGACACCTACATGTCTTCAAACCCAGCTATCCAACTCAAGTAGCTATATGGGGCTGAGAGATCTTCAGCCAAACCATATATTAGTAGTCTTAGCAATATAACGTCACATAAGACTTAAGGCAGAGACTATAAATAGTAAAATAAAAAATAGTCATAGATCACATGATCCCATTTGTTAAATCTTGTAAGATATAAACAATGAGCATTGCCAATTGCTCAATAAGCTTTGTGAAAAATGCATAGCCAGAGAAAGCATTTAAAATATCTTTGTCAGAACCCCCCCCCCAACCTCTGACCAATGGTTTCATGCTTTGGCATTCCTCAGAGAGGCGCTAGACATGAAACCATTGGTCAGAGGTTTTGGGGGAGATTCATGATAGAGATATTTTAAATGCTTTCTCTGGCTAAGCATTTATCACGAAGCTTGTTGAGCAATTGACAATGCTCATTGTTTATATCTTACAAGCTTAAAAGAATGGGATAATGTGATCTATGACTATTTTTTTATTTGACTATTTATAATCTCTGTTTTAAGTTATGCTATGTGAGTTGGGTAGCTGGATTTGAAGACATGTAGGTGTCTGAAAATTTCAGATTTTCCAATCAATAGATAACTTTTAGATAAACTCTGGCTTTGGGTTGGTATTTTTAGATCTAGTGACTGAAGCTATCCTAGCACCTCTCTGAGGAGGGCCAAAGCACAAAACCATTGGTCAGAGGTTTAGGGGGGATCCTGATAGATATTTTAAATGCTTTCTCTAGCTAAGCATTTACCACAAAGCTTATTGAGCAATTGGCAATGTTCATTGTTTATGTAATATTGTTGTTTTAAAATATTTGTGAAATATTATTAGTAGTTTTAAAACATTTTTTTGCAAAGAACACTGCAAATTCTTCATAAAGAAATCCTTGCAAGCAGATGTATATGTGATCTTGTTATTCGAAAAACAAACACAATACAGGAAAAATCGAATTATATAATAGATTAATAGTGTTTTTTGAAAAATATCGGTGTGTTTTAATATCTTTTTAA